>OX123207.2:8298729-8668063 GCA_944739405.2 Euclidia mi | reverse complement strand
GACCGCCGCGCCACTGTCACAGATCCCAGAAGAAAGAAAAACCAGCCACAGTACAAAGAAAACCTGCTGTCCTCCCATACATCAAGGGCGTGACCGACAAAATTGGCTACATCTTGAAGCAAGCTTCTATCAAAACTTACTACAAGCCGCCAACGAAGATCAGTCAATTATTACCATCTGTCAAGTGTCAGTTACCCTTGCAAGAGGCCGGTGTCTACAAAATTGACTGTGAATGTGGGCTCTCATACATTGGACAAACCAAGAGAAGCATAGGCATTCGACTCAAAGAACATATAGCTGACATAAAACATAAACGCTCAACAAAGTCTGCTGTGTGTGAACATGTGGAACAAGGACCCAACCACTACCTGCGATTTGATGAACCACAGATACTCGCAAAAGAACATCGTTTTCTTCCAAGGATGATACGAGAGGCTATTGAAATTAAAAAACACCCTAATTTCAATAGGGAAGATGGTTGGAATGTTCCTCCAGCTTGGGACCCTGTCATAAGGCTAATGAAACCCAAGAAGGACAAAGTCACCAGAAGACCTAAGGACACTGTGAGCTCATTCTACGTAAATAGTAACACCAGTAGTTGAAAAATGTTCGGGTACTTTGAGATAACTTATACATTCAAGAAAAAGACAAATATCACCTCAGTCTGCCGTGAACATGAATTCTGTAAAGAATTCGAAACGTCGGCTAGTAATAAATTAAAAATATAGTTCCTAGATCTTTAGTTTCAAATGTAATAACTTAGTGAAACCAATACAACGCGATAAAATCCGTAAACTGTAGTTTAATTTCAATGTGTAACATTCGCGTAAACCCAAGAAGATAGAAGACACAAATCACCAATTATTATCAGATACCAATTTACCCACCCCACATGAACATTTTACACAATCAACACCAAGGACACCATCTAATATCCCCCTTTCACAAGTATCATCGAGTTCGATAAGTGATTCGCATATTATATTACACTCCCAGACATACGCTTCTAGTCAGACAGGCGCTCTACCAACTACTCAACATTCAGACACACAACCAACAGAAGACACAATTACCCCTCAAATTACACAAGAAGACCCAATTATATCTGATTTAGAAAATCAGCTACAGACCTCACTTGTACAATATACTGGTACTGACCCAACAGCCCGACCTAAATTACCAAAACTAAGAGAATGCAGAAATCTTTACATTTATATAGATATTTTTAACAGACAAATACTAAATAGATTTTTCTCAATTGATTCAAATTTAATTGATATTCACACTTTAGTCTACTGTAGCGCACTTGTAATATCCGAGAAATTAGGATATAGAATACGTAGCCCTAACGCTAACATGTCACACAAAACCTACAAATCTCAAAAACCTGCATGGCAATTCAGAATTGAAAATGATATAAAAAAATTAAGAGCCGATATAGGCAGATTAACTCAATACATTAATAACAACAGGAGCAGAAGGGTAGTCGCAGCAGTTGAGATAATTTTCAATAGAACCAAATTACACACAATACATAAAAGAAATAATATCAGACCAGAGGAATACTTAGACACATTAAAACAAAAACTAACAGTAAAATCTCAACGGTTAGCTAGATATGTTAAATCATTACAAAGAAAGGAAAATAATAAATTATTTATTTCAAATGAAAATAGATTTTACAGAATGTTTAGGCAAGATAATACACAACTCGAACGTGAAATCCCGAACCCGGAAGATTTAAGAAACTACTGGACCGATCTCTGGAAGAAACGGCAAGATCATAATGATTCAGCTGGATGGATACAAGATGAAGAATGTAGAATGATGAATGTGGAGAGTATGGAGTTCAGTGACATTACAGTAGATAATATAGAGTACACTACTAGAAGAATAAAAAACTGGAAAACTGCAGGAAGTGATAAGTTACACAATTTTTGGTACAAAAAATTTCACACACTACATAATATTTTAGCAAGAAACATCTCAGACATTATTAAAGGTGAACAAGAAATATCCAAATTTATCACAAAAGGGATTACCTATATGTTAGCAAAAAGCAGTGATACTCAAAATCCATCACAATATCGTCCAATCACATGTCTACCTACTATTTACAAACTCATTACATCTTTAATTACACACAAAATCAATAAACACTTAGAAAACAATAATATTATGGCTGAAGAACAAAAAGGTTGTAGACAGGGACACCAAGGATGTAAAGAACAATTAGTTATAGACTCCACAATTTTAAAACATGCCCATAACAACAAAAGAAACCTACACATTTCATATATAGATTACAGAAAAGCGTTCGACAGTGTACCTCATTTATGGTTAATTCGAGTCCTTCAGATTTATAAGATCAATCCAACCATAATCAGCTTTCTGAAAAATGCCATGTCCGACTGGAGAACCACATTACATTTATCTAATGGTATAGATACAATCACCACCAGCAAAATCAACATCGGAAATGGCATTTTTCAGGGAGACTCTCTTAGTCCATTATGGTTTTGCCTAGCTTTGAATCCCTTATCTAATCTTCTCAATAGTACAAGTAGTGGGTATAAATTAAATTCTGACACATTCATTACACATTTAATGTATATGGATGATATTAAACTATTCGCTAGAACTGACAAGTGCTTAAGTCTACTTTTAAAAAATACCACTCAATTCAGTGAAGATATAAATATGTCATTTGGGTTACATAAATGTCGTACACTTCATATACAAAAGGGAAAAATAGCCAACAGTCAAATTAATGCTCCAGATACTAACATATTTACATCTATGCAACCATCGGACACTTATAAATATTTAGGAATATACCAGTCAAACATCATTAACCATATACAAATTAAAGACCAGCTTGTATCAGAATACACTAAGCGACTTAATTTAGTATGTAAAAAACAGTTAAACTCGAAAAATTTGTTTAAGGCAATTAACACATTTGCCATACCCGTGTTAACTTATTCGTTTGGATTAATTAAATGGACGCGCACCGACATAAATAGACTAGAAATAAAGACAAGAATTACACTGACAAAACATAATTATTCTCACCCTAAGGCAGCAATAGAAAGGATTTCAGTTAGTAGGCAAAAAGGTGGTAGGGGACTAATTGACCTAACTATATTATGGGACGGACAAATTCGAAAACTTAGAGACTTTTTCTATGCCAAAGCCATAAATAGTAAAATTCATGCATCAATTACTGAAATTGATAATAACTATACTCCTTTAAATTTAACCAATAGAGATATAATTTTTAAAAGTGTAGAGGAACATAGACAGGAAAAGATTTGTAGATGGCGAACTAAAGAATTACATGGCCGACATCTACACGATTTAGAACAAGTGTACATAGATTCGGACAGTTCGAATTAGTGGCTAAAATTAGGGTCCCTCTTTCCTGAAACAGAAGGATTTATGCTGGCAATACAAGATCAGGTTATTAATACAAAAAATTACTGCAAATTCATACTTAAAGACCCAAATACACAAAACGATAAATGCAGAAAATGTTACCGCTCACCCGAAACAATCCAACATATCACTGGCGCCTGCCCAACCCTAGCACAAACAGATTATACCCACAGACACAATCAAGTGGCTAATATAGTCCACCAAAAAATAGCCATTAAGTTGGAATTCATCACAAAAGCTGTCCCATACTACCAATACACCCCAAAACCAGTGCTAGAGAACCGTAACCACAAAATATACTTTGACCGAGCAATACTCACAGACAAAACTATCCATTACAATAGACCGGACATAACAGTGATAAGTAAACTAAGTAAACTTGTCTACTTAATTGACATAGCAGTACCCAACACCCATAACCTACAGAAAACAATAACAGAAAAAATACACAAATATACTGAATTAAAAGAAGAAATCACTAGAATCTGGCAAATGAACAAAGTATTTATTGTACCCCTGGTACTCTCTAGCACGGGTGTCATACCGAAACACCTTATTCACTATTTACGACAAATCGAACTACCCACCAACCTCTACATTACAATGCAGAAAGCTGCCATACTCAACACTTGCCGTATTGTTCGTAAGTTTTTGCAGGATGAGGCCTTACCGACAAATAATGTCCCAAATGATCTCCACTTGGCATAGACCCGTGGTTTTCATTATATACCGAATTTATTCGAGAATAAACAAATTAAACCACAAATAATACTAATAATAAGTTTATTTTCTCTTGAATTCTTTACAAATTGCTCTTTTTATACATATGGAAGTATATAAGTATGACATATAAATGTGTTAGACTAAAAGAGGTCACCTTTGACGGCTGTACTAGTGTAAACTGTATTACAGTCAGCACGTCAGCACCTTCCACCCTATGAAAAACAATTCAGAAAATAATGGCTCTATTTTCACAATCTGTTTTGTTTTGTTTAAGTGGCTATATAAATATCAAAGAATATCAATTTGTTCAAAAACTATGGGTTCAAAAGACAAACAAGTGGAACTATATTCATAGGACATGCATCACCTCACCTTAAAACATGTTTACATATGTATCTATGTACTAGATATGTGTTCCATATCTGCTTACACCTTAAGAGAAAGACATTATATTATCTGCGTTTATATTAAATTTCCTGGTGTACTTTAAGCTTCACGTAACTTTAAATTACAAGCACGTATTCAATCCTTTTGTTGTTTCTTAGAATTTTTCCAAACTATTTGCCTTTAGAAAGTCACAGTTATCAACAAGATGATTTCCAGCGCAAAGTAGTTTTTAACCGACTTCAAAAAAAAGGAGGTTCTCACTTTGACCTGTATGTATGTATGTATGTATGTATGTATGTTTGTCCGCAATTATCTCGCGTTTGGCTGAACCGATTTTGATGCGGTTTTCAATAAAGTATTTGTTACACTTAGGAGAAGGTTTTAGGCTGTTAACCGACTTCAAAAAAAGAAGGTTCTGAGTTTGCCCACGATTAATTCGAGTTTGGCTGAACCGATTTTTATGCGGTTTTCAGAAAAAAGTATTTGTTACACCTAGGAGAAAGTTTTAGTATTTTACCCGACTTCAAAAAAAGAAGGTTCTCAGTTTGACCCGTATACATATATTGGTTCTTAGTATGTTTGCATGTATTATGTGTGTGTGTTTGTACGTGTGTACGTGTTTGCGCGCGCGCGCGCTCGTGTTTGTGTTTGTATGTGTACGTGTGTGTGTGTACGAGTGTGTGTGTGTACGTATGTACGTGTCTATGTCTATGTGATTAACAAAAAACAAAGAAAGTCGGTGAAAGAATCTAATGCGAGAGCATATTTCTCATTCTTGTCATTTCGGATAAGGCTCTGTTGTCGTGGGGATGGTTGAGTAATTTGTTCGAGTCAATATCACTTAAAGCCATGCCTTTTAGTGATTTGACCCGCCTCAAGGCAACATAGCATTGGCCTATAGCAAAGATTTTAGGCCCTAGGTCCGCGGAACTAAGTGTACATCCTTGCAACTTGTGTACCGTCACAGCCCAACTCAATATGACTGGCAACATCCGCCTCTCGATATCACCATAACCGCGATTGCCTTGATAGGTCGCTGTCACTGGAGCTATGGAAACGTATCCATCATCATCTTTAAGACGCAATGCTATTGATGGATCATCAAATAATATCAAATTGGCATCAGGCAGTTCACCTGGCTCAAGTTGATCTCTTCTTAGTGCCGGCAATTTAAATCCTGTAGGAACACCCATTGCCCCGTTCGCTATTGGCATATTTCTTCGGAGCATAATACGAGAGCTCACAGCCAATTCAATAGTATATACAAGTCCACCGCATTTGTTTGGATCGTACTTCCGTATGTGGCTGATTCCCTAGACTCATCTCTCTCTTCCAGCATCAAGCCTAAGCCCATAGGCACACAGAATAAAAGTAGGTACCTATGTCAAAGTCATGATAACAAACTGATACTAGCAGAAAACTTATCATTAAAATAATTGAATCTAACTATAAACTAACTATTAATTAGCCCAAAACTTAAAGTAAATGGAGTACCTATCACTAAAACGTATGAAATAAATAAAAGAGTAGTTAATACAAAACCTGAAGTAAACGAACGAAGTAGGTACCTAACACTAAAAAGTATGAAATAAAAATAATAAGAAAAAAAAACCAAATGAAAATGAAAACTTAAAAATCGCAACAAAAATGTTTACTAGGTATTTAGTTTCTTTTTAAAAAAAGAGAACCGCCTTCAAAAAATCGACCCACTGAAAAGTACGAAATAATTCTTACATACGCTAATACATGGTATATAACTTATACAAAATACTTAGATTTTGAAGTCGGTGCCAAACCATCAAAAACAAAAAAGAATACTGGCAAACAGAGAAAATAATACGACGAATATATCAAATCAATAAAGCCTCAAAAAATATCTGAATTAATAAAATTTAAAATAATCTACCTATATACTCTAAAAAGCAACATATATATAAAATATATAAAAAGTATGAAATAAATGCTTAATTATAAAATAATTATACTTCTCAGCTATTTTGGGCTGTAAGTACTATGTAAATTGAATGCGCTGGTTTGGAAAGGATGATGCCAAACAAAAGGGTTTTAGAGGGATTTGGTTTGGCACCGACTTCAAAAACTAAGTATTTTGTATAAGTTATATACTATGTATTAGCGTATGTAAGAATTATTTCGTACTTTTCAGTGGGTCAATTTTTTGAAGGCGGTTCTCTTTTTTTAAAAAGAAACTAAATACCTAGTAAACATTTTTGGTGCGATTTTTAAGTTTTCATTTTCATTTGGTTTTTTTTTCTTATTATTTTTCCATGACTATTAACGCAATAAAAATACAATAGAATTTGAACACTGCAATTTCAAAAATATTATTGTGGATCAGATAAAAACTGTGACTTGTTTAAATGTGTAATACAATAATAAAGTTGGCTTTCAATAAGAGTCAGTTATGTATTGCTAAGTTTTTATAGTCTTTCAGGATATGTATTACTTACCTTTACCGATTATAATATGATATATTGCCACTGTTCAATTTTGGCTAAATATCGAATATTCGAAAGAGAAGTATACAATCCCAAATTCAATGTGAATGACCAAGAATATTTTCTATGTAGTCAATCATTGCTTGGCAAATCATAGCTTGAATTAGTTAGCACCACAGTAGCAGGCGATTTCTACTGCGTTTCAGAAAGTAACCAAGAGCAATACCTACTACACACACCAATAATAGAGACCTGTCCTCTTCCGGCGTAGTATTTTCTTTTCTTATTCCACTGACATTGCAACACGGTGAAATCAGGGTATCATAAGCATCACACCATTTTTTACCTCCGATAGCAAGGAAAGCCATTGTGAAGGTAGTGGGAGACCCTGTGCTGCATCCATGGAACTATGATGCCGAAAGGATTGCAATTATTGCTCTATCGTCTGACTATGTTTATGTCGCGTACTATGAGTGTGAGCGATCGATGACTCGTGAACACCTCACCGCTAGCCCCACAACGTTGCACGCAAGTGCTCCAGGCAATCACGAGCACAGCTTGCGTTTGGCGTTCAGGCTGTACACATGTCATACGCTGGTAATACGTGACGCTTAAGTCGCATTGTCGCGGTTCGCTTGCGGCGTTTACGTCGCCATCGCCACACGCTCCAAAAACGCGGGTGCCCAATGTGAGTTTAGCCTTAAGCTTCAAATTTAGACGAACTGTCACAAAAATTACCCTGCTTTTTTTTCATAGAGTTTGTGCGAAGATATGGAAGATAAAATAAAACACACATATCAGTAACTAATGAATTTATTTACATATTCACATATAATTAGATCTGCAACATTGAAATAAGTATAATATACAATATTTCTTATCAACTAGTACAAATATTAGCTTTATTTAATTATCTATCACAACATTCAGTTTCCTTACGTAATGTTGCACTGCGCGCGCCTCTGTCTCTCTCACTCCTTGCCATTTATACATAAGTCTGAGAGTGATGGTGTAGAACTGTCAAATGCTTTGTAATCTTTGTGAAGATTATGTGAAGAGGGTTAGTTGTGCTTTGTGACACTATTTGTTTTAATACTGGCTGGCTAAATAGGGCAGGATGGATTCGAATTGGGTTAGATTTTATTATTGGTCCTATAGACAAAATAAATGATACATTTGAATAAGCTGAGTGGCAATAGGTCTATATTCAATTATTGTTTGTAGAAAAGCTAGTGCCTTGCATTACAACCAATAAATCATATATTTCTCCATTATAAATATTAATGTCGAACCATGAAGGTGATGAACGCATTTTTCGACTCGGTCTTTTGCAAACACTAAGGTAAAGTTTTAGATATAAATCAAAGAAGGATGACGTCTTTAGAGGCTTCAAACGAAATGTCGTATCTAATAATTTATCTCAAAGTCACATCTAAAATAACTGAAAATATTGTAAAAGTAAATTTTACTAAAGTTATTTGCTTTCATCTCATAATAGTTGTAACAGAGCTAAATATACTAAACTCGCTTTACTCGTGTACAGAATCACTCAATTCATGTTTGCCCTAAGCAATAAGTTTACTGGCCGGAGGGCTAAATGTTTGATGTAGAAACTACGACTAAGTTATGTAAATTCACCTTAACCTATGTCAATTTGTTGGTATTGGACGCAATTTATATGCAAAAGCTGATACACATTATTAAATTGGCACAAATATTTGGCGAAACATTTGTGTAGTTTGGCCAAAACGAAAGCAATACTGCACTTTATCTATATATTCATAATTGTGGGCCAAGTCTGGCTGAAATTAAATTTGACCACAAAATGTATGAGCCAAATTATTTCGTGGAAATGAAATTTGTCAAATAATTTTCCTGTATATCCGTAAACTGTAGTAGTTAGCAGGTGCAAGACTTGGTTATATCTATGAAAACTATAGAACAACAAAACCATACAGGTTTTGTCATCAGTGTAGTCTTTATTACCATAGTCATTAACCAGCTAGTATTGCTAAGTGTTTTGAGTTTGATTCACACACAATAACAAATCTTTCTTGCAAGTCGTTCTTACGGTTTTGGCGTTCTTTGTGTCAGATTCTATAGCTTTATCTTTCGCTTAGTCTTTTAAAATTGATTCATTTCATTTGACCTGCTTACTGTGTCGCTGAGTCGTATTTGTGAGGGTAAGTTATTTTTTGTGAATATTGTGACTGATTTATAATATACCTACGTTTTAAGTGGCTGTCAAGTTTTTACTACAGCTACTTTTATTTGTAAACAATATAATATAATATTCTCAATGAAAGAAGCTGTCCTAAAACACTTGCACAATTTTTACAAATAAATATATTTAAATTTAAGTATTATTTTGAATAATGGTGACAGTTTAACTTAGTCCTTGTGTATACCAGTAGGATAATAAGTTAGTCTCCAATAGCAAGACGCTCAGAGCTTATTGCTTTCTGAGCAACATAGCCAATACGATACGCTTCAACGATCAGATTGGATTCTAAGTTAGTTTAGCAAACCGCAAACATCACACGAAGATAACAAAGCTATTTGTAGTTTAAACAAAAACCTTAATTACATTATAACGTCCATTTTATTTCACAATTTATTATCAAACAAACTTATAAATAATAGTACTGTTTTCAACTATTCAGCCTTCCAACCAGAAACCAATATTCAACGGAAAGCCAAATTAATCGGAGTGGTTTCAACCTAGACCACTAATTTGCATAACGCAGCCATATTGCAATTTCACACCTCCATAATAACGTACGTGGTATAAAATGGTAAAGGCTACAAATGTTACAAAATTATTTTTCGCACAAAAATCTATCAAACACATTTGTTCACGATTATCCTGACTATAATAATCATTCTCGCACACATACAAATATTACATCTACGTGTCTACTGTGTACAGTCGCGCGCAGTGCAATCAGCGAGTTTAATTGAGTGTGTGCGTGAGCGCGATAGAGCGCGATCATAATGCGTGAAGCAGCAGTGCACCCGCGCATACAGATGTTAGTAGCACGCTGTGGGGGATGGATGTACCTGTAAAGGGATGATAGTTAGACTATGTTGTAAAATCTTCCATTATCAGTGTTTTAAACGACGATAAGTTCGATTTTCAGCCAACATTTCTTATTTGATTACTTTATTAAATTACGTCAATAAGAATAAGAAGACGAAACTAGGTTCAAGTAGCAGATTTTTTAATTAATTATTTGTTAAGTTTGAAAGAAATATCTGTTTAGTGGCGACACTTTTAAACTTTTGAGACTAATGCGAATACGCAATAAGGAATTAAGCAAAACTGTTTTTTTATTAACGGTGCCTGTATACAATGAGTGTGTTTAATAATGTTCCAAAATATTTAAGATCTGTATTTTTGGTGATAAGATAAGATAAAGGTTTAGAGGACAGGAAACTGTCGACTTCTCTGTACTCTAAACCTTTAAAGTAAATAATATATAAAATAACCTGACGAGTCCTCTCCAGTAACAGAGGCGGGATGCGGAGCATCTTCCCTGATGAATATCGGTTCGCTCTTCCTGGAGTAGATGTCGAATATGGTAGCCACGCAGCTCAGCGTGAACTGACCACTCGGTGGAGGGATCAACGTATATCTGGTGATGAAGACATATTTTTACGTTAGACTGAAGAGGACAATAATCCTGTGTTACGGTGGAGTTTATTATCATCCAAAGTACCAATCACTAAACAATTTGTAGATGACGCAAGGGTTGTCTCTTGTGGCAACGTTTGGCTTAGTGTAAAATAAATGATATAAAAAGGTGTATAACGGCGAGACAATCACTGCATGAAATGCACAAATTCAGTCTGCAAAGATTTTGACCGCATTGGCATTTTGTTTTAGCTGTAATGGCGTTACCGTGTCATATTTTTGGATTTACGATATCCTCTTAAGGGTTTCCTAAATCCCTTACAAATATTATAATGTTCGATAATAATTTCCATCCAGACACTTACACTACCACACAATATATCCAAACCGCCTTCTATGTATACTCACTTCAAAACTTCTTTGTCATCCTTCTGCTCCCGCTCAAACCCATAGTAATTGTCCTGGTAGGCCCTGTTCAGACTGGCGCTGGTGTACGTCAGCCCCATCTTGTAATGCTCCGCTTCCAGTATGGAAACTTCAATTTGGCTGAACGCACCCCGCTCTTTGAAGTCCATGTCTGAAGTTCTCCACGAGACAGTTTCTGCTATCTGTTTCAAATAGATATTTTGATGTACAACAAAGTAACATAATGGAATGTGCATCTGGAGCTACTATATTTGGTGTTCAGGAACGTTTAAAAACTAGAACATTGACAGACTTTGTGTCTGTCACACCAAATAACAAACGGACACGGAATCAATGCATGTGTAATCAAGGTATTATTGGAGTCACAGGCTTCTTAATCACCTTTTTTTTTTTTGGTGTCGGGTTGGAAAATCCTCATGGAGTCCCTCTGCCCTGGGGGAAGGACGAAGGGGACTGTCAGACTCTTACTGACTAAAAACCAACCCGTGTTCCTCACGTACCCGTGTGTCGGAGGGTCGGGTATCGCTGAAGCATTCCTCGCTACCCCCCGACGGGTATTGGCCCGCCAGATGGTCAGGCGGGCCCCGAACAAAACTCCCTTGGCGGCGGATGAAGGTGTTGGGCTCCGCCGCCAAAACACTCAGCGGCCTCAGAGGATAGGGAGGACGGCAACGCAACACCGCATCTCCTCTTCCTCTGCGGCCCCACCGCGACGCAACGATGGTGCGCCCCATTTGGTCACGGGAGATAGGGCGCGCGGCAACGCAACACCAACATGCCTCTCCTCCTGCGACCGCACCCGACTGCGTGGGACAGAAGAACTGTCCCTCGCCCCGTCCCTTTGGACGCATCTTGCGCAGGCCTCCGTCAAGCCCACGCGGAGCGTCCCCTCCTGGATCCCTCTTAGCTTCACCGCGGGTGACGAATCCACGGTTACTGAGCCCCCCCACCACGACAAGGTGGAGATCCCACGGGGGGGAGGCTTTTTTATCCCCTGTGGGAAAGAATCGAATCGATAGCACTAATTCAGAACAAAAGGTAGGCACAAATATAACTCTATACGGTCATAAATATTTTTCTCGGCAAGTCATTTTTAAATATTATTAAATATTTGATTTTATATTTAATTAGTCTAATAAGCAAATGGATTGCTGAAGTTAAACGTAAAATTTGGTGCATTGTAATTTCTTTTCAATTGTTACTGTAAACTATGTTCGGCGAAAATTGCCACTCATCAATAAGAAATTTCTTATTGTACAAAAAGTCCAAATCAGTTGATGTATGTCAACCATACATTATGTTCATACCTAACAAAAACTGTTTAGTATGTAATTATCATTTACTAGAATAGAATGGAATAGAAAGTATTTTATTACGTTAGTTAAGTAATGTTACATGTCACTTATAAAAAATAATATTTTACAGGTGCATTTGGAGTATGTTTCATCAGCGCAGTTTTTTTTTCTTCAGCGTCTCATTTACTACTAGATACTGACGTAAAAGTCACTTACAAAAAGTCAATGTACTCTAAGATAAGTAATTTAATGTATATTATATTCAATACAGACCAAACAAAACCATATAAATATTTCAAGCGGAACACGACAACAAATATTATCAGAATGAGGACGAGAAATCTAACCCTACTATATTATTCGTAAGATATCGAAACAAGGCAAAATAACAGGATCCTTTCTCACTAATGAATGGGAACTCATGAATAACTCCATTGTTCTACCCGAAGGTCAAAATAAAAATGCTGAAACTTGCCAACTCTCCACTCAAAGATATTTTTTTAATATCAGAAACACGAAGGGTTCATATTAATGAAATTCCAAAATTGCTTTAGGACGCCTTATATTTTTCGAAAGAAAATCTTTTTTCTTTCTTGATGAGATGAATAAAAGTAATCCTACATAATTTTTAGTCGGCATATAGCGACAACGTTTAGATCTTATAGTTTTGGACTTTTTGTATTCGAAGCATTTAAGTTATAAATTGAATAATTATGCTTCGGCCATCACAACTCAATCATGCAAAACTCAACCAACCAACTAAAAAATAAATACAAAGGCAATAAATTATTAGCTTCATTTGTCATTGATAGCTCAAATATTTTTTTTTTCATTCGCATTTTATTCATCCATATTTTGATCAATCTTTATTATTCCTTTCAACGATCATCTCATATTTCACATAAATAGGCTACCTAATTTGCGACGTGGCGTCTTGGAATCCAGATTTTAGAAATGCCGAATTCTTTTTTCATTCAAGCGGAGAAGGATGAAAGTGATAAATTCTAATACAAAATATTATATTTTATTTCTTGTTGCCTGATTTTCTCAGCTCGTCTCATTTTGAAAAGTAATCGAATAAATTTTCTGTATGCCTTGAAACCTTAGCAACTGGAATAGTTCTAGAAAATACCTTATATGTTATTTAAGAACTTGAATTATAGTCTAAGTACTAGACTTTTTACGATTATTGTACCTGTTTGAATTAATATAAGTGACTCTATTTTTCTTTTCTTCTATTGGCAAGTCTCCTTGTTGCGACATATTTTTATATCTGCTTGTTTAGGTGATCTAGTGACCAGGTGAGATAGTCACTAACAAACTGAGGAACCCAATAATTTGGTGTAAGCATAATATAACATTGTTAGAGATATTGGAGAGTAACATAGGAGTAGAAAGGTTCTGGAGCGACGGCCACGCACCGAAGGTCGTAGCAGACGTTGGCCTTCCGCAAGGTGGACTGACGACCTTTTTGGTATTGCGGGCAACGAATAGATGCATGTGGCTTAAGATTTGTGCATGTGGAGACCCTTGGAGACCCTTGACCCTTGTCCTGTGGTGAACATTTTTCGGCTGATATGATGACCAGGTTTGTTCCCCTTCCCATCTAGGTTAACCTAGTTAACTTTCTCCACATCATCACCATCCCTTTCGTTTGACTGTTGCTTTACACTACTTACTTTATGATCATCAAGTATCCAAGTAATATTGGGCGCTGGGTACGCCTCGTCGACGGAACAATTGGCTCGCAGGACGTCACCGCGGGCGTAGCTGCCCCGTGAGATTGACAGGTGAGGTGCGCGGAATGGTGGATCTGAGGAGACATTGTACTATTATATTTCAACGTATGCACCAATAATTTAGGTAGGAGAGTAACACAGAAAAATAAATAATGAAAACAGAAATGCAGTTTGGGGGCACGGCAGTGGCCCCGCCAAGTCGAGCAAAAAAGAGGCACCGCACGGCCGTACCATCCTTTTCTCGAAGCAGTTCAGCCCATTTTCGACCCGCTATAACTTCGTTGAGGATAAAACTAGAAGCCTGATTTTTAGTAACCAAATAGACATTGTATAAACATAGTATATTTAAAATTTCATTCAAATTGAACCAGTAGTTTATAAGAATTATAACGAGTCAATTTTCTTAATTTTGTCACTCACTGACCGATCATCAAAAGTCGAAGGCACTTCTAGCAGACAAAGAAGCTACAAATTTAGAATACAGTTGTGTTTAGTGTGTGAATCAAAGAAAGACTAAGACATTTTCCAATTTAGGTCCAGTTTTCGAGATACATCAACTGCATAAGTAACTTTGTAATGCTATATAAATATTTTCGGATAAAAATCTTTCATATGCAGTTAGGCCTTGGCAAATTCGTTGTTGTTGTACAAGAAGTAGAAGGTACCGGAGAGGAAGAAAATAGGACTATCTACAAAAAGGAATGAGATCCCACAAAAAACAATACTTGTCAATAAACCAATCCTGGCTATCGTAAAAAATTGTGAGATCCACGTAATAACAAGTCGGTTAATAAAAAAGCTTTAATGTTAGATAGGTTGACTTGGCAATCGTACTAAACAACCTAATTTATACATGTATTACTTACGAAATATATTGTGTTTTTATGCGATAGCCGAGTCAATCTATTGGTCCGTGTGGTGACGGATTAAGAATACGGAATGTCACCACCCCATATCATCCCATGGGTATCGTAAGAGCCGACAGAGGGAGCATATTATGCAGAGAACAGCACTGTAAGAGAAGGAAAACTTGATAAAAACCCTATACCAACCCGTTTGGCTAGCGTGGTATAGTAGGCCAATTCCTCCTTTCAAAGGAGAGGCCTAGTCCAGCAGTGGACTGTTAAAGGCTAATAATGAAAGGAAGTCTTAATATTTAGCTTGTTGATAAGAAGTAAAAACGTGGTTTCAGAGTTTGTATTTACTGTTGCCTGTTTCTGTTTAAATTGCATTACTAATATTAATCTTAAAACTTGGTTCAAATTAGGTCAGGCCGACAATTTTATCGTTAGTCGACTGATGGGTGTACTACTGATACTTTAAGCTACCGGCCGAATATATTATGTAAGCCCTATCTTGCACTTTTTATTTTCGAGTTGGCTTTTGCATAAAATGAAAGATGACATTATAATTGTCAGGAAGTATGTATATAGAAAATGGATGAAAAGTCAAATAATATAAATGGTAAATCCAATAATTGCCTAGTGAAATGAAGTGGGCACCTTCCGTTGCCACTTCAAGCCGATGCGGTGTGGAACGGGCCGTAAAATGCAGTATATATGCTAATTTAATATTATGTCGAACCCGATCGAAAACTAATACCTACTTAATGTGTCCGTGTGGTGACGGATTAAGAATACGAAATGTCACCACCCCATGTCATCCCACGGGTGTCGTAAGAGCCGACAGAGGGAGAATATTATCCAGAGAACAACTGTAAGAGAAGGAAAACTGAATACAAACCCTATACCAACCCGTTTGGCCAGCGTGGTATAGTAGGCCAATTCCTCCTTTCAAAGGAGAGGCCTAGTCCTGCAGTGGACTGTTAAAGGCTGATGATGATGATGTGACCTAGGCCTCTCTCTCTTCCTAGCCATAAATCCCACATGGTGGTGGGGTCAGCTTTCTTTACGTTACGCTTCCACTTCGCCCTATCCATGACATCATCGTCAGTGACCTTGCATTCGCTCTTGTCCTTTAGCACTACATCTCGCCACCTTGTTTTGGGTTGTCCTCTAGGTCTCTAACCAGGGAGGTCGAGCTGTAGTGCCAAATTTCCGACGTAGTCTGGTGGCCTCCTTTACACATGACCATACCATCTCAATCTACTTTCCTGCATTTTTCGCCGATGTCGCGTACACCGAGGCTTCCTCGCATGTACTCGTTGCGGATTTAATCGAACCTGGTTACGCCGCACATCCAACTCAGCATCTTCATTTCAGCAACTTGGATTATATGCACGCTCTTTTAGGTTACAGCCCATGTTTCGCTGCCTTACAAAAGAACTGGTCTTATTATGGTTTTATAGATCAAACCCTTGAGTTTGACAAGCATCTTCTTATCGCAGGTAACACCAGTTACTTCTCACCACTTAAGCCACGCTGCGGCTATTCTGTGCTTGATGTTGCATTCTAAATGCCCAGATTTGTGCATCATACAACCAAGGTATTCATCGCACATGGTTACCCATGTGCACCAGGCCTATGAATGATATATAATAGAGTAATGTATTCACGAGTTTTTTACCTTCAAATAAAGGTATTAAAGGTTGAAACACTCGTTTATTGTTACTTAAATATCACAATTGTTCCCAATATTAATAAAAATACTTATGCTATTAAAATAATAGGAATGAAAAAAGACAGTGAAATACCTTTTGTTGTTTTTTTTTGTTTTATCATCTAAAAAGGTTTATGACTTACATATTTACACAGGTAATTTAATTTCAACTTTATCCGTTCAATAAAATGTTATGATATTCACATTCTGACACAAATAGGCCGGCAAAATAAAGGGTAGCATCTGTCATATCTTTTATAAAAAATGGCTAAGTCACTCCAGTAATATTTACTACAATATCACCGACAAAGAGTCCTAATGGCTTATAAAGCTTCTTTGATATAAGATTTTTATTTCAAGGAAACACATACTTTATCATTGACAATATTAATGGCTTTTAAGGATAAACGCAAGATGATTAGGATAAAATCAGATCGTTTGATGTATATGTACACTACCGCTCACAAGTATTTGCCCACCTTGAACTGAGGATGTTTGAAGAAAATGATTTTCTTCTAATTGTACTAATTTTATTATGACAATTCAATGCCGTATGTTATTAAATCGAATAAAGACAGTTTCCCTATTATTATTAAACTAAAAAAACTTAAATAACCAAAAAGCAGGCAACGATAGCCTAGTGGATATACCAGCAGACTGCCGTGCGAGGAGTTCGAATCCACGGCGCGCACCACTGACTATTCGAAGTGATGTGGTATTTAATTGTTCATTATCGCTCGCCTCGTGCCTCGGCGAGCATGTTAAACCATCACTCTTGTTTCTCGTGAACAGTTCTTGACAGTCTGACAGTTCTTGACCACAGCCATTGTAAGACGGTCGAAACGTCGATAGTACTTTTTTTTATTTAAAGACTCACGCCTGTTTCCCCGAAGGGGTAGGCAGAGGTGTAATATTACACCCAAATTTCGCCATGAATTTTTAGGTCCCACGTGATAGGGTGCGAGCCTATTGCCGTTACCGGGTACATCACCAGACTCCGTGCTGCTACTGAGAATTCGGAAAACCCAGTAACACTTTTGCCCAACCCGGGAATCGAACCCGGGTCCTCCGACCAGCTATCCACTGGACCACGGAGGCAGTCGATAATACAAAGGCATGTATGCCTTATATTAATTAAATATCACGAGTAAGAAATATAATAAGTAAGAATAATAAAATTGTTAAAAGTATACTTGCCAACAACAGTGAGTGGTGCAGATCGTATATCTGTATGAAAAAGTGGAGCGTCTGCTGACACCTCACACTGGTAGTCCCCGCTCAGGCGTCGGTTCAGATTCACTATGCGCACTTGCTGGTGATCTGACTGTGTTAGCTGTAGGACAAAAAAGTTATTATAAATATAAACTTTATTTCTATATAATAGATTCTAGATTACCTAGCGACTTGAAAGACCTTTCGTTATTCTTGTTTTGGCTAATGGCGACCGGTTGGCGCAGCGGGAGTGTAAGCGACTGCTACGCCGAAGGTCGCGGGTTCGATTCCCGCTCAAGTCAAACATTTGTGTGCATGATTAAAAAAGTATATATGTATGTTTATCCATTATCTAGTATCCATAGTACAAGCTTCTGCTTAGTTTGGGACTAGATGGTGTTGTGTGAATGTGGTAGAAAAAAAATAATGTAGCGCTAGCATATTTTGTTATGTACGATGGGCTAAGTTCTGAAAAGTGAGTGAGCTTTATCTTATTTAAGATTTTGAAACTGTTGTGTTTGTAACCAGATATGTTACGCCCAATAAAGACTTCGGTAGATAGGGGTTTTTTATGCACCATGGGTGTTTCTATATATAATATGTATTTATTTACAAAAAAAAAAGTATATATGTATGTTTATCCATTATCTAGTACCCATAGTACAAGCTCTGCTTAGTTTGGGACTAGATGGTGTTGTGTGAATGTGGTAGAATATTATTATTATTATTATTAATGAAAGTAGGGGTAGCTTCAATATATGCACATTTATGGGAAGGCGTTCAAATTTTGCTGGGTACCTTGTTTTTGACGAAAATTTCACCGGTCTAACAAAGATCGCGGTCTTCGGTTGGTTTAATGCCTGGCTTTGCCTATTATTGATGGTTTTTGATAAGTCTGATCTTAACGTAGAATATATTATTCTCAAAGTACAAGTAAAATAATTTTAACAGTACAAATATTATTTACAAATTAATAATATTTCTGACTGCCGAGAGAGTCTACGCTTAAATACTAGATACTTAGTATCATCATTGCAAAAGTATAAAGATATGGGAGAAAATAACGGCAAAATTATTTTTAATATTCGTTGCTGAACTACTGGTTATAAAATGATTGCAATGCGCCTGTAGTATTAAAATAAACCATTCTTTAATTTAAAAAGCAATTTTAATTTCACGCAACATGCATGTGCTTTTTAAAGGTAATTGTTCTTCGAATTGCGTCAAATTATAATCTACGATTAAATTCAGATTATGGAGTGTATCTTTAATTATTTTATATTCAGTTACGTTAGTATTATATTGCCCCTAACAAATAAACTAGTCAAATTGCAATTCCAAATGTGTTCCCTATATACAAGACTTCCTTGAAATAATGTCTACCTAGAACAGCGTCATTATTGTCATATTTCGTCATAACTATGTGATATCGTGCGAAGGGTAATATAAAAAAAAATCTTTCATTCTCTCTTGCTTTCCATTTTCTTTCATTCTTTCAAAAAGAGACAAAATGCAAGACAAAATTTTAACACGGAACCCGCTATATCCTATCTGCTATCTATACTTACATCAACGGACGCTCCTGGTAAAGGAAACACCATAGTAGGAGGCATTTCTCTCGGCACAAATCTGTAGAACTCCGTCTCGGCTCTGTACCACCTGATGGAGTACAACGCAGCATCCTCCAGGTCATAGGAACATCTCAAGATGGCTGACTGGCCTTCTCCGGAGAGGACTGCTCGAGGAACTGAGATGGAGAGATTCCGGAGGGACCATACTCCACCTGTGGAAAAAGGGGAAAATTAATAGACGTTATTCGGTAAAGGTTTTATTCTTCTTCTTAACGGATCGATGGCAACCTAAATCACTCGATTTAGGTTGCCATCCCAGAGCCCAAAACTTAGCTACGGGTATGAGATTTTCAGTAACGTCCATAGGTTTTATTTATTTCAGCTGTATACATGTATTATGCTTTAAACGTGGTATCATTGATCTCACTATCATTCACAGGCCTTAGAAATCCTGCTTAAAGACAAAATCTGCCTTTTTGCCCTGATGCATATAAAATGTGGCCCAGTACAACATATATCACGTTTATGTACTGAAACAAACAGAGATATGCCTTTGTTAGTTTGTTTTCTTTTTATATATAACTGCAGGTTGTCTTCACCAGTGGCATGGCATTAAAAAGCTCTACATGAAAGAATTTTCATAAAATTCTATTCAGCGATTTACAGGCAAGACAAAAAATAACGTCACATTTTTATTACTTAGAGTGAAATTACAAAGAATATAATTTATAAAAAAAAATATTCAACAGTCACATTTTTGTAAAACAAAATTGGAAACTTAAATATTTTCCTCCTAAAAATCGTACTAATATACTCGTAATAACGAAACATTTTAAACGGAGATACTAAACAAGATTGAGACACACATTACTTCTAAAGCAGTCAATTCACAAGGCGAGTGCTCAGCAAATACCTAGTGGCGAGTTCTCAAGACGACTGACCAAACAACGGACAATAGACGGACACACAATGCCATGATCCTCGTATTCATTAGATAGACATTTTCTTTTTATATTTTAAATCAAGCTTTCAGTAAGAATCTTTCAACATCAGCCTTTAGCAGTACACTGCTGGACTAGGCCTCACCTTTGAAAGGAGGAATTGGCCTACTATATCACGCTGGCCAAACGGGTTGGTATAGGGTTTGTATCAAGTTTTCCTTCTCTTACAGTGCTGTTCACTGCACAATATGCTCCCTCTGTCGGCTCTTACGACACCCATGGGATAATATGGGGTGGTGACAATCCGTATTCTTAATCCGTTATCACACGGACGAAGTAAGAATCTTTAGTTGGTATAAAGGTCATGCAATACCGACTGACTGACAGACAACGCAGAGCCGACACAACTAGGCGCTAGTAGCTGAAATTTGGCATAAGTCTATTTCGGCCAGTATGAACGCAATAAATCAAAACCGCCAAATTTTTGTATGGTTTTTACCACTATAACTCAATATTTTATTGCACTGCATAAGTTACATAAAGGTGTTACATACAGGGTGTTGATTTGTATTTGTAAAATACTTTAAGGGAACATACTACTTTGAATATTAACTCAGTGTATTGACCGCCGCCGCCGCCGCTCAGCTGATCGCCATTCCAAGTGCCTAACACACACAAGCACACGTACCTTAAGTGACTGCGCGATTCAGTCTTATTTTGCACAATTTAACAGTTTATTCTGATTTACCGTTTACCTAAGTAACATTTAATTAAAATTATAGAGTCTTATATCATCGCACACTGTTTAAAATAATTTTACGTTAATAAGTATACTGTCTATGATGTATTATTAAAATATTTTGCGAATGCATATCAACACCTTATATTGTGTACTAATAACTTATTGAGGAAAGTTTCAGTGTATAATTCACTAGAACAAAGCCGTGGGCGAAACTTGTACGTAACAATGATATCAGCCCTGTATTTAAACTGTCCCACTACTGGGCACTGATCTCTTCTCGCTATTAAAAGGATTACATACATACATACATAGACTCACGCCTGTTTCCCCGAAGGGGTAGGCAGAGGCATATTAAACGCCCACTTTTCGCCAGTGTTTGATCCCACGTAATAGGTGGCGAGCCTATTGCCGCTTATCGGGATATTTTGTTTGCCAGAGCCTCGTCCGTTGATCGGCAGGTGCACCACTTGCAGGTGAGGTTGTCTTGGGACCCGAAGCTGTTGGTGGGAAAAGGATTAACCCACGATAAAAAAGTATCTGGCTCTTCTTGGCGTCATGTTGTGGTGTCCTCAAGTAGTTTTTGCTTGTCTAGTCTCGTCACATAAACTTAGTTACTGGTCTATGGTTGAATGCTGCCCTGAATTTTGACTTGAATGTTTGAGTGAAGACATGACAAACGCAAAACGCGAAAACAAGACTTATTTGGAAAAGATGTTCTGGATTCCCAGAACATCTTTTCCAAATAAGTCTTGTTCAAAATAAAAAAATTAAAAAAAACGTAGCGCTCGTAGCATGTTACTTGCCTTTCGTAATATATTGGCAAATGAAAACAATTTTGGCAGAAGTTTAGTTACCACTTGGATGGCTGACTACATTTTGAGACATCACTTATCTCAGCAAAATAATCGTTAGGTGATAGTTAGAGCCCTTAGAGCGACTTAAAAACTTCAACACAAAAGAGCTGACCACATATACACGAAATGCACACGTAATGAATTCATGAAGTGATTACATTAAATCTCGTTTAGTTAAAAACAATTCATTAAAAAATATTATAACAATAGCTTTATAAAAAAGTCATTTCAGTAATAAAAAATCTGTACAACGATTTTATTTAACCATGATACAATAACGCAGATATATTTCAGGAGAATAAAAGGTGATTATTTTTCCAATACCACATTCCTTTTCTGTGTTACCACAACATAAATCTTTAACGGCATCCTGATGTATTTATTGTATTGCTTTGTTATTTATTTGTATTCATTTGGCGAAGAAGGCGAAATAATTTCTGCATTGGTTCAGTTTTGTATCAGTCTTTTAAAAGATTAATGGTAAATTTAATTGTTTATATAATTGGAAATTTTTATTCAATTTCAATATATGTATTTTACTAGAGGATGCTCGCGGTTATACCCGCGGTATTTAAGGCAACTGCTCTGCTCATAGCGAGGTGTTATATAACCTATAGCCTTCCTCGATAAATGGGCTATCTAACACTGAAATATTTTTTCAAATCGAATCAGTAGTTCCTGAGATTAGAGCGTTTAACCAAACAAACAAACAAACAAACTCTTCAGCTTCTTCATATATTAGTATAAGATAAACACAGCTTAAGTAGCTTTACGAACTTGTCTCCAAACCTTTAGCACAGTTTTGGTTTTTTGGTACTTGTTTAATTGTTCTTTCACATTTGAAAAAATGCAACGGGACCGTCCGTCATTAGTATATATTATTTCTCCTTCGCTTTTATCATAAAGCACTTGAGTAGACTCTACACTAAATTAATCTTCCTCATGACAGTACCCAGAATAAGCACAGCTTGATTAAATCTGAACCTGACGTCCTTCTATTTGATTGCATAACTGCCACTGGTTATGTCACTTATGGGATATCACTTGCTGAATGTGAGATCAAAAGTGTAATTGAAAAATCAGAATTCAGTTTATCATTATATAAAATGTCTAGTTCTTTTAAATTATTATTTATTTATTATTAGGTCATTTCACTTACTACATTTACATTTGCATTGTTGTTCCACTAATTATATTAAAACTTACTGTACTGTAAGATGAAGATAACTCGTGATCATGGGCTGTAAACTAACGTTTTTGTAATTTTGTGTATTCATATACCGTCACTTATGTAACATACAATTAAACCATAGTTCTGAACATGGTCACGAGTTGTCTACATTATAAGACGTAAGTGGATGCTCCTGTTACACAATATTCACATTTGAAGGCTAACTAACTGAAGCACTTAATTTAGTAACTGCATTATTTGCTTAAGTATTATGCCTGTAACTAATTACTATTTACAAGTAATTAAGTACAGTATGAAACAGTAGCAGCTCCTTATAAAAATAAAAATATGTACTATAATATTGGCGATTCAAAAGAGTGGCCACGAGTTTTATTGCCCGTTCTTTCTCGTGGTTCTATCTATTGCTTTGCGAACGAGGCAGTAAATGTAAATGTAGAAGCATTAAGTAATTTAATTTTAAAATTGACGTTCATAAGCGTCACCGCGTTTTGACTTTGACTTAGAGCCACCGCCGACTAGCTTCTTTTAGCATCGGCGACCGGCGATTTTGCAACTGTATCGATGCTGCATCGCGTTTTAGCGACTCTCTGCGTTAAGACGCGGCGACCGTAGTGCTGTAGTGTGTTGTTGGTGATCGGCCGAGTCGACTATCGATAAATTGATTTATTTTTTCATCGTCGTAATACAATAATTGTAAAATATCAGTAATATAGGTTTCTATCAAAAAACATAAATATACCAGTATAATTAAATGATGTTCGTTACAATGATGTTAAATTATGTTCTATTATTTATAGACTTATACTATCGAAAACTGGCAAGTTATACTCTACATTTAATGTTTTAAACAATAGATGGCATGGACATTACTGCACTCATTTCTTCGTATTAATATTAACGTTTGAATTGATAGATGATGCTCTCTGAAAGTAATACGAGAACTGGTTTTTGGATGTAGGTAAAAATACTGACTTTAGCTTGCTTAATATTTTCATCGGTATAAAGAAAGCAGTAGCTAGTGTAGCTTTATCATAACCTATGATAAGGGTCGCCTCCTCAAAATCTAGTACATCACCCTAGGTAGTGTACTGCCTTAATAAAAACATACAGCGCTGTCATAATTTTATCGACATTTATTCTGTTTAAGCCAGTCACTAGTCAAACCCTATAATAACATCCTTATTTTCGGTTACAGAATAGTAAATAAAACTTTGGGGTAAAATTACCCCAAACGGCTATTAAAAGTTGTAGTGTACAAAATAAATTATTTTTGTAGTTTACATGGGGATATTTTTAACAAAGCATCAAAAATTTTAAATAACACTAAAGTGTTTTACGTTAAAAACTTCATTATTTCATTAAATTACTAATTGTACACCAAATTAACGATCGTTCTACAAAATATCATTTAATATGAAAAGTCTCGTCCGCTCCGGCAACTTATCCACTCAGAAAACGTAATAGGTTATCTTAGGTTTTCTTGTGACGCTGCACCCAAAAAAGGAGCTTCGCAGGGCTCTGTAAACTTAGTATATCAAACATTTGACTGAATTAATGAGAAATGATTGCATGCGTAACTGACACCCTGGGGTAATTTTCTCACATAGCTAAGCAGACTAGATGGAAGTTCTTTTTAACGCCACGTGACTGGCAACTTTAGGAGATGACACTACCATCGCAAGAAAAAATACAAGTTGTGCCCCTGGGGTGAAGAATTTTACTACCCCACAGTGTTATTTAAGGGTTAACAAATAAGTGACAAGCTATGGTAAGGAGTCGTCCTTTACTCACGTGAGTCTTAATAGGTGGAAGGGACAAATAAGTGTAGACAGATATCAAGTGTCCTTGTTTTTCTTGAGCTTGAGAGATTTTTATCCTATACGTATCCTAAAACAACGAGCGTTCGTTCGATTGGCAGGGATTCAGAAAAGTCCTGTATTAAGATCTTTCGTTGCTTTTGGATGCTCTAGGATGCTTTAATCAACCCACTTCAAAAAGGAGGATGTCCTCAGTTTGGTCTGGATTCTTTTTATGTAGGTGCACCGGTCTCTGAATTTTCTGATCCATTTCTGGTTTTTTGTTATGTGATATGCTTTTATATTTTGCAAGATTATTATATTTTGCAAGATCGAATTGCAATTATTGCAAGTTAAGACTTAAATGAGCCAATATACTTTTAAAATAGCGTTCTTAAAGGTAATTATGCATGATATATTAATATTTCTTTACCATGCCAAAATAAAGAAAAGATTTGCATTTTAGAAACATCTTATGAGAATAGTGGATGATTATGTATTTAGGTAAACAAGTGATAAATAGGAGGGCAGAGAGGAAAAGGGAGAGGGCGACCAAATAAGAGATGGAATAACTGTGTGAGAATAGATATGTAAGAAAAGGGGGAAGTGATCGGATGACTGGTAACAGAGAAGTATGGAAGAGAATGTACGTCCATACAGCGCCGACCCAAAGAAATTGAAGTCAGGTAAGAGATGAAGAGAATAATGAGTGTCATATTTTTTATTTTAGCTTCAATTTTGACACCAGTAGCTCGCAATGTCTTTTTTGGATAAAATATTTTTTTATTTACTTTGTATAAAAAAAACTTTTGATAAAGAATCAGGAGAGGTGGTAAAGCCTCCAACCTACCCAGGTATCATCATCACAGAGTAAATTTAAAATTGGAAAGACATAAAATCACATTATTAATGGACGACCCCTACGTTATTATTTTAAGTGACAAGTCGCCGCGATCGGCATCTTCCAGTGTGCGGTGTAAGAATTTGGACGCTGCATCTGGATGCTAAAAAGCGACTGAATCGCCAGTCGCCGATGTTAAAAGAAGCTAGTCTGCGGAGGCCCTTAACGATTCTTATCCTGAGACAAGAACCAGAACCGACAGCTTTACTTGCCCCCCGAAGCATGGTAGCGCTCAGATGTAAGTGCCACACATGCTCACCCATCCAAGTGGCGACTTGTGCAAGCGTTGCTTTACTTTGCCGATCTGTTACGAACGATTACCAGGAAAGGTCCTTAAAATAAAAGGCTCGCCTGGTAACAATCTGCTAACCGCACCCATAGACACTAGTCGCTAGCGCATTGCCATTGTATTGTCTTGATCATCATCGCCCTAACGTTATCACAGTTGCATCGTAATCTTGCACCTTAGTGTCCAAGTACTTTAACTAGATTTTTCAGACAATCAGCTTTACCACAGAATGCCACTTACGGCCTGGTCACAAGATCGGTCTAAGCGGCGAGCGACGCGACAGAGGCGAGCGATTTCGATGTACATGGCGCACTTTTCTACGCCGCGGCGACCGATGTCGCCTCAGAGTAAACGCGCCATGTACATCGCCCCTACCGCGCCGCTCGCCGCTTAGACCGATCTCGTGACCAGGCCATTAGCTATCCACTGTCTTCTGACTTCCCAAAGCACTGAATCTCTATTACGACAGACCAAAGGTTTAACTTAGTCTCTGAGGCACGGGACAAGCATAACTTTAAAAATTCAGTAGTACGCGCTATTTTTCATTGTCATTTTATAAAAAACCAAGGAAAATCTCTTCGTATAAATCTACAATGATATAGATATCTGAATATCCCAGAATCTATTAGTAGACTTCCAATAAAAGCACTTACTTGCATTAATGATGTGATTGATGTCAATTATTTTATTTAATATTCATGGCGAAATGTGGGTGTAATATTACACCTCTGCCTACCCCTTCGGGGATACAGGCAAGTCTATAAAATAAAATATTTTTTATTGACTAACGTAAAAAGCAAAAACATTACGATCAACTACTTCCATTAAAATAATGAGGGTACACTAAAACTTGAATAGGTACTTGTCTCTGTAAAGCATTGCTAGAGCCAATTGAGATCCCATCGGTACAAAACGTTCAACTTAATGTTTCCATTGCTCAGAATCTACAGCTTCAGAACGAGGGCTTTACATACATCTATGCTTGTAATTCGAGATAAACCACATACCTCCTCTAATTACATGACTTGTATTATTTCCCAGAATACTACGTTTCCCCACATTATCACAAACTTTGAAGCTAGACTGCATAATTTCCTGTTTTAATTTTAAATGTAACGGCGACAGCCCAGTGGTGTACGTAACGGACTGCCGAGATGATGGTCTCGGGTTCCATCCCCAGGTACCCCGGGCACACACCTCTGTCTTTTCGAAGTTATGTGTGTATTAAAAATATTAATTATCGCCTGCTTTATAATGTGCCCGGAAGATGGCAACAGGCTCGCCCACTAATACATTGGGACCGAAACATAACAGGCGAAGTGTGGTTATGAAATACACCTCTGCCTACCCCTTCGGGGTTAAAAGGCGTGAAGTTATGTATGTATTTTAAATATCTCGTTTAAGTCAAACAATTTTGTATTATGATATCCCCTAAGTTCCCTTGATGTAAGTTCAACGTGATATATTATGGTGATTAATTAATTTAGTTTCCTGTGTGTCAAAACATTAATCATATTCTGAAAGGGTCATTTTAGTCTCCAGCGCCTCGGGCCGTTGTCCTTGGATGAGGTTATTGTAGACCTTATTGTGTTGAAATACTAATGAGGCTAGGGTATAAGCAGGGAAAAATAAAATAGTTTTGACATACTAAATTCTACATACATACATACATACATACATACATACATATCGTCACGCCTTTTATCCCCGAAGGGGTAGGCAGAGGTGTATTTCTACACCCACTTTTCGCCAGATATACTTTAGTCCCACGTGATAAGGGGCGAGCCTATTGCCGTACCGGGCACATTTCCAGACTCCGTGCTGCTACTGAGAATTTCATGACAGAAAAACCCAATAACACTGCCCGACCCAGGAATCGAACCCGGGACCTCCCGATACCACGGGCACATTTATGCCGCGAGACCAACACGAGGCAGTCGTATAGGGTTTGATGTCGAGTTTTCCGTCTCTACGCAAAGATGGTATTTGCATCGTGTTATCCCTTAGTCGCCTCTTACGACACCCACGGGAAGATAGGGGGTGGTGACACTTGTATTCTATGCCGTCAACCACACGGCAAAATTCTATTTCGGTAATAATTACTTTGTCAAGGCACTTTATGTGCTAAAGATTCCTTCGCGTCTTGGTCAAGTTCGTTGAAAGTAAAGTATTAATTAAAACTGATAGATAAGAATGTATGTGGCATGCAAGATACCATAATTGTAATTATCAGACCCATGAATATATACTGTCATAAATAAAGAGAATTACAAAAGCGATGACAGTTATTCATTCCAACCTAGTAGGTACAACATTCCTTGAATATTCCACATCAAAATACGGAATACAAAAGATAGAAAGAAAAACATTATGTAGTTAAATGAACTGAAAGATTTTTACAAACTGGAATCATGTAAGTATTCCTATAAATGGACAGGAGATCATTTCGTTACCAACAGATTATACCACCAAAGTCTTCTTTACTCACTTACTTAATATGGCATTGAAAAGACTTAATTAATAAACGCAAGATCATAGCAAAGTGATTCCACAAGAGATATATTTTCTCAAATTTATTTATATTCAATAAATGAAGTGTAAATAAATCCAAGGTCAACACCCACATTTAACACATTGCCAAGATCAATACAATCTAAAGATCTGTAGGAAGATTTGTGAAAGAATCTGTCTAGAATTTGGCTAGAAAAAGCTGGGATTAATTGCAGCAGATTTGTGGAAGCGTGACTCTATTCATCAGCCCTTGTCAGCCACAACAAATCTCAGACACAAATGTACTGCGTTGCACAGTGAGTAAAGTATTGAGTAGGTACATGAAAATTTTACCTTATATCTCCTGGTGATGTTCTTGAATGGACCTATAAAATTAACTCATAATTTTGGCCGAAATAACAAGAGAATCGAATAGATACCAGTCTCCAGTTGCGAATGCGAATTTTTAAGGTGACGGTCAGTTACCAACAAGCGTACCAAATGACCGTCCTTAGGTAACAAAAGGGGGTGACGAGCCCCGTAAGGGAGGTTGGCGTTCTTGAGACGCCCTCCAACGTACAAGAGACCCGTATCGTCCAAAAAGGGGTTCAATTTAGAGACAGCTCCCGACAATTTCGATCTCCCTGATTTAAGGATAGCAATCTCCTTTTCAAAATGCGCCAATTGCACAGAACGAACCCAAAAGGTGAGGGACTCCTGTCGTTCCTGTGGTGAGATAAACGGTGTCAGTCGTTTCTGTTGTGGGTGCCTAAAATTAAAAACAAAACGCTTTATCCAAGCAGTGACAACTAACAACTTGTCGAGGGAGCTGTAACGATTCAACAAAAAATCGGGGTCGAAGGCGCATTCCACCTTTTCAAGAGCGAGTGTTCATAGACCCGGCAAATTAGAAGTATTCAAAACTGGCGTTCGAGGCCAATCAGTTTCTGGTCGACTCAACCATTCCGGACCCCACCACAGCGAATGACCTATCAAACTAGGCGTCAAGCATCCGCGCGAGGCACAATCAGTGGGGTTGAGCTCACCTGGCACGTGTCTCCAAACAAGTTTGACTTGGGATTTCTGGATTTGGGAAACGCGATTAGCGACAAATACCTCCAAAGTGTGGACAGACGCCTTCAACCAACAGAGAACAATTTGGCTGTCTGTCCAGGCGTAAGTCCCATTAATACAAATGCTTTTACCCAAAGTACTGGACACGTGGTTCAATAAGCGTACAAGTAGGGCTGCTCCCGAGAGCTCCAATTTTGGGATGGTCAGAGATGTCCGAAGGGGTGCGACCTTGCTCTTTGACATGATCAGGGAAACCCTCACCTGACCTGAGGCACTGACTGTGCGCAAGTACACCACGGCCGCGTGTCCACGCTCCGAGGCATCACAAGGATGGGACGAGGCAAGGAGATCTTGTTGACGGCAGGAAGTGAGGATACAAAAGAAGTCCATTCCTCAGCAAGAGTGCCGTGCAGAGGTTCGTCCCAGGTCAATCCTGCTGTCCAAAGCTTCTGCAAGAAGCATTTTGCCCAAAATAATATAATTGGACAGATCCAACCGTTCGGATCAAAGGTTCTGGCGACAGTAGACAATACGAGACGTTTAGTCCAAGAACACGGCAATTTCAAGTCTACGTTATATGTAAAGATGTCTTGGACTGGTCTGTACTGAACGCCGAGAACAGCCATCATGGCGGGGTTGTCAACAATCTCAAACAAATGTGGATCCTGCTGATGATCCTCTGGCAAGCCTTCCAAAAGCACTGGTGAGTTGGAAATCCATTTGCGCAACTCATAACCAGCGGAGGCCAAAATACCTATCAATTCGTCCCGCAGGAGGATTGCCTCGTCCGCTGTGGAGGCGCCCGAGCAAATTTCATTGACGTAAATATCGTCTTTCAAGATGGCGGAGGCTCGTGGGAAACGTAAGCCTTCTCGGTCTGCGAGCTCCCAAAGAGAACGTATTGCCAAGTAGGGGCTTGATCTTAACCCGTACGTATTCGTATTGAGCTCGTAGACGACCATGGGATCGCGAGGAGACTCTCTCCAAAGGATCAGCTGGAAGCGACGGTCATCAGGGTGGATAATAGTCTGCCTGAACATCATTTTTATGTCGGCCACAAAGACAACCTGATGTCGTCGGAAGCTGGTGATGACGTCACAAAGGTCCTTGACCAACTTGGGACCAGAATGCAAGCACTGAATCAAGGATAAGCCGACCAGTACGGAGTCGACCAGTGTTGTTCTGGAAGAACAGCTCGCACTCCTCATGTTATGGATTCAAACGGGCAGCTTGAGGGGGCTCCTCAACTTCCCAAAACCTCTGAACCGCATCATAGAGAGCGGAGCCTACCGCCAACAAATTATCAAGTTCGGGTGGAGGGGGTCCCTAGGTACAGGTCCCATCAAAGCAAATCCAAATATTGTCGGGATGGCAGTCAAACCATTTGGCACCAAGACCCGTTTTCCACCAATCAAAATTCCACCGAGGACATCAGAGCCAATCAACAAGTCGATTTCTCCCGGTGTGTCAAATTTTGGGTCTGCCAGTTCCAATCCCGATGTCAAATTCACCACAGCAGCAGGTAGCTGCTTCTGTGGATGCATACCCAAAATATTCTTCAGCACAATAGCCGAGGTTTTAATCCTCGGGTGTGAAGATTGAACAAGGCCAAAGAAAACCTTAACTTGCCCTTCAACATTAGAGGCTACGTCACCTATGCCCCGTATACAATTTGGAAAAGAGCCCATATTTAATTTAACCTGCCCTACCAAATAAGTGGAAACAATGCAACCTTGTGAACCTGTGTCCAATATTGCACGGACAACAACAGAGGTCCCCGTGGGTCCCCAGACCCTAACAGCAACCGTTGGTAGGATAACGGTGTCAATGGGGGAGGTTGGCGTTATAGGGCAGGGGTCAATGACCTATTGTTGCCTGGGCGGCGACCGTTGGCCAGGACCAGGCAAATCAAAATGGGGGTGCGGCTTGAAGTCCTCAAAGGCGCGATGACTCGATCCGCGCGCCATCTGTAGGGGGTCATAGTGACGCACCCGCCCAAAACGAGGTGGGCGCGAGTCAAGGCGGGGACGCTCCGCCAAAGGAGGGGAATACCTGGGGCAGCAGTCATGGTGCTGGTGACGCTGAACAGCATATTCAGGTGCGCGAGAGAGAGGAGGCGTGCGCACGCTACGGTTCTCCAAGCGGGGTGAGCGGCGATCAATTAAGCGAGGTGACTCTCGGCTACGCGCCGGTGAGCCTCGGCTGCCACCTTCAAAACACCCGCCCGTGCGCGGCGTCGGCTGGTTGGACAAGCGGCTAACCTCTCTAGCATTCATACAGAGAATGTCCAAATGCTGTCCTCCACAGTAAGGACAGGGGCGAGAGTTTGGGCAGTCTCGCTGGTAGTGGGACCCCAAACAAGAGAAGCAAAGACGGCGGGCATTCGCGATGCGCCTACGAGAGGCGACATGTAGGTCAAGAATGCCCTACAACTGGCCGTTCTGTGCCCCGTGACCTTGCAGTAGGAGCACTCCGCTGGGCTCTGCGTGATCGCAAAGCGAGGAGGGCGCCGGTCAACATTGGCTCGGGTGTGAACGCGAGCCTGCTCCTTGACCTTGAGCGGCTGCATCTTAGCCGGCGTGTCACCACCGGAGTTGTCCAAGACCCGGCACTCATCCTCCAGGAACCTCTCCAGGTCAGCAAAGGGGGGCAGATGGGTCGCGCTATCCCCACCAAAGCGCTGTTCAAAACGCGACCTCAGGTCGGCAGGCAGCTTCTTTAACACAATGTGCACCAATAGATAGGACCATTGGTCCACGGGCAGGTCAAGGCACTTAAGTGCGTTGATGGCCACCAAAAGCGGGTTCAAAAGTTGGGTGCGCAACCCAGAGACCCGGGTGAGCGTCGGCAAACCCAAATTCTGCTCGATGTGCGTGTCGGCGAGGCCACGCTTATTATGGTACCTACGGGTAATTAGGTCCCGAGCCGTCTGGTACGCCTCGTCAGACACGGGCAGATGCTGGATGAGGCCCTTAGCCTCCCCATCCAGAACCGACATTAAATATGCCAATTTTTGTGCTGGCCGAAAGTCAGCCCTGTCATTGACCAGGCTGTCGAACAAATTAATGAAGCCCAGGTAGCTTCCTAGGCAGCCATCAAAATGGGGGAGGTCCAAAATAGGGAGCCTACTCACCAGCCCCGGTGCTGACCTAGGAAGCTCCTGGTTCAGGCCGGGTTGCCCTTCCCTATCGGCAACTAGTTGTCTCGCAGTATTGGAGACAGCATCATACAGGTCTAAGACCTGGGCATAGTCTTCGCTGACCTTATTTCGCTGGTCAGCAGTGAAATCAGTGACTGACACTTCGAGACAGCAAGCGCTGAAAGTGCGGAACTGCTGTTCCAGACTTGCCAGGCGATCATCGATCCGCTCGTACCTTTGAAGTAAGGCCTGCTGGCGATCAGGCCGGTTCACTAAAGCACTGGCCGAGGCAAACCAGCGTAAATCTGATGCAATAGCACCAGCAGCCGCACGCAAGTCCTTGATAGCTGACATAATCAAAATTCAAAAGAGCCCGGACAAGCGTTAAATAAAATTAACAATCAAAACTTAATTTTTCTTAATTCTTTGAAACCAACAAAGTATTAGCCTGTTTACTGCAAGTGCAGGCATGTGACAGGTATCTACTGTCCAACAAAATAAATAGTTTCAATATATTGAAACAAACACAAAAGTTATCAAAAGTTGTAACTTATAACAAATCAAAAGTTGAACTTCAAATGAATTAATGAATTATTTGCAACAGACAGACTGGCTGTGTTATTTGAGATATACAATAGTAAGTAGGCACAGAATATGTGTTACCTAGCAATATTATCTATATATTATAACAAGGTTTAACAATGTAAGGTTTAAATTTAATATATCAATATATGCAATAAACTAAATCAATTGGTACATATAACTGATATGTATCCAAACAAACTGACTTATTAATGCAACAACAAATTTAAGTTAGATCAACAATTACTGATTGAGGTTATGTGTGACAATGTGTTTCAAATTATCTAGGTCAACTTATACAATTAAATATTATGTATTTTAGACAATAACTGACCTGACAAACACTACAATACTGTCTACAAGGTGATAAGATACAAGCTTATACCAATCTGAGGTTTGTACTCAGTAATGCAACAGCGGCTAAATTTCAACTACGCTCTGCTACCAAAAATTATGTCTAGAATTTGGCTAGAAGGAGCTGGGATTAATGGCAGCAGATTTGTGGAAGCGTGACTCTATTCATCAGCCCTTGTCAGCCACAACAAATCTCAGACACAAATGTACTGCGTTGCACAGTGAGTAAAGTATTGAGTAGGTACATGAAAATTTTACCTTATATCTCCTGGTGATGTTCTTGAATGGACCTATAAGATTAACTCATAATTTTGGCCAAAATAACAAGAGAATCGAATAGATACCAGTCTCCAGTTTAGCGTAGTCCTTCTCCTCGGGCACCAATCAGGAATTCACACACGTGTTTTACAAAAGTTCAATATTTCACAAATTATCACAAACTTTGCCGGAAGTCAAAGGCGGCAATTACGTATTAAGTTAATTACAAGTTGATTCAATTCGCGTTAATTCAAAAGGCAATCAATTTATTTTAATTAGGTACAAGGCAAGCGAGATGCAAACGGCGTGTTAATTTTTTAAGGCGGGGAGGAAGTGACAGTTCAGTGTGACCATTGTCAGAAATTTTCAATAGACTAAACAAAATGTTACTCAATCGATCTAATCGATTTGACTTATAATAAAAACTAATTCTATTTCAAACAGAATCTTATGTCCCTGTAGTGACAGAGTCGCGTGAACGCCTCCCAGTGTGCAGGGCAACGGGTACGTAGGGCTGGCTAGATCGAACAAATAAATGAAGAATTTATTTATGTTCTGTTCAAGAAGGTTATAAGTAAAGGAGATTTTACATTGGAAACTTTACATGACGTGCATGGGCTGTGTCAGAACTAAAATTTGTACCGCAGAATTTCTATCCAACCAAGTCCTACCTCTAAAGACCTAGTAAATTCTCAGCGATCTTTTTATCAATCAATCAATCAATTTCTTTATTTGTAGAACATAGGTTACAATAAGATGTTAATTTAAGTACATTGGGTTCTATCTATGTCCTGCCATGCATCAGGCGTACAAATTGGTCACAGGTGATACAACTATATATTTATTACATTTCAAATACTGTTTATACATCACTAATTACCACGCTATATCTTAATGAATGTCAATCATATAATCATAATAATGTCATAAAATACAAATAAAATAATTTCAATAAAGGAAAATACATGCATCATTCAATTATTCATTTACATTTAAAAAAAAAAAAAAATTACCATAATTTTTCGTCTAGAAATTCTGCGACTGAGTAGTACGTCTTGCCCACTAAATATTGTTTCAACGATTTCTTATATTGTTCAATACTCATTATATCATTTAGTTCTTTGGGAAGCTTATTGTATATTTTGAGGGCCATGCTAAAAATACTTTTGCTGAACAGTGCAGTACGTGAGCTAGGTATTTGTAATTTGTGTGGGTACCTTTTAGTATTACAGTTTGAATATGTATTTAAATTACTTTTGACAAATACGGCACTCTCATAAATGTATAAACAAGATACTGTAAGTATACCCATTTCCCTAAAATATGGTTTACAGCTGTCAATTTGTTGTAAGTTAAACATTGAACGTATACACCGTTTTTGAGATTTAAAAACCATATTTATTCCGCTAGAGTTTCCCCAAAAAATAATCCCATATCGTAGCAAAGAATCTACAAATCCGTGATATGCTGTCAGAACGGCGTTTTTGTTAACTACTTTCCGTAACATATACAGTGCATATGAGTACTGGTTTAATTTCTTACAAACACTTTCTATCTGATCCCACCAATTTAAATGTTTATCTATATTAAGGCCTAAAAACTTCGTACTATCAGTCTCGTTTATTTTTTCATTGTTATACTGAATGTTACTAACTGAAGTTATTCTATTTTGTCTTGTTGTAAACGTCGTCATATTTGTTTTACCTAGATTTATAATAAGATTATTGTAATTAAGCCAGTCAATAATGTCAGCCAAAGAAGAATTTATTTCATTATCTAGATCATTAATGTTTTCAATTTTATATATAATCGTATTATCGTCTGCGAATAAAATCATGGGATGTCTTGTACATTGTGGAAGATCATTTATGTATGTTAGGAATAACAATGGACCTAATACGCTACCTTGGGGAACCCCATAGTGTATTTCTTTTAATGAGGATGAAAACACATGTTCAATTTTGTTATTTGGCGATATTCGATTAATTTGTGTAATTTGCTGTCTTTTACTGAGGTATGACTTGAATAGGTCTAATGCATTCCCTCTAACCCCATATGCCTCCAGCTTATGTAACAGAATTCGATGGTCAACGTAGTCGAACGCCTTGGTCATGTCCATGTACATTGCGCTAACATGTATTTTTTTATCTATACAGCTATATATGTGATTTAGGAATTTGTAAATTGCCAATTTGCCATATTGATAGTGTGTTTTTTTCTAAAGCCCTGTTGAGCGCTTGTAAGAATGTTGTCAGTCTCAAGATATGAATTTAATCTATTATAAATTACCTTTTCGAAAACCTTTGACATTATTGGTAAAAGTGCAATAGGTCTGTAACACTGCATATCATCTCTTTTACCTTTTTTGAAGAGTGGTTTTATGATCGATATTTTCAATTTGTCTGGAAATTTCCCACATTCAATACATAAGTTAATTATAAAACTAAGTAGAGAGGATATACTATTTGCTACGTACTTTAATATTTTTGTATTAATGTTATCATGCCCTGTGCTATTTGTCATTTTTAATGACTTGATGATGTTAAAAATTTCCAACAAACTTGTTGGTTTCAAAAATATTGAATTGGAATGATTACATGTCAATTTATATTTATATCCATTACTTTTGTTGATTGAACTATTACTCGTCAAAATTACCTGGTCAATAAAATAATGATTAAATGAATCAGCTATTTCCTGTGGGTCGTCAATAATTTTATTGTCATGTTTAATTCGCCTTATATACCTATTTTCACTTTGATTTTGATCTTTATTAATAACTCTCCATGTAGCTTTGGACTTATTGTATGCATTATTAATATAAAAATTGTTTTGTGCTTTTTGTGTTAAATTGATTATTTTCGTCAGTCTTTTGGAATAGTTTTTAAATTCATTTTTATTTTCCACAGTAGGTACATATCTATGTTTCCATAGTAGTTGTCTTTTACGACGACAGCACATTTTAATTCCCTTTGAGATCCATTTTGGTTTTTTGTAGGTAGATATGCGCATTTTGCGTATAGGAAAACATTGATCGTACAGTAGTTTGAATAACTCGTGAAAATTGTTAAATGCGTTATTTGCATTGTTGCTTGCATATATATCACTAAATGATAAGCTATCCATATACATTTTGAACTTTTTCATGTTGTCTTCATTATAATCACGTCTCATAGCAATCCAATATTTCGGATGACTTTTATTTTTAATAGGACATTTTAAAAGTTGGGCGTTGTGATCAGAAAGTGCAAGCTCATGTGTTTCGATTTTACATGACTTTAAATTGTAAATAATATTATCAATACATCTGCCACTTGTTTTACGAGTTGGTTTTCTAGTCCCAAATATCAAATTATAGCTGTCAACAATTTCCTTAAATTTTGATGACGTATGCATCTATTTTAGTATGTCTATGTTATAATCTCCACAGATAATCACTTTATATTTACTATTAAAACAATTTTTTTTAAGAATTGAGCATAGTTTACAAAAAAATATTTCTAATGACCTACAGTCCGTTCGAGGTGGCCTGTATATGCAAATAACAATTACTTTATATTCTATTAGCTCGATACCACAACATTCAATTACATTTTCAATACCACAATCTTTTATGTCAGTTATAGGTTTATACTTATGATAAGACTTAATTAATATACATGAGCCACCATGGCGGTTGCTCCGGCAATATTGAGAGGTTAATTTATAATTTGGGATACATAGTTGATCAATATCAATATCTGTCATATTATGCTCCGTAATGCATAATATATCTACAGTTTTTAGTTCATCTAAATGTACATATAATATGTCAGCTTTATTTATAAGTCCATTTATGTTCTGATGTAATACAGTCAAATAGTTACACAAGAAAAAAATCATTGACAGTATTTTCAGATCTATCTGTTTTTTTACGTTCAGACGTTGAGTTATCATTACATTCATGACGAAACTTATAATCACATTGTGAGTTAGTATCATTTTCACTAGAAGGTAAATTTGATAGTATACAGTAAGTTTGCGTACTTTTATCGGCAGACTGCCTCTTGTGGTTTGCTTCCGCTAAATTAATATTATAGTTGCTTTGTTTTACCGTATAATCAATACGTAGAATATCCTTCAATAAATTTCGACATAATGTTGATGTGAACTGCTTGTAATTAGGTATTATATTGACATAATTCATATCTACGTATGTTACGTTGTCGTATTTGTTACAGATAAACTTTAATTCATAATTAAGTTTTATAGGATTAAGGTAGCGATTATAGGGTATTTCGCTAACTATAACGTTCGTTCGAAGTACTGTAGGTAGCCAGCTAATAAGAGCACTTTTAAACTCGTATGGGTTGTTGTCGTTTACACCGCCTAAAATAATTATGTAATCGTCTGTGGTCATAGTTGCCAATTCTGCTTTTGCTGTGTTAATAATATCGTACAGTTTCGCTGCAGGCTTCCAGTACACTGCCACTTTGAATTTATCGCCCAGAAGTAATTGTAGCTGGTGCCTAGGTGCTAGGCCTTGTCAGCCAAAAATCGCCTTTAGTTTTGTGTAATTAACTCGGATTGATGTATATTTGGGTCTTACCCTTCTCATAGTGAGAAGAGGCCCGTGTTCTGCAGTGGGACAGTATAAAGGGCTGATGATGATGATGATGATGTATATTTGCAGATGGACTGGAACTGGATTGCATTTTACGTGTTAACCAATAACGATGTCATACAGCTATAAATTAACGTAACTTGAAACTCTACTAAGTAGGGTTTTGGCTTATCATTAGTTCGAATTGCTACGTTTCATCACATCTGTTTCTTAAAAGCTGACTTACCTTCCACCTACATATCTACAGATTCACACATTTAACTAAACAAACAAGACTTATATTTTGTTCTTTACCTGTAGTACGCAGTAAAAATATTTTTGTCCACATTTGAGTGACAACCCTACCTCCTGAACAGGTCGAGGGTGGCCACTAATCACCCAGCACACCTGCTTCTCACCCTTTGACTGAGATAGCACATTGTATCCGCAATTATTTTGATTTACAATTGATACATTGCATACCTGACACACGATTGTATTCGATACACAGGATCTGATCAGCAATGGATGCTAAACTAATGATGTATTAGTTGGATGATTTTTAAGGTAATTCGTTTTAGAGGTAAATGTAGTAACACTTTAGGATTAGATTAGGTTTTGTTGGATTCTGGCATTGTTTTTTAAAAAAATATTAGGTTAATATAGGCCCCGGCGTCGGGGCGTGACATCCCTACGGCCCACTGGAAGAGTTACTCTGACGAGTAGATAATCGTCATAGTATCTCCCCCAGCACAAGCAGTCAACCGAAAGATGGCGGTCAAACCATCCAAAGTAAGGCGGAAGTAAATGTGAAGATACTAGACGCGCAGCAGCGTCTAGTATCAAAAACTTCCATCACTGCGATTGCCAAGACGTCTACCAAGCGTGGCGATTACGGCAAAATCCCCCCAATATGAGACACACACCTAAAAAATGGCCCCTAGTCCCCGGCGGCCCCGCTAGTCCTGGTTATGGTAGCGACCATGGTAACGGCGGGGCAAGGGGTGTGAAGAATCTCCGGAAGAGATCGGGCTACCACCACCATCGACAATTGGCTCTGGCAAGACTGAACACGCGCACACTGCCGACCGACGAGAAGATTGTCGAGCTGGAAGAAGAATTGAGCAAGTTGCGATGGGATATCATAGACCTATCTGAAGTCCGAAGATAGGGGGAAGGATCGATAGTTCTCAATTCCGGTAACTTGCTCTTCTACCGACCAACAGTCCCAAGGTGGTGTTGGGTTCATCGTCCACAAATCTCTCGTGACCAACGTGGTAAATATCGTGAGTGTGTCGAGCAGGGTAGCGTACCTTATACTCAGCATATCCAAGCGGTATTCGCTGAAGGTCATGCAGGTATACGCTCCGACCTCGACGCACCGCGATGAGGAGGTGAAAGCCATGTACAAGGACATATCTCGGGCTATACATGGCTTCAAAACCCATTACACCGTGGTCATGGGAGATTTTAACGCGAAACTGGGCAAACGTGACGGTGATGAGCTGAGAGTGGGGCAATTTGGTTATGGGCATCGGAATTCCCGGGGTCACTTGCTGGCTAGCTTTGGAGAAGGAAGGACTCTTTATGATGAATTCCTTCTTCAAGAAGCGAGAATGTCGCAAGTGGACCTGGGTAAGTCCAGATGGTGTCACGAAAAATGAGATTGACTTTATCATGTCGACGAAGAGGCAGATATTCAATGATGTCTCCGTGATCAATTCGCTTAAAGTGGGGAGCGATCACCGAATGGTAAGAGGCACATTGAATATCTGTACAAGCCTCGAACGGTCGAGGTTGATAAAGTCCACGCTCCGACCGGCAACGGTTCATATCCCAAACCCCGAGAGCTTTCAGCTCGAACTCAACAACCGTTTCGAATGCCTGGGCGAATGCGTAGATGTGGACGAGTACAGTAACGGGTTCGTGGATGCTGTCCATATAATAGGGGCTAAATTCTTTAAGCCCCAGATAAGCAAGAGAACCAGCAAGATCTCGGGTCCGACCCTCGAGCTGTTAGAGGAAAGGCGCAAAATGGTTCTGCTATCCTCCGACGACATGCCGAAATATCGGCACCTCAACAGACAGATCTCTAAGTCTCTGACTCGTGATCTCCGTCAATACAACACAAAATGTGTTCGTGAGGCGATCGAGCAGAATAAGGAATCCAAAGTGTTCCAGAGAGATCTGTCTTTTGGGCAAAGTCAGCTGACAAAGCTGAAGACGGAAGATGGCAGAATTGTATCGTCCAAGCCTGAGCTCTTGGAGGAGATCGAAAGGTTCTGTGGACAGCTATACACGACAACGCAAAAACCAGCAAGTACTCCAGCGTCAGACCCTAGAGCTGGATTGACCCGACACTATACCGAAGATATCCCGGACGTCAGCGTGCACTACGAGATTAGTGTGGCTCTCAAACAGCTCAAATACAACAAGGCGCCGTGTGATGACGGAATCACGAGCGAGCTTCTGAAGGCCGGCGGCACACCCGCTGTAGAAGCCCTTCGGAAGCTATTTAATTCCGTCATTCTCGAGGGTAAGGCGCCACAGGCGTGGCATAGAGGTGTGGTGGTGCTTTTCTTTAAGAAAGGGGATAAAAACCTCTTAAAGAACTACAGACCCGTCACACTTCTGAGCCACGTCTACAAGCTGTTTTCGAGGGTCATCACGAATCGTCTCAAGAGCAAGCTAGACGACTTCCAGCCTCCCTTACAAGCCGGTTTCCGTAAAGGCTATAGTACCATAGACCACATACATACGCTGCGACAGGTTAAACAGAAGTTCGAGCAGTATAACCAGCCTCTATGCTTGGCGTTTGTGGACTATGAGAAAGCCTTCGATTCGATCGAAACCTGGGCGGTGCTACAGTCTCTCCAACGGTGCCGGACTGACTACCGATATATCAAAGTGCTGAAGTATTTGTATGAAAATGCCACTATGTCAGTCCGCCTCCAGGACCAGAGTTCGAAACCTATTCAACTCCAGCGAGGGGTGAGACAGGGAGATGTTATATCCCCGAAACCTCTTACCACTGCGCTGGAGGATGTTTTCAAGCTTTTGGACTGGAATGGACTCGGCATCAACATGTCAGGTCAGGTGAAAATGTACAAGTCACTAAAGAAATGGAGGTGTGGAAATCAAAGCATAAGAAAAGCCGATTTAGACTATATGTATAAGTTAACGAGTACCATGTACAGAAACCAATGTTAGTAGCGACGAAAATATATTTTTACAAGAATCACTTCCTTTCCTTTATTGAGCAAAGGAATTATGTTTTACAAGAAAATAAAGCTCTTACATTTCATCAAACAATATAATTATATTTATAGTTCCCTAGAAAGTCTTTTTGATTTCATTTCATTTTTGGCCGTCAAGCTGAAGTGTTTGGTTCGGCGAACCGTATGTTCCTAGGCGATTTGGGAAAAATGGACTGTATTTAAAGGATGGCGAGTTCTGGTCGCCTAGGATTGGAGAGGGAGAGAAAGTATGGTGTAGAAAGGAACCTGTTACCTTGCACGGCAATCTTCTTCTTCTCAGAAGGGCAGTCTCCTGGTGTTTTCGAGATGAAGCTGCTTAAATCACTACACTACACTATTCGTTTCACTTTCACTCGCGAGCGGGTTTGTTCGGTTTTCTTTGGTTGTAAGCGGTAATAATTATATATGGCGGTGCGGTGCGGTGCGGTACGGTATGGCGGACACGTCCTCAGCGTCTCGAATCTTCTGTCGCCGTTGATCAGGGCGGCCAATAGCGAGGCGTTTCGGGAGGGGATTTATGAAAAGGATCGCTCGGATTGGCCGAGCAGCGACGAACCATTGACGTTGACGAGATTAGTTCTCGATGGAAAGGTAGATGGCGCTACCATATCCCCCCGGCCCTAAAGGGTTGCCTTTAAAAGAAATAGAATTGAACTTAGCTATGTTAGGTGTACTACCGCATAACCCACCAATAGGCTAAGACAGCGATATGATAATAAAATTAATCTAAATTAACTTTAGCGAAAACTACAAACGCATTAATAGCAAAAACTACAAACTAAATACTTAAACTAAGAGGTAGATCCAACTTCAGGCTAGATCTCACTGAGTTAGAAGCGGACAGAGACGTACAACAGGGCGCACGTAGCTCCCCTTAGCGGTTTTCACGGTAACAACGCGGGTTGTACCATCCTTGGAAGTATGCAATTTCTCTACGATGGCTAACGGCCATGAAAGCGGCGGAGCATTATCATGTATTATGACGACCAACGTATAGGGGATGCAGGATTATTCCATTTGGATCTAGCCTGAAGCTGGTGTAGATATTCCGCACGCCAGCGCCGCCAGAACGACTGCACGAGTTTATCCAGCAGAGTATGTCTCTGGAGCAAGCTTGAAGAGTCTGCTTCAGGAGCCGAAAATGACGATAATGGCACTGTGTTCAGAAAATGTGCAGGGCTTAACGCGGATGGTTCTGCAGGGTCGCTACTCAATGACGTGAGCGGACGCGAGTTGATCAGTGCCTCGACTTGTGCAAGGACAGTTAAAAGCTCTTCGTAAGAGAGGATCTGTTGACCTATAACTTTGAAGAGATGCGTTTTAATTACTTTGACCATGCTTTCCCAACATCCACCGAAATGTGGTGATGCTGGTGGAATAAACTTCCAGTCAATATGATTTATGGAAAGTTCTTCCTGAAGACGAGTACGATATTCTTCCCTGAGAAACTTATAAAGGTCGCGTAAATAAGAGCTTGCGGCCACGAAACAAGTGCCGTTATCCGTGTACAAACACTGTACAGGGCCGCGCCGTGAGAGAAATCGTTTAAGGGCTGCCAGGAATGACACCGTGCTTAAATCTGTCGCAACTTTAATATGCGTAGCGCGCGTCGTTAAGCATGTAAAAATACATAGCCAGGCTTTACGGCTTTTTACACCTCGACCACGCACTGGCGTATACTGCAGTGGTCCTGCGTAATCACAACCGGTGTGTGTAAACGCTTTAGCAACATGTTTGACGCGCTGGCTAGGGAGATTGGCCATGGGAGGGAAAGTCGGAAACAGACGTTACATTTATGTATTCTGTGACGAATTATTCGTCGAGCGGCTAAAATCCAATACTTATGCCTAAGTAAGGACATAAGCAACTCTGGACCGGCATGGAGGTGCTTCTTGTGATAAAAATCAACAAGAAGGTCGACAACATGATCATGTCGCGGCAGAATGCAAGGATGTTTGTAGTTAAAAGGTTCATCCGAATTTAACAGATGACCCCCAACGCGTATGACGCCGTGTTCATCGAGAAACGGCTTGAGTCTTAGGATAGCGGAAGAACAAGGTACATTGTCTTTCAAATTTTGAATGTCGTTACTAAAATGAACAGCCTGTAAAGCTCGTAGTAACTTACATTCTGCGAATTTGATATCAGTACTTGATACAAAAGTCTCATAAGTTAGGTGCCTAAGAAACCTATAGACATAAACGATGGCGCGGAGTAACTTAGACCACGATGACATGCGTAGTGCGAGTGCATAGATGGCAGACTCCGCAACCTCAACAATCACGGGATAAGAAACAGACTTCCGTTCGGGTACATCTTCGTCTTCTGCACCGTGGTCAAAGGGTTGCATGGGCCATTCTGACGGATCATGGCAAATCCAAGAAGGTCCACGATGCCACAATGGATGATGCAGAAGATTAAGTGGAGTGACACCACGAGACAAACAATCTGCGGGGTTCTCAATACCCGCGACGTGATTGAAACAAGTAGCAGGAACCAGTTCAATCAAGTTGCTAACGCGGTTGGCGACAAAAGTCTGCCAGCGATGAGGAGAAGAATGAATCCAAGCGAGCACTACTTTGGAGTCGGAAAATGCGTATATTTTATTAATGGGGTAGTGGGGCAAAACTGTTTCTTGAACCTTGCGGAGCAACTGAGACAGCAGAAGGGCCGCGCACAACTCCAGTCTCGCAACCGAAATGGTTTTAACAGGCGAGACTTTAGACTTGGCACAAATAACTGCACCGAGTAGTTAGAACCAATGCGGACTTGCAGATATACGACTCCGCCGTAAGCACGCTCGCTGGCGTCAGCGAAACCTATTAAGTTGATGGTACATCCATCTACCAACCCAAGATGACGCGGAATAGTAATTTGATTGAGCGCGGTAAGCTCAATACAAAACTGGCCCCAAGCGGCGACAATATGGTCAGGGGTGTTTCATCCCACTCACACTTTGATAGCTTTTTGATCAAGAGCTTGGCGTACAAAATTGTGGGAGCCACAAAACCCATTATGTCCCATAGTCGAGCCACTGTGGACAGCATAGTGCGTTTGGTGCACTTATCATCTGGTGGTGAGACGTCAAACCGAAAACTATCGCAGGACTTGTCCCAGCATAAACCGAGAGCCTTATGCGGTACAGACTTCTCAAACTCAATGTCTGGAGAAGCTTTATGAGAATCTGGTATGCGTGCGAGAACCTCCTTAGAGTTGCTTGTCCATTTGACAAGATCAAACTGGCCTCGCTTGAAAAGCTGGATAAGCTCTTCACAAAGCGAAATTGCTAGCGGAGCGGATATGACACTGCAGGCAATGTCATCCATATACAAAGCGGAAGAAGCAACAGCCACTGCGGCGGGAAAGTGATCGCCTTCATCAGCGATCAACTAGCGAACAACTCGTAACGCGTGATATGGGCTAGACTTGAGTCCAAAACAAACGCGATTGAACTGATACACAGATAAAGGTTCTTTCTTGTCAAAACGATAAAAGATCCGTTAAAATCTACGGTCAGATTCGCGAACGCCGATATTGAGAAACATTTGGCGGCAATCAGCTGACAGAGTGATTTGGAAAAGACGAAACTTTATTATGATGTTAAATAAATCACTCTGTAGATTGGGGCCGGCATGCAAAATGTCATTAATCGACTGACCCGATGTAGTCTTACAACTAGCATTTAAAACCACGCGAAGTTTAGTAGAGGTTTTATCTTCGCGAACTACGCCGTGATGCGGGATATAATATGAAGGTAGAGACTTGCCCTCGTTGTTTACAACTACACTCAAAAAACCTTTATCTATGTAGTCACGAATGACGTCGTTACAGGCGCTGCGTAACTTAAGTGATGCATCAAGTTTACGTTCCAAACAATGGAAACGTCTGAGCGCAGCAGCGTACGAGTTGCCTAACGAATAAGGGTCACCACAGAATGGCAACGCCACAACGTATCTGCCACTGTCGTCACGAGCAGTGGTAGCGCGGAAATGTTCTTCACACTCGAGATCTTTACGGCTCATCGAGGGCGGTGCGGTAACCTCTTCAAGCTCCCAAAATCGCTTGATAAGAGAATCAATATTATTTTCTTGAAGAACAGAACAACAGCAAGACGTAACGTATTGAGAAGTATGTAATGTTGGTACGGTACCCATAATCACATACCCAAATACCGTCTCAATAGCGGGCGGTAAGTTATGTTGCTCACTACGTACCACTTTAGTTAGTAGGAAGTGCGGGAATATTGCAGCTCCGATCAAAACATCAATGTCTGCCGGATTCGCAAACTCCGAGTCTGCCAGTGGCAATGACTCGAGGTGTGTAAGTAGCGATACGTCCACATTAGCGTTTGGCAATGTGTCCGTAATACGCTCCACGATAAGCGAAGAAATGTTAAAATTAATGTCCCTATCAAAACGCGAATGTTTTATTTTTTATTATTTTTTATTTATTTTACACTCATATAAACTATTATTACAGGTACTTATAACCTAATTCAATAGCTTATGTATATAAATATCAACAATAATGGTAACTCGTATACTTATTTTAATATCTACGGAACCCTTGCATTTTTTCTGAACCGCCGATCCCTTTCACTATTGAGTTAGTATTTTTAAAGTTATTCCACAATCCGAGGCGTTTGAACAACTCAAATGTTATTAAATTGGTCTAAGACGCGCTATCGAGTAGACAACGTACCATGTGCGGCGACCCATTAACATCATAAACGATAACTTGCGCTGTCGCTAACAGAACAGTCTTAGACGTCATACACCGCGGCTTAGCACTGCTCTAATCATTACAAGCGCGCGAAGGCCGTCCGTGCGTGCACGCCGCCCGCGCAATGGATGTCGTACACAACGATATTTTATTCTGGATCGTGGGAGGCGCAGTTATCGTAGCCTGCACCTGCGACGTAAGTGTGTCAAGGTTAGTGGCTTGGCTTGACAACGGGCTACCTTTATCGAAATGTAACAGTGAATGGTGTCGTTGATTACATGAGCGGCATCTCGGTCTACTAGAACAATCACTCGTTTTATGCTTTATACTTAAGCAATTAATGCATGCTTTGTTATCTTTTACGCACTCGAAACGAGCAGTTGGATTTAAACCATTGAAGGCGGGACACTTGTAGAAATGGTCGTGCACTATATTACTGCACAGACACTTCTGTGAATTAATCTTATTAGATTCCGAGCATGTTACGTAAGATTGTGGATTAGGGACCGAGTTATTATTACTATTTCGCGCTTTATTCAACCTTTGTTTGCTGCTGTTAGTGTTAGACGGGCTAGGTGAACTACACTGCGTATTATGAAATATTCGACACTGATCTTTGATGAACGAAATAAAACGATCTAGTGTAGGTATTTTATTATTGCGTTACGTCATCTCGAAAGCACGAATTGTTTCAGTGTCAAACTTTTTTAAAGCGAGTTGAAGCAACATAAAGTCGGACAGATCTTCCAATTTTAAGTTCCTAAAAGAATTAACCGCGGTTACGAAGTTATCTATAAACAGCTGGAAATTCGAGACAGATGCGGCACCGGACAGTTTAAGATTTAAAGCTTGGTCAAAGTAGGTAGACGCTAGGACGCGCGTGTCTTGATATCTATCAAGTAGTGACTGAAATATGACCTGATAATTCTCAGCACTAAGTGTGACACCTGCAAATACGGACTGGGCCTTCGGTGACAGTTTACCTATTAAATAGTACAACCTGTCAGCATCTGTCAGAGAACCATTATCGTGCACTGTAGACTTAAAAGTCGCATAGAATAACGGCCAGTTTCGTATATCGCCATCAAACGACATAATCTCGATTGGCGGTAATCTCGGCGTGCGGGCCGCGGCAACGGGCTGTGCCGAACGTTTACCCTCCAATTGCGATTGTATACGCTAAATAATACAATAAAGATCTTCGAATGAGGTTTACGCCTGATAATTCGGTTTTTCATAAGGATTAGCAGAAAGCAATCTTGCGTTATAATCGTCTAACAACTTATGAAAATCTGTTTGAATACTATCTACTGTCATACAATAACTGAGAAATGATTCCCTATTACTGTCAGACGCGGCTGCGGTCTTTGAACGCTCGTAAATGTTTTGAATACACTCAAATAAAATATTGCGTTTTGCTTCTAAGATTGTCATCTCTTTGTCTTCCGACACGCGTGACTTCTTTTCTTGTGACATGCTTACGTAAGTATAAGCTAATGAGACCGAAACAAAATAAGAATATCTAATGTACCTATTATTTTCCCTAAGTAGGCTAAGTAGGCAACACTTTAGAGCTATGGAATTAAAAGTTGCTCGAAATATGAGATTTACAAGACAACTATGATAGTTCCAGAAATAACAATTGAGTAAGTAGGTAGCTACATAAAAGTTTACCTACTGATGCGGGTGGAAACAACCATGTGACGGTTATGTGCATGGACTAGGAGTATAGCTAGGTGCTATAACTGTCTAGGTATGGAGATATAACGTATAAAAATGTAAATGAATCCGACTCGTATGGATAAAAAAAATGGTTCGGCGAACCGTATGTTCCTAGGCGATTTGGGAAAAATGGACTGTATTTAAAGGATGGTGAGTTCTGGTCACCTAGGATTGGAGAGGGAGAGAAAGTATGGTGTAGAAAGGAACCTCTTACCTTGCACGGCAATCTTCTTCTTCTCAGAAGGGCAGTCTCCTGGTGTTTTCGAGATGAAGCTGCTTGAATCACTACATTACACTATTCGTTTCACTTTCACTCGCGAGCGGGTTTGTTCGGTTTTCTTTGGTTGTAAGCGGTAATAATTATATATGGCGGTGCGGTGCGGTGCGGTACGGTATTTCGGACACGTCCTCAGCGTCTCGAATCTTCTGTCGCCGTTGATCAGGGCGGCCAATAGCAAGGCGTTTCGGGAGGGGATTTATGAAAAGGATCGCTCGGATTGGCCGAGCAGCGACGAACCATTGACGTTGACGTGATTAGTTCTCGATGGAAAGGTAGACGGCGCTACCAGTGTTCTTAATATAATACTTATTTTTTTTTATGTGAGGACATAGTTCGCCTGATGGTAAGCGGCTACCACCGCCCATTAAAACTAGTGATCAGATATAAGTCACAAGTGCTTTGCTGATCTAGATGGGCAAACATTAGGCGGAGCGGAACGAGGGAGGAGGAAAAGGGGATGGGGAGTCCGGCACTCTTACTCATTAAACGAACAGTAAAGATACTATTGCGTTTTATTCGGTAATAAAATTATGGAAGTAATAAGTAAGTAAAGTCTAGGCGGCTTCGTAGAGTCAGTCTCCTTTGAAAAAACTGACACTAGTCTTAACCATGAATTATCGTTATCCCTTTGGGTTGCGGACTTGGCAGGCACTCCGTGGAAAGCTAATATTCAGTCAAATCTGGTTAGACTAGGAAGCGGACTCCGGGTGACAACTTGGACAAAGCCAGGCGGTATGACTTCGTTGAGCTGGCCAATTCATGCTAAAATTAGCTAGACTCTACTGCCTCCGTGGTCCAGTGGAGAGCATATGCGACTGCTGATCGGAGGTCCCGGATTCGATTCCCAGGTCGGGCAAAAGTATTACTGGGTTTTTTCGAATTCTCAGTAGCAGCACGGAGTCTGGTGATGTGCTCGGTAACAGCAATAGACTCGCCCCCTATTACGTGGGACCAAAAAATTCAGTGCGAAATGAGGGTATAATATTACACCACCTCTGCCTACTCCTTCGGGGATACAGGCCCGAGTCTATAAAAAAAAATACTACCTGCAGGAACTACTTCTAAACCTACTCACATTTGGGTCTTTATTAATGTTTGCGTATTATTGGTACATGTAACGTACTCTATTTCAAATATGAATTCAGGTCACTTCACTCGAGTAAACAGATCAAACCTTGTAATACTGCTAAGACGTCTAATTTAACATTCCGCTTGAGAACCACTGTAGTAACCAATTAACACAAACTATGTCTTTGTTTTGTTTGTTTTGTTTGTTTTTCGTGTGAGTGTGTGGCCAACTCTGGTGTCGGAGTTTTCAGACCGCCCAAAGGCCTCCGACATGGCCTAACGACCCTTATCCTTAGACAAGAGCCGGGACCGACAGTTTTACGTGCCCTCCGAAGCACGGTAGCGCTCAGATGAAAATGCCACACACGGTCACCCATCCAAGTGGCAACCTGTGCAAGCGTTGCTTAACTTTGCCGATCTGTTACGAACGGCAAGCCAAGTCTCGCTATGAGCGCTACACTATGTCTATGTCTACTTAAGGTATATTAGACACTGACGGTATACAATACAATATCTTTGTTACGTCATAATCGTCCTAGAGTTATTTCGGTTGCATCCAAGGGTTTTCATCATGGAGCGCAGAGTCCGCTTACCAGGCTAAACTGATTTGGGATACGTACTAGGAAGATATTGACAGTCGAGTTTTCTTGTCTGATATATATTTTGAAAATCAGGATATATTTTAAGGAATTGTCAAGAGCAAAATCCTCAAAATATGCCCTGACTCTGTTGTAAACTATAAAATATGGCATTGGGTTAGATTGTGGGGGTCAGATACTATATCAAAGCTAATATTTTCGTCAAATCTGGGTAGACTAGAAATCGTACCGAGGAAATCCAAAGCAAAAGTCTTGAATGTAGAATGGACAACTTTAAATGACTATACCATACCTATTTATTACATACCTATTGAAGCATTTGAAAAAATATTTGATGCATATAACATACACAAAGGTACAAAGGACAGACTTATCACTAAGAGCCATCTTACTAGACTCTCCTTAAATGGACAGGTCGTAACATCAAATGAGCGGCTTATTGCTGCTTCAAGATGTTACACAGGATGTCTGTTTATTATTTGGAAGGTTAAAGCTTGATTCAAACTTACTACAATCACATCACACCGTGGGGACAAAATGTGGTCAAGCTGTGGTTAAGATAAGATAAGATAAGATAAGCTTTATTTGCATAAACATGCGTGTGAACATACAAAGAAAGTGCATACATACAAGATGACAAAATAAATTAAGTGCAGACATGTTTGTCACAGCATGACGTGCAAAAATAAATTGGTTACTAGAATAATTTTATCACTACAATATGTGGACAGTGTGAATTGAACTATTACTTTTTTTTTATTAGCGGCCGCTCTTGTGGTTTGAATATGGTACATGTGAATGGTTTCTAGTTGATTGCTAGAGGTCGTACGGAATTGTCAATCAAGTGGATTGATTTTTATGAGGATGAGAATCTTTTTTGTCACTGTAAAATACTCTACCGTGCTTTACTAGTAATATACCACTGGTATAGCAAGAAATAGTGCTAGCTTTGAGCCCTTAGAGTTTACCCTAAGGACTCAAAGCTTATTTATAAGCTCCGAAAATATTTCAAGAAATGATTGGTCATATAATGCTTTCATAGACTCATTCTTACAGATCAATAAAAAAATCATGTAACCTAGTTATTTATGTAAATAATTTACTTGCTTTTGAGTTCTTAGACGTCTCGAAGAATTAAGCCACCATTCAAAGCTCCAGCCCGTTGTTATTCAAATGAATTATACGCAGACACAAAACACAGACGATTATCTAACTTAGTCAGATTAGTCTTCAAAGAACTATCCAACATAATATTAAACAAAGACAATTATACAAGTTCCTCCCCAGCCTAAATCAAGATAATTTTCACAAACAATCAATTAAGGTGTGGGCATGCATAATCCCACAGTCATTAGGCCCCGTATGTTCGCAGCTGAGAAAACACTCCCGGACTTTTGGTTTGGGACACTTCTCTCCCCTTTCTTCCCCCGTTGGACCATCCCTTACATCCTCTACTGAGGGAGAAACAGATTATTAACTCATTTGAGGACTTAAATTGCTTAATTCGTTTATAAAGTGCAGGGAATTTAGGCATTTAAATTTTATTAGATTGCTAGCTTTTGCACGTGGATTCCTTTGGGTGAGGTAAGTTATCGAGAGAAAAGGTAGTTCATATGTTATTTGATATATATGCTATTTTATGGTTAAGTTTCGGTACAATCCGTGCGGTAGCTTTTGTGTGAAAGAGGACTGACATCCATGCCATTTATATTTGACGACCGATTGGCGCAGCGGGAGTGTAAGCGACTGCTACGTCGAAGGACGCGGGTTCGATTCCCACTCAATTCAAACATTTGTGTGCATGAAGTTGGTTGTTTGTCTTGGTCTGGGTGTTACTATGTATAATATGTATGTATTTACAAAAAAAATTATATATGTTTGTTCATCCATTGTCTAGTAACCATAGTATAAACTTTAGTTTGGGACTAAATGCTATTGTGTGTATGTGGTAGAATATTATTATATTATTATTAATATACCGCATGATGACCAGCAGGCCTATTGCGTATTTTTGACAGTTACAGTTACCATCGCCACTTCGATGTACACCGAAGTTTGATGTCAACCGAGATTAAGGTTCATTTGGTATTGCGTATGACACATATTGTCAGTGCCTATCAAATTGTTGTTAACACTTCACTATTTTTTATCGACACCATACGACTGATTTAAGAATACCCATTGGACCATTAAAACTTTATGGATTGTAAGACTTCTTAATTTAGCAATAAAATTCGCTACTGAGACATGAATTTGGCGCGAATTGTTGGAAAATATGTCAGCATCCATTGTCCAATATAAAGTTGAAAAATATTTGTTTTGATTTTGTGTATTCGCTTGTGAAAGCCTAACCTAATTTTGGTAAAACAAGATTCATCGTAAGTGTTATAAGTATAACTTATTTAACGTTGTTTGAGTATTCTTGTTTAATTTCTATTGTTTTGAAACTAATAATAAGTGGATATTGTGAAAAGTGAATGACTTTGTGATATCAAACAAGTCGGAAATGTTATACATTGTTGTTTTAAGTATAGGTATAAGTGAACCATATATTTTCAAATTAAATTAGTGCTTATTCATTGCGCACAGCCGTTTTCCGTTGAGCTTGTGGCATGAGAGGATTAATTTTCTCCAACACTTGCTCGAAACCAACTTTGCTCAAGCGAAAATTGGCAATAAATTCGCCTTCTGGCAACTGCAGTGGGTCACTAGCATCCCGTAGACGGCGTCGTTGGATGCACACTCGCTTCTTTTTCCGCTGTTTTTCAGCAAAATTGAGCAATGAAGGTCGTGAAATATCTACAAAGTTTACAAAGGACACTATATAAATCAAACAAAGTAAGTTTTAAATATTTCCGTCCAATATAGGCTTCAGTGATAATCACTACAACTCGAAAAACACTACCTTTGAGTGGTGTCTTTCACGAAGGCAACTTCAACCGAAGTGACTATCAATTTGATGCCCACTAAGCTTAGACAATCGCAATATTAAATTATCGATACACAATCATCTGTCAAAATAAGGTTCAGTGGCTATCAGCGACACCGGGTGCCTATGACGTCATCTCAGTTAGCCACTGATGTTAGCCGATACGAATTTAGCTGTTTGACAGTTATTTGATGCACACTTTGCCAAGTGATCATCACTTTCAGTTGTCAACTGAGATACGCAATAGGCCTACAGGTGGCGTAGCGAGAGTGTTATCGACTGCCACGCCGAAGATCACAAGTTTGATTCCTGTTACGATTTAATGAAAGTAATAAGTAGGTAAATTCAGAATAGCACATAGGCTTCTTTCTGTCGCAATAAACAATACCCACGAAAATGGCCCAGACGGAAACTAATCTCATATAAATAAATAATTACCTGAATCCCTAGTTTCGCAGAACTTGAAAATCAACGGCTTTATGCCAAAAACTGTTACAAAACTGTGATATTATTAAACCCAAAATGAGTTAAATAACAACTTGTGAACACGAAATTCATGTAGTCACCTAACAGAAACTCGGAGCATTTAAATGTTGAAACTTTTCGACGTCGCATTAACGTATGTAGGCATGTGTATAAATGGTGTTGGTATGGAAATTACTGAGGATCAGGCTTGTGCCGCGGGTTTGGTTGTAATTTAGGAATAGTGGTTTTGATAGTAAATATGTATGGGTACCTGGTTTCGTTTGCATAATCAAGAGTTTTAGTGAGCTAGATAACATGATCGCTGCTGTTATATTTGATTTAAAAAAATTGTTTTAAGCAGTGAAATTTTCTGCGATTGAACTATTAGTCCCATCAACACAATAGCTAACATAAACTTTTTTGGTCTGCTATCTGCCGCTGTCTGATATACCTATTACATTAGGAACTAAAAGTACTACTACCTATCGTTACTAGTTAGTAAGGTTTATTATTTTTTTAATAGGCAAATCCCGCACTGGGACTTTACAAACATACAACCAACGGACACAATGAACTGCCAGATTGGAAACAATTTATGAATCACACAAAGTGTTGATTCGTGTGGGAATCGAATCCACAACACTCGACACACTGTCAAGCGGCGAGGCAGGCGCTTAAACTATTACGCCAACGGTGCAGTCACTAGTAAATAGATTTAGTTAATAGGTTCATAAGAAAACGTAATTATCATTGCATTATTATAGATAGCCGATAAGTCGACTCCTGGTTCGGGCAAAAATGTGTACTGGATTTTTTCGAATTCTCAGTAGCAGCACGGAGGCTCACAAAGTACCCAGTGACGACAATAGGCTATTACGTGAGACCTACAAATTCATATCATGGCGAAATCTGGGTCGAATATAACACGTTACGACATTTTTCGTACTAGAGATTACTGAACTGCCTCCGCGGTCCAGTGGATAGCGTATGCGACTGCTGATCGGAGATCCCGGGTTCGATTCCCGGGTCGGGCAAAAGTGTTACTGGATTTTTCCGAATTCTCAGTAGCAGCACGGAGTCTGGTGATGTGCCCGGTACCGGCAATAGGCTCGCCCCCTATTACGTGCGACCTAAAATTCATGGCGAAATTTAGGTGTAATATTACACCTCTGCCTACCTCTTCGGGGATACAGGTGTGAGACTACAAATAAAAAAAATAAAAGAAGAGATTATTGAACTTGATTTTATTTCTACCCTTTCTAGTGGATGGATCTATGATAAATTGACAACTACTACACAGACAACACAGTTTTAAACAGCGTGAATATGACTCGTAAACCGCTACTCGCTAACAATCAGACAGCCACAAATGTTTACTACACAGAAAAGAAGATACAGACTCACAGTGTACCAAAAGATTGACGCAGAGATATTTCACAGCGTGATGTGTTGACTAGTTACGGAGAATAAAATACTTTTTGTGTATGTTTCGGCTTTGTTCTAGAATAAACGGAAGAGACAAGAATGGAAAGATACTGAATGGTGAATCATGCGTGCTGAAGAGATGGAAGGAGTATTTTGAAGGTCTATATGAAAGAACGGCGATAGAGACATCGATCGACGAAATTAATGGTAATAATAGCAATGATGAAAGCGATATTGGTTTGGATGAGATTGTGAAGGCGTTGGGAAGTATGAAATTAGGTAAGGCTGCAGGATATGATAGGATTACAGTTGAAATGCTGAAGGCTGGACAGGGCATCATAGTTGGTCAGCTGCAGCGCTTATTTAACTTGTGCTGGAGCACCGGCCGAGTACCTGATGACTGGACCACAGCGGTGGTTGTGCCTCTTTATAAGGGAAAAGGCTCGCAACAAGACTGCAAGAACTATAGAGGCATTAGCCTTCTCCGCATTGTTGGCAAATTGTATGCGAAGGTACTGATTGAAAGAGTTATGGAAGTAACCGACAAGAAAATATGGGATGTACAAGCAGGATTCCGAAAGGGTATGGGGTGCACGGATCAAGTCTTTTCCTTGCGGTGCGTAGCCGAAAAATTCTTGGCCAAAGGTCAAAAGGTCTATTGCGCATTCGTGGATTTGGAAAAGGCTTACGATAAAGTGGTGAGGAATGAAATGTGGTCGGTACTGTCGATGTATGGGGTGAACAGCAGCCTCATACGAGCTCTGAAATCCCTTTATGAAGATTCTAGAGCTTGTGTGAGGATAAATGGGTCGTACACGGATTGGTTTACCATCGAAACAGGTGTTAGACAGGGATGTGTAGCGTCGCCGTGGCTGTTCAACCTCTTCATGAACAGTTGTTTGCAAGATTTGAAAAATAGTGACTGTGGATTAAGGATGAATGAGTTACTTGTCAAATGCCTCCTTTATGCTGATGATCAGGTTATACTTGCGTCTTCAGCGGAGGAGTTGCAGGAGATGGTAACAGTCATGTATGGTGCGTTAGAGAGGAAAGGAATGAAAGTAAATGTAAGTAAAAAGAAAGTTATGGTTTTTGAAAAGGAGAAATGCGTTACGGCTTGTAATGTTATGATCAATGGACAGCGAGTGGAGCAAGTGAATGAGTTTGTATATTTAGGTACGCTGTTTACAAGAGATGGTAAGAATGTAGAAGATATTGGAAGAAGAGTTAATGCAGGTAATAGAGTGAATGGAGCTCTGAAGGCGTTTATGAATAGCCAAAACGTGTCCAAAAAGGCACGTTTGGCTGTCCATAGAGGGGTGTTAGTACCTACTCTTATGTATGGTAGTGATAGTTGAGTATGGCAGAAGAGTCATGAAAGTAGAATAAATGCTGTAGAAATGAGAGCACTGCGAAGTATGTGTGGTGTTTCTTTGACTGACAGAGTAACGAATTGTGTGATAAGAGAGTGTTGTGGGGTAAAAGAAGATGTAGTGACTAGCATCGAGAAAGGTATGCTAAGATGGTTTGGACACATGGAGAGGATGGATGACGAAAGACTGACCAAGCAGATATATAAGGCAAGTGTGGAAGGGACAGGATGAAGGGGAAGACCTAGGCGGACGTTCTCTGAGCAGATTGGAGACATCCTAAAAACAGGACAGGTTAGAAGCACCCTGAACAGAAGAGCATGCATGAGGAATCTGATGGGAGTGAATGAAGCAAGAGAGATATGTCAGGATCGTTGCAAGTGGCGCTCCGTGGTCTCTGCCTACCCCTCCGGGAAACAGGCGTGAGTCTATGTATGTATGTAAATGGAAGATAAAATAAACGAGCTCAGTGTCTAGCGTATTGAGAGATAACGGAATGAATGTTGTTTAGCCTTAGCCTGTTTTGTTTGGGTCCTTAAATGATTCAGTGGACTTATTGTAACCTATGTCACTGTCTTTTGTTCTTACTGTTTTATTTTTTGTGTGGCTTATATTGAGGATAAAAGGTACATGTCGGCGATACGCCAGGGTTATGGTGTCCAGACTCCATAATAAAAACACTCACGTAATATTACTTGGTTTATTTTCAGACGATTACTAGCACAGAACTAAAAAAAATGTGATCTACAGTCCTTTTTATACAATAACCGTCTATCTACACTTAATGTTTAACAACTCACTTCCTTTACAACATATAATTGAAATTACTATACAATTAATTACCTATAAACTAATCAAAATTCGACATTAATATTGTAATGAATTTTATACAACACCAAATGATTTATTTTACACGAATAACAAATTTATTTAATCACCCAAACGCTGCTTTACAACATTGTCAACATATGGCGCTATCAACAGGATGTAAATATAATCCCATGTTATTTATTACCGAAAACATAATAATAAGTGTCAGAATCATGTTATTTAATACTAATTGATTTTACTTTGAAAGTTTCTGGAGTTATCTTAATAATTAAGCGATAAATTAAATACCCAACCTTTATAAAACGGTTAAGCAGCCAATACAGTGTCTAATATTGTAAAGTAGTGAAGTTCTCAGTTCTGTGTTCACAAATAGTTATTTATTTTAAACATTATTAACATTTTTGTATCAATATAATCATTCTATATAAATTTGCGCCCATACGGCCATACTGACTCCAGCGCGTCCCCTGCGCTGCTGTTTATTTAACGGTTACAAAATAAACAGCATAACCAAAAAAAAGAATGGATATAAAAGTAACATTAAATAAGCGTTTATCATACAGAATTAACTAAAAGTTATTTACAAGGCTTCACCTAGTCATAGGATCTTAGTCTGTGGCATGCGTCACCCATCACGGGATCTAACAAACAATGCTTCACCCATGGCTAAGCCGATTACGGCATCACCGATTACGGGATCTAGCGCACACAGGCATCACCCACATAGGGATCTAGCCCACAAACGGCATCACCCACAAAGGGATCTAGCCCACAAACGGCATCACCCACATAGGGTCGATTTAGCCCACGCGGCATCACCCATCACGGGATCTAGCCAACACACGGCATCACCCATCACGGGATCTAGCCACACACGGCATCACCCATCACGAGATCTAGCCACACACGGCATCACCCATCACGGGATCTAGCCAACAAGACCAGGATCAAGGATACGCATGGTGGCCAGCCAGCGTTTTGGAAAGGATGTTGGATAGGAAAAATAAAATTTTACTCAAACACATAAATGCAAAATTTGCCTCATAAACACATCAATGCTTATACATAAAATAATCATCATCGTTCGTCACGATCAGTTATATCAATACAATGTAATTACATATGTCCAACAACGACAGTGGAGGAGATAGAGGTAATCGGTATCTGATGAATCCTCCGCCCATACGGTCAAGCTGCTCATACAGTTGTTGATGTTGATCAACAACAAAGGTTAGCAAACAATGCTTGATTCCAACTCAGTACAGCACCCATGCGGCACGTGTGCGCGCAGCCCACACACAAAACCACCGACGTCAAAAGGGCGGGCCACCGTCATCCATACATACCAATCAGTAAAGGACCGCTCGTCCATCCTCTCTTCACACTAAGGTCAGGTCATCTGCTAAGGATGTCATCATCATCCTGAAACACTCAAAAGACAGGTGGTGGGCAACATTTCCCACCCAAGTATTAGTTCCATGAACCTTCGTAACTGTAGATGAAACAAAATTCTACTCTTACAAAGTGGTCCGGTCTTTGAAGCTATATCTATATATCAGGCATGTTCAACCTGTGCATTGGTCTATAGCTATCTTAGCTACAGCAGTGTTGGGGCCCATATTTTACGCATAAGGTAAAATACAAAAGACACTGAATTTTCTCAGGTTCTGTCTGACAGTGCCATTTTAGATAATCAAATATAAAGTTATCAGGATACCCATATTTTGCAGTTTTGATAAAAAAGTTAAGACCTAATATATTCAAAATTAGTTTTATCCACATCAAACAGGAAAACAAAATGGCAAGAACAAAGAGAGGCCTATGTTCAGCCGTGAACAGTCTGACTGTTGGTGATAAATATGAAATGATTTCAAACCATGCAGATCCAAGGATTTCGAAAATACTAGTGCTACAATTATTATTCATGTAAGAACATGTTTAATCCAATATTGAATATTTTTAGGCATAGTGCAAGCTGTGAAATTGTTGCACTGTTTACCACCTGAGCCATAAAAGAGAAATTTACAAGCTACCAATATTACAAAGCAAGAGTAGTGCAGTCTTATTTCTAAAAATGATTCCACTCAGTTTGTATAGTTATTATGGTGGCGAGTTTATATCAATAGTTTTATTTGACTTTATATTTAAGGGAATTTTCTAAATAATGTTAATATTTATTTTAAACTGTTAACATGTGGTGCTAATGTAATTCTTATTTATCCACACACATTGTTTATCTGAATAAATAAATTTAAACTGACTAATCACAACTGACTTAGAAATAAAGCATGAGTAGTCCATACAATTACTTTTACTTGCTAAGAATAAATACTGCTAAATGGGAAAACAGATCATATGGATTTTCACATCATGTTCTTTACACCCACTTATCATCGTCCTAATAATCATATTCCTAACAGTCTTGTAACCCACAAGAGCTAAGCAATAAGGTTGGCACTAAATTTTATTGGTTTATCACTGGTTGTCATCTTGAATATAGATGCAACTAACTTTGCAAATGAACTCACAAATAAAATAAATTGTATTTACCAAGTAAAACACTAAGGCTTGGTATTTATACAAGATTAGCAGTCACCTGCCTTAAGACTTTCAACCTAAAATGCTTAGAGGTGGACTATTATAGAACCTAAGTGAGTGCCTATGTCCATAAAAGAATCTACTGACCAGATCTCATGTTTCTAGCTTCAGTAGTTCAGGTTAAGCAAGGACTTATCATGGTCGGAACAAATCATTCTATAGGTACAGGTATAAAATTAAGCGACAAATATTAAGATATGTCGGGTTCCCTTGTCTTATTATATAACATTAACTTGAGCTGCAAGTTGACAGTAACAATTTCAACATAATGTTAAAATGAAATCATGTAGGCACCTACAGAGTCCACAAATATATAATAAAACCTACTTTGTAACTTTCTACCTTCTGAATATATCAGATCTGTACTAATATAATAAAACTGAAGTTTGTTTTGTTGAATGCACTTATCTGTGAAACTACATACTGATTTTATGCAATAATTATTTTTGTGGTGGATAGCCATTTATCAAGAGAGGCTTCATATAATCGTGCCGTGAGCACTAGCCATAAGTAATGCAGTTAGTTAGCCTTATGTAATGTGTAACCAAGGGCTATAATTAATAATGTTTTGATTCCTTTAATGTCTTACTATTAAGATAACCTATTGACTACCAATTGAATTCATATTCAGTAGCTTATTTAAACTGAAAGTAAATCAGGTAATTTATACAATGCATCTATATCAGAGCTTTAACTTGAAAAGGGCAGTTATACCGTTCTTTACTAATAATTACTTTAGTAGAACCACATAACAACAAAGCTATTTTCTCTTTCTTGTGTAGATGAGTAAGTTTTACAGAAAGTTTCCGACATGGCCTAACGATTTATAAACAGACAAGAGCCCCAGCCGACAGCATAACATGACTATAAGCACAGTAGCACTGCTATATACCAAACGTGGATAAACAACAGTTACCTTTAAGTTCTATTTGGGGTATAACTTTCGTAATTTTGACTGTATAATGTTTATCTGGTAATCCTTACGGGGACAGTAGGTAATCGTGTAAGCACCATAATTTATAAAATTAGGATGTTTCTCAAAAACTAATTAAATCAGCTCTGGATAAATACCTCTGGTCAGTGCATCAACAACCCGCATCTGCAACCTCTGGTAGCACTCAGAGCAGAACAGCGTTCACGCCACAGCACACCCCGGTGCGTGCATCCCGTCGTAGTCGCTCTGTCGCTCTCGCTCGCACGTGGCCTCACGTGAAGTGTAGCCGTGCTCGCCATAACTCCGACACACCGTGTGGTCTCCGATCAGGGTTGTCTAGCGCCAAACACGGCTTCCAAGCGCTTGTCGCATCAGTCTTCAGGTCATCAGTGGTAATGGCGGCCAAGCCAAGAGACCCATCACTCTCGCGCCAACCGTAGATCCCGATGTCTCTTAGGGGGCGCTTATCCTCACCGCTGCTGTCGGCGATACGCCAGGGTTATGGTGTCCAGACTCCATAATAAAAACACTCACGTAATATTACTTGGTTTATTTTCAGACGATTACTAGCACAGAACTAAAAAAAAATGTGATCTACAGTCCTTTTTATACAATAACCGTCTACCTACACTTAATGTTTAACAACTCACTTCCTTTACAACATATAATTGAAATTACTATACAATTAATTACTTGTAAACTAATCAAAAATCGACATTAATATTGTAATGAATTTTGCACAAAACCAAATGATTTATTTTACACGAATAACAAATTTATTTAATTAACCAAACGCTGCTTTACAACATTGTCAACAGACGGCGCTATCAACAGGATGTAAATATAATCGCATGTTATTTATTACCGAAAACATAATAATAAGTGTCAGAATCATGTTATTTAATACTAATTGATTTTACTTTGAAAGTTTCTGGAGTTATCTTAATAATTAAGCGATAAATTAAATACCCAACCTTTATAAAACGGTTAAGCAGCCAATACAGTGTCTAATATTGTAAAGTAGTGAATTTCTCAGTTCTGTGTTCACAAATAGTTATTTAAATATCAATTTTAAATATTATTAACATTTTTGTATCAATATAATCATTCTATATAAATTTGCGCCCATATACACGTGTTATCGTAGAGGCTGAGTGGATTCTTCTAAACATATAAATTATACTATATGATGCCCGCGGTTACACCCGCGTTATTTAAGGCTACTGCTCCGCTCCCGTGACTCATAGCGTGATGTTATATAGCCTATAGCCTTCCTCGATAAATGACCTATATAACTCTGAAAGAATTTTTCTAATCGGACCGGTAGTTCCTGAGATTAGTGCGTTCAACCAAACAAACAAACAACCCTTCAGCTTTATATATTAGTACTAGAGGATGCCCGCGGTTACACCCGCGTCATTTAAGGCTCCTGCTCTGCTCCCGTCGCTCATAGCGTGATGTTATATAGCCTATAGCCTTCCTCGATAAATGGGCTATCTAAAACTGAAAGACTTTTTTCTTTTTCAAATCGTACCAGTAGTTCCTGAGATTAGCGCGTTCAACAAAACAAACAAACAAACTCTTCAGCTTTATATATTAGTATAAGATGAGATTAAAAGTATTAGATGTACTTTATTTATTTATTAAATGTACTTTATTTTATTGTTCAATAAAGAATATTATTATCTATCTATCTATCTATATACATATGTCATATATTGTTAGTAGGCAGTAGCGCTCATAGTGTGACTAGACTTACCATTCTGATATAAAAACCGGCCAAGTGCATGTCGAGTTACGCAGAATATTGGGTTCCGTAGGCTACTACGGTACTGTAAGTGTTAACTTACACCTGTCCTAAGAACAGCTCGAACACAATATTAATTTTATCACTTATGTGTCTCAACGAATGTAAGTTTAAGTTAATAATAATCAATTAACTTTTTAATTAGTAAAGCCTTATGAGCGGTTATAATTCCCATTGATAGTTCATTATGTATGTCACAATAAGATATTATTTACGAGCAACCAAATACTACGATTTAAAAGATAGAGGGGAGAAACACTTTACAAAATCCAAAACGGCCTGCCTGCCCCAACAGCCAACTCTTTTCTGAGCTATGTGTTCTGCTCATTGCTATTTTAGCTTATATATTCGGACAGCTATTACAGTTGGACAGCCGTCCTACTATAAATTAATCGCCATGACGTGATGAGAACTCACTCTTAGAGATTATGCTCGCAGTGGATTTATTTCGTGGAGGTGTCTTTTAGTGCAGTATATTTTTCAAGTACCAAGTAGTTGCGATAAAATGACGAATGTTAGTAGTTAAAGCGGTTGTCTTTCTAGTTATCAACTTGTTGTATATTTGATTCTGAAATGGGGCTAATCTTTCTGAGATCTGCAAATATAATAATAATAATGTTCATGAATGATAAGAAAATGCCCCGCCATACAGGATTTATACCAAGTATAATATATCTAGTGGCTACTATTAGTAAACTATATACCTATCTGCCTCGTTACTAATACGTTTTAAATATTCAAGAACGAGAAGGCACTATTTTAATAATCTTTTCTAAAATTTAAAAAGGTCCTCATAACTCCATTACCCATAAAACTGGTAATACATCACATCGCTTTGAAACTTCAAAGCGTCTTTGATCCCTGCCAAACAGGGCCCAAGCAAATATGCTTCTGAATGCTGTGACGACACAAGTTGATTACGTCATACCGAGACGGAGCTACAAATCCTTGTTACAGGACAATGGAGTAAATACTCCAATTAGGTGGATATAAAATGTCTATTCTGTGCCGTGTGAAATAGGATGTTGTGCGGATGTATGTTCGAGATAAATGAAGGGAATACAGGCTGGATTGGGCGAGAACATGGTGAATTTGTGTGATTCTTTTACAGCATGGTATTGTGATATTTGGTATTCTTAACTTGAAAGCTATAGACTTGATTCTACAGATACACGGGTATTTCTCAGAAATACGATGAATGTTTATAATTTTTCTGGCGCATATTTTTTTTATCTATATAATGGCTTTGAGCGTTTTTTCTTTTAAATTAGTATGTTTTAAACACATATATGTCTAAGGCGTGCAGCTGCATTGAACGGTTCAAGAGATATGAGGTCTTAAAATATTTAAAGCCAGGTAAATTATACTTTTTTGCAGATTAATGAGATTGCTTGACAAAATAATTAGGTGATGGCAAATAAATGAGATATTGCTTAAGTATTGGCATTTTTTATTAATCAATTCACTTAAATTACAATAATCTTATTCTTTATAATCAGTGATCACAATGATAACGAAATTAACTGGAATATCAGAATGTAACAATTACAAATTTTAGGGATTTACTTATTATTTAACATTTTATACTTAAAATTAATTAAACCTAATGCGTAATTAATCAGTCTTACTACTCCTTTAGAAATCAACATGAAAATATAATAACTAAACTTATTGACTTATAATAATTATTAACCGGAACAACGCTGAAACTTTTTATATTATGATGTAAAAACTCGAAACAAAAACTAATTTCTTTTGAAATTAAACAAAAATATTTCTCTTGATTGTAATAATTATCAACTGACATAACGCTGAACATTAAATTGGCACGTATTTAAATGTTAAAATTTTGAAATTCAACAAAAATATACATTTTCCCCTTGATTAACTAAAAACGATGTTAATTTGGTAAATATGTTAGAATTACATACCTAAAAAACCTACCAACCTTGCATAATGCTAACAGCTTAATTGTAATCGAATATAATGTATCTGTTTTAGTCGTCGTTTAAAATATGTTTAAATCTGAATCAGAGTCCGAATCATACTGTTGTATAATATTTTCCTCTTCTATAAACCTAATGAGATCTCTAGATGTAGTTGTAGATGTAGTAGCTCGATTTTCTTTTGAACTGCTCGCAGTTTCCTTTTTAATTTGCATGTCACTATACACGTTTTTATTTTTCAACACGTGATTAGCTGGCTTGATCAGTATATTAGATAAAATTACTGGTTTGTTTGCAATGATTTCAGGCCTCGATTTGCTTAGTGTTTCTTGACTCTCAAGCCATTTTGCCCCCTGCAACAGCTCAATTTCTCTTGTTGACTCAGCCAAAGGTTTAACATAAATATCTTGTACACTGGAACTAGATGTTTTCGGTAAATTATAAAAACCGAGATGATTATTACTATGTGGACAAATAACGGAAACCTTGCACAAATCGTCAAAACAACTTAACTTTCGTACTGCAATAGATGTCGAATTAAGGGACCAAACTATTTGGTGAATCTTCATGCAGCCTGCAAAACTGGCAATCTCTTGAGGAAAAAGCAAATCATTTTCATATATGTCGTACTCTGACACAGTCCGTATTTCAACGTTTTTCACGTGCTGGGCAACCACCTCTAAAAATCGTTCAAATTGGATATATCTCTGCCTCGCGACACAACTTGATCGGCTGTTCGTTTAAGTGTAGCCCCAACACCATCTGGAGCACCTTTGCCATGTCCAGACTCACTAAAATTCCATGTTACAGTGCTAATAGTGTTCGCATAACGATGTAAAGATTCTATTACATGAAATATCTTTTTGTTTCTGTACTGGCTTGATGGTGAATCTGATAGAAAATGTATGGAATGGAGAAATGGGCAAATTTTAACAATATATTCCAAAATTGGTATGATGTGTGCCCAAACTGCAGAGACGTCATGTCTGCAGCAATCGCTTACAGTACAGAAAGATTGGTGTTTTATCCATCTTCATCAAGAAAATAAATAACTGAAGTATGTAGTGTAATCTGTATACGACTACAGCCAAAATGATACGATTGCACTTCTTCGTGACATTTTACCGAATAGTTTTCGCTAAAATCTAGATGTACTATACATTCACCTTGCAGAAGATTAGTTTTCAAATACTTAATAGCCTTATACTGGCCAACTATAGTTCCACAATGAATAAAAAAATCATTAAGCATCGATTCAAAATCTTTGATTATGTCCAACAGAGTTTTAAATATTTTTTCCTTTACTGTCACTCTAATACTTTTTTCAGCATGCCTTATATTTTTTAATTTTGTAACCCACTGCCAATATGAAATTTCTCTTGAATTTTCAAATTCTAAATAAGGTACAACTTTGTTCTTACAATTAGAGCAACTTCTATTTAGGCATTCCACATTCATAGTGTCACAACACAAATAAGACAATAAATCTTGAGAATTATTTGCCGCAATAATTTTCTTATTGCGTAGTGCTTGAATCAGTAGTTCAATATTTGTATGTAACTTACATGAACATGTCTCTCGACAACGGGTATCTGGAATTAAAACCCAAAAAGGTCTCATTCTGCAGAACGTGGCATAACTTAGTTTATACTTGCCGGTTTTCAAATACTTGCTATGAAGATTTGCTAACGTATCAGTCAGATACCTCTTTTGCTTCCGTACTTTGTGTCTTGTGATGAATTCTTTTTTTCCAGCACAAAGCCTACTATTATCATCTTCTTCAAAAAACAACTCCAGGTCTTTTCGAACAGTTACGCTCACACTATTTATCTTCTTTCTCTTTATAAGTAAGGGTTGCTGAGGGATTGATTCAATTCTGGGAAGTTTTGTATTAGTAATTAGTATAGGGGATTTTTTTGCACGTTCTAACTGCTTGCGGTAGCGATCATTGAGTCTCTTTAAGTTTATTATTTTTTGCTTTAATAAATGAATTTCCTTATCCTTTTTGTAACGTCTCAATCTTGAAGATATAGTTGTAGTAGTTGCTGAAGTTCCAAGTGGAACTGGAGACTGATTTTGACTAGCATCGTGGGACCTTAGAGGATTATTGCTGCTGGTGGATTCTTCATTTCCTGTTGGTCTTGGTCGTAAGTAACGTGCTTGGTGTATATCTTCAGACTCAGATAATTGAGGGCTATTAGGAGGAGTGCTTTCTGCCATCATTTGAGCAGTTCTCATGGCTAGCTTTTTTCTTAAATAATGGGCTTTAAAATTTTTTCGCCACTGTTTTCGTTGGGCTCTTTGCTGCCGAGGAGTAATTTCGTTGATACTTAATTGCTTCTTTTCTTGTTTCCTTCTGATGTATCTTTGCTTGTCTTTCTCTCTTTTTTCTTGCCATAGTTGTTCATTATTCTTTATACGTTCATATCTTTTTTTCTCTGCTAATCTTTTCTTTAAAAGTCTATCCTCCCGAGACTGCTTTTTTTTATTTGGCATTTTAACTATCTGAAACAATACCAATAAATAAATAAGTTATACATAGATAGTTTTAGAAACAAATCATGTTGTATGCATCTCAAAGAGGGTTAGTATGATTCCCGACATGCAATCGTATGTTAACAAATTTCTATAACTAGCTTCTCCCCGCCAGCTGAGGCAATATTTATTCACGCTATTTTCTTAACACTATCACTATGTAATATATATTTATAATTTATCAAAGCAATAAAAATACATACATACATACATAGACTCACGCCTGTTTCCCCGAAGGGGTAGGCAGAGGCATAATAAACGCCCACTTTTCGCCAGTGTTTTGATCCCACGTAATAGGTGGCGAGCCTATTGCCGCTTATTGGGATATTTTGTTTGCCAGAGCCTCGTCCGTTGATCGGCAGGTGCACCACTTGCAGGTGAGGTTGGCTTGGGACCCTAAGTTCTTGGTGCAAACCCTATGCACCCTTAAAATAGTTATAATTTTTCTGTATAGTTCTCATTTATCTGGGCTTATATGCGCCAGAGAAAACCAGATAAATTAGCGCCCGAGTAATTAGATTTCGTGAATAATTTGCAATTTAAACTTTATATTTAAAACACAGAGATTGTTTTTGTAAATTATATCACATCATTACTCATAACGAATTTAACCAAGCACAAACAGTATTAGAAATACAAAGAAATACTCTTAAATAACGAACATATAAATGATGTAACTCACCTTACGATCGCCAGACACCATGAAATATTTCGACCTTTTTCTCTCTTCGTCGCACACTCACGTCCACTCACTGTGCTGCCTTGTCGGCGACTAACATCATTAAGCTGCCGCCGAGTTCTATCGCGCGGCAAGTCGGCGTATCAGTATTTTATGAACGCGACAAGTTTTGCCATATAAATTAGGGTTACAATTGGGGACATTTTTCAAATTCATAATATTTGAAACTATTTAACTATAATATGCAATGAATTACTAAAATAGATTGTATACTTAATAAATTATGATATTTTATGTATCTGCTTATATTTTTTTGGAAAGAAGACGACATTGTGAGACGTTTTCTCGTAAATGATGCTAAATGGACACGACATATAAATTATTTTTGAAGTATTTAGATTGAGCTATAAAGAGCTACATTATTAATAAAAAAATAATATTAACAGGCCTCGGTGCGCATAAAAAAATGCAACATAATATAACCATCAAATAATTAATTAGATGAAGTACTGCTATGTTCTCACACGAAAAACTGTCAAAACGTCGTAATTTGAGAAATACCCACACGGTGGACCCCGATCTAAGCTGTGTAATACTGGGGTAAAATAATATCCATTTGAGTTGCTACAATCAAAAGGTAATATTCTGTAAATTTTGCTTAGATTAGTAAGCGGTGGTCCAAGAAAAAGTCGAAAGTCCACACAACTGGTATAATGTTAGAATGCTGTTGAGATAGAAAATACTTACCTAATTGAATACCATACCTATACTCGGCGGATAGTTATCTATGCTTTCAGATGTTGTTTTAAGAAATCAGACAGCCCGCTAGCCCTATCAAACTAAGTACCTTTGAGCACCTACTAACATAATATATATAGAGCGAAATATTTCTAGCGTAAGCTGGTTTGTTATTTTATGAAAAATATTGTATGGTACTATACAATATTTCTCACACAAGGCACGGATATCGAAAATATGATGTTGGCGTAAAACGTGCATATTTTAAAAGCAAATATTGGCGTGTGCGCCAGTGCTAAATAGTATTGCCTGACAACTCCTTATGTTATGACAATTTTACTGTAATTAACTACTATTGTAATTGTGAATGTTTAATGGATGGATGGATGATTGGTACTCTTTCCCGCAGAAACTACTGAACTGATTCGGATGGAATTTAGTAGTAATAATAATATAGCTTATACAGAATGTATTATTGTAACTAACGTCAATTCCTGATTAAATAAAACGAATAAAAATTTACACAAATAAAAATACTACTACTCGGAGGGAAGGACAACTCAATTTATTAGGTTTAAATGTTTATAATCTCTTTCAGGTGAATTACATTTTCCCCCCCCGTGGGATCTCCACCTTGTCGTGGAGGGGAGGCTCAGTAACCGTGGATTGGTCACCCGCGGTGAAGCTAAGAGGGATCCAGGAGGGGACGCTCCGCGTGGGCTTGGAGAGGCCTGCGCAGGATGCGTCCAACGGTGCGGGTGCGGGGGACAGTTCTGTCTGTCCTTCGCAGTCGGGTGCGGTCGCGGGAGGAGAGGCGTGTCGGTGTTGCGTTGCCACGCGCCCTATCTCCCGCAACCAAATGGGGGCGCACCATTCGATGCGTCGCGGTGGGGCCGCAGAGGAAGAGGAGATGCGGTGTTGCGTTGCCGTTCTCCCTATCCTCTGCGACCGCTGGGCGTTTTGGCGGCGGAGTCCAACACCTTAATCCGTCGCCAAGGGGGTTTTGTTCGGGGCCCGCCTGACCATCTGGCGGGCCAATACCCGTCGGAGGGTGGCGACGAGTGCTTAGGTGATGCCCCACCCTCCGACAAACGGGTACATGGCGGCAGTCGAGGTGGTTTTTAGTGGAAACACCACATACTCCGGCTCTTATTTCCCCCAAGAGTCGGAGATCCGAAGGGATTTTCCACCTCATAAAACAAAAAAAAAAAAAGGTGAATTACATTTTATCAAAATAAAGTGTAATAAAAAAAATACTTGCGGCCAAAATTACATAGGTAACATTCCAGATTCGTATTAGTTTATTGACCAGAAACTATAAAATATATTTTTTTATTGGAAAACATATTATGAGTGTAGAAATATTACGCTGGCATCTTAGTCTATGACTAGACATTCGTAATAGAGGTATTGCATCATTTTCAGACTGTACTTTGCTACTACGTTACTAAACATATTTTTTTTATTCCAACGCACACATCCCACAACAACAAACAACAAGTAAATCGTAATAGAAAAAAACGCGACTCGAGTGCGAACTCCAATAAAGTTCAGTTGGATTTTATTTTCCTTCCACCACAACATCGGAAGGACTAAACAAACATAAGGAAGGACCTATATAAAATAAATAAATAAATAAGCTTTACGGCCTTTTTTACTTTACGGTTTAAATATTAAATCTCTCCATGGATTTGGAGATTCGAGATACGTGTTTGACATACTTATGTATGTAGCTTATGTCAAAAATGAATCTAAAATCTAAAAAAAAAAGGATAGATTGAATACTGAATTCAGCCGTTAGAGACGCCGTGTTTTTTTGTACTTAGGCTTTGTTTTGATATGTTTAAAACTCTTTATTTTACATATTAACTTTTAAAATCGTTGGGCCTGTAGTAAGAAATTAATAAATTCAAAATACTCGACTGTCCTGTGACAATCTAAAAATTGCAATATTGCACCATTCAGCCCATTTCTACCTATTAATTCTTACAAAATAAATAGTAACATACACAATATTAAAACTAGTAACAGGCACAAATTATGTGTACCGTATTTCCGTTTACACAAAACGTATAGCTCTTTTATTGGGCTTAGTATAAGAATGTGTAATAAAATACCAAATAATATTTTAGACTTGCCGTTAAGGTCGTTTCAGACAAAAGTTAAAAATAATCTTTTACTAAAGGCATATTAAAGTCTAAATGAGTATCTTGACGACAAGTACGCTTGGAAATAAATATTCTTTTATTAGGCCATTTTTTTGTTTATTAGGTCAATAAGCAGTTTTATAGTGTAGTTAATTACCGTATTCTCTTTTATACTACATTTGCATTCTTGTTCTACTCTTTTTTATTATAATTTTTCGGATTTGTAAGGTGAAGGTGACTCGTGGTCTGCAAACTAATAGATTGTAAATTGATACAAGTTAATATACTGTTACATTCCGGGACATGCTGTTCCACCATAGCCCTGAACAGTCATGTTCGCGAGTTGCCTACATTAAAAGACGTAAGTGGATGCTCCTGTTTCACCATATTCACTTTGGGAGGCTTACCAAATGAACATAATTTATTGCTTGAGTATGATATCAATAACTATTAATTTATTTTTGCATTAGTAGATAACTCACAATGTGAGACAGTTGCAGCTCCTTACAAAGATAACACGTAAAACCATTATACTGGCAGTTAAAAAGAGTGGCCACGAGTTTTATTGTCTGTTCTTTCTCGTGGTTCTACCTATTGCATTACGAACGTGGCAGTAAATGTAAATGTAGAATAATTTAGTAATTAACTTTAATTTGTGTCGTTCATAAACGTCACTTTGTGGCCTAAATTAATAAATGATTTTGACTTTGACTTTACCACATATTATTAAAAATATATATATATTTAAATATATATATATCTATATATATATATATATAAATATATATATATATATATATATATATATATATATATATATATATATATATATATATATATATATATATATATATATATATATATATATATTTAAGTACTTTGCTACCATGCTTTATTACATATTTTTCTTTCCAAGCACACAGCTCTCAATAACAAACTACAAGTAAATCGTAATAGAGGCGACGCGACTCGAGTGCGAACTCCAGTTTAATTCAGTTGTATTCATTTCCTCGCTTCCTATTTGAAGCTATTCTGAGAGTATGACGGCGTAAGTTAACGTTGGCTTATTTGAAGCGTTGTGTTAGTTTGATATATAGTGCGGACTTATTCAAGTTAAGTGGCTAATCTTTCTTAGAGATTCTGCTCTTTTGTCTTGTGTTGTTTGTGTATGTTGCTTGTGATTATAAAAGATCGATTCGGTTTATGGTTTAAATTTTATCGTACTGATCATTCCTACCCAGGATAATAATATATGGGCTGAACACGGTTAGTTGTTTTGTTTTGGATGTAAAAGTACTTACACATTCTTCACTCTGTTTCTTTTAAATTGTTAATTATCGCTTGCCCTTTGCCTCGGAGTGCACGTTAAACCGTCGGTCCCGGCTGCCAAGAAGACCTTTGGCAGTCGTTACGGGGAGTCAGTACCCTCAAATAAACTGATACCAGTCTAAACCTTGGAATATATCTCTCCCTTTGGGTTGCGGAGGTCAAACGACAGTCGCTCTGTAGAAAAGCTGATATTCCGTCAAATCTGGTTTGACTAGTAAGCGGACCCCGGGCTCCAAGGCGAGAAGTCTTAGATGCAACTGGGATAACGCTAGAGCGGTGATGATGATGATGATGAAACGTGGCCTCTTTTAACTGCTTTGTCTTAAGTATTCTTCTGTTCCGACGTATAACTATGAGTATTTGAAGCTATTCTGAGAGTATGACGGCGTAAGTTAACGTTGGCTTATTTGAAGCGTTGTGTAAGTTTGATATATTGTGCGCATTTATTAAAGTTATGTGGCTAATCTTTCTTAGAGATTCTGCTCTTTGTCTCATGTTGTTTGTGTTTGCTTGTAAATATAAAAAAATTATACGATTTGTGGTAAATTTTTTATGTAATGGTTTAGTAAGCTTATGGCTCAGATCTGTAAATTGACTGGCTCATGTATTAGTGACCATAAATGTTACGCCATAGTTCATGATTTTGATTAAAGTTTGATGGAACTTAATAGAATATTACTTTAAATTTTTAACAAAATTTAATAAGCTTATACCTAACAATAACACAGGCTTAGTTCTCTCACGACAGCTCTATTACGTAAAACATTAACATCTATTAGTAAAATACGCATATACCATCCCTGTCACAGTCAAATAAGTGTGTGACATTGTATATGATATAAGCGACAATACCCCAAACTCAGAACATTACTGTGATATGATATTCTTCGATTATTTCACATTATATTATCGAATACGCAGGTATACGAGAGTCCCTTGGGTATAATAGAACCTTCCACTAGACTCACTTTCCCTCAGTTATTTTATATTATAAGTTAGTCCAAATAATCTGCATAAAAAATATAATGTAAACATAACAAATATATATTCTCATTTATTTACTCCGTTGTAGCAGTGTCCATATTGAAAACCTACGCAAAAACCTTCTCGAAGGAAATTGTATTTTCTGCCATGTATTTTTGATAAGGCAATTTGTAGCAATTTATTGCAAATATGATTCTATGTTTTTGCTTGAATTATTATGACGAATCAAATTAAAAGTTCTTTAGAGAAATGTCGATTGAATGTTAAGCGATTTCTGGTTGGTATGAGAAATGATGGATTTTGAAGATAAAGTAAAGTTATGGCGCTGATACACCTGAGCATTCACTTGTAACAGACCAGCGAGCATTCGCCGCTTTTTGTTTCTTCGAACCGAACAACGAACAGAGCCGAACATTGCTACGAACATTTTCACCATCTTTCTAGCGAATACTCTAATCCTTAGAATATAGAAAAAAAATATAGAATACTCACTATAACAGCAGTTTTAGCCAATATATTTACTTCAGTTTGACATATGGATTCTTTCTATAGTAAGAGTAAAATATATAAACAAATGATGTATCTAAATAATAAAATGCAGATCATAATTTGAACAGGATTAATAAATCACACCATCACATAAATGTCTGTTCCTACGTTCAAATTTATATATCGATATCGAGGATTTATCAACATTCTATTAAAATTAATTTTGAGTCAACCAAATCTAAGAATGTTTTGTAAACATATTCGAAATATTATATTGATATTCACTCTGATTAAGCCCATCACTAGTCAAGTTAAAATTAGTGACAGACTATGATATTTATCTTTCTCTTACATTAGATAAAAATCATAAGTCAGAGTGCAATAAATATATTGGGTTTAACCGCCATTGTAGCGCGGTTTCTATGTATTTTCTATATGCTAAGGCTCGGCAGAATGTTCGTAAGAATGCTCGCTAAAACACACTCGTTTTTCTGTTTTGTAATATTCGCACGAATGCTCATTACAGGTGAATGCTCAAGTGTATCAGCGCCATTACATATCCAATGAACTTAGAGTAGCGATAGCTCAGTGGGAAGCCCAATAGTTTATGGCTCAGAGGTATTCTGATTCTAGCTTACACCGCTGAATTCTGAGTTTCGAAGTTATATGAGTCATGAGGTGATGAAATTTCTTTTTTAGCGTGTTCACCATCACGAAGAGTATGGTAAACGGCTGTTATGAAAATCTTTTACAACCATATCGAGGACCCAGATTTAGATTACACATTTATATAGTTCTCCACAACACGGGACTTATTCCTAGCGTGGCAGTAGCCATCACAAAAGTTGACAAGCGGTAGCGACTGCTTGTCCACTTTAAACTGTATACAAATTTGTTACCTTCGTACCTAAAAAGCATGAAAAGGTTCCAGGAAGTTCATAGAAATGGCTAAGAGATAAATACTCTCATTTTATTTATATAGTGAGACCGAACGTGCGTGCGACCGTCCGAATTAACAAGACTGTATTTAATACACTTCTTAAATGCATAAGCTGCATAAGTTACAAAATAAGTTTTGTTGACAAAGACAATAAGAGTATTTTTTAAATATTAGCTTTCGTTATTTAAGTTTGGTTATGTATGTTATGTTTATGTTTGTTTAAGGTATTCTGATACGTAAAATTATCGGCACAGATGTGAAGTTTTTCATTTGTTATACATTGTGATAATGTTTTGACAGAAATCGAAAATAACGTAGTGAAAAGTACCTTACGACGTACTCCAAAATGTTCAATGATGCACGCCATGTGGGTAAAAAAAAAAATTAAATATGTAGGTAAATCATAATCTACCATAAATATATTTTTATTTAACGTGAAGCCACTGTATAACCAAGCCAGTCTATATTAAATAATATACACATACATAAAATAAATACCATTTCTCAAAAGATCAAAACTATGAAGGCAAATAATTTCACAAATCGAAACACAGAATTTCTGAAATTAACGAAAACATCAATAACAATATAACCGATAGAATATATTGTGACTAGAAATTTGGTTTCCTAAGCACAGATTAAAGAAACAATTCTTCTGTATCTGACTACTGTTAACGAAAATATAAAAAAAATCCAAAGGATTAATTTTTTTAGCACCACTGTCATTGTATAGATAACAATAACTGTGTAAGAGCAAAATGTAGCCAACAAGTGTGTAGCTTTATTTTGCTCGTCACTTTTATACATGACTATGGCACTCAAAAGTTTAAAACATAAGAGACAACATATGTATATTTGTTTTTCATATTCATCTTCTTAGCGTATTGCTGGCAAACACTTATATTTTTGAGGCCCTGAAGCCATGACCAGCTAGAGGGCTCTCAGCTGGTAATACAAAAGAAGATGGTAGAAAAGTATTTTCTCGCCATGTATTTATTTATTTCATAACATCATCATCATATCAGCCGAAAGACGTCCACTGCTGGACATAGGCCTCTCCCAAGGCTCTCCACACAGACCAATCCTGAGCCACAGGCATCCATCCGCTGCCCGCGGCCCCAAAATGATCGTCAGTCCACCTTGCGAGGGGCCTACCTCTGCTACGACGTCCTGTGCGTGGCCGCCACTCCAGAACCTTTCTGCTCCCTATTTCTAACATACGTCTACCATAACAGAGTATTCTAATGCGGCATACGTAGATAATTTGATTTGTAAATAATATAAAACTATCCACTTTTACTAAGCACACGGTAGGTAGCCATAGTGAATTCGCTCAGTGGACACGTAAATATTAAATATAATACCAGAGATATTCAGCAAGCAAATGTAATCATTTTCTAAGATAACTATGCAACGTCAATGGACAACTACGTCTCATTTGCGTTCGCGAGTACATCTTGTTACAATAACAGAGTTGGAGCGTCGTATTAACAAGTTTGACGTTCAACAAACTATGCAGAAAATGATAGCACTTAACGTCCAAATGTTATTTGCACAGTAAATGGACCTTTGGCCAGATGTAGAAAATCTATATCCTGTTTAAGATTTGAAAACTTTTTAATAAATTGATGTTTCGCAAGTAGAGTGTCCCAATATTGAATTAAATAACTAATTTGAGCCATTGAATTGAATATCTATATATACAATAATAATACGACGATCATTAAAATCTAAATGGAAAAGGAGGTCGTAGAATACCTACGCCTGAAGACCAAGTGGACTTTGAGAGTCGAGAGATTGGAATCAAGGCATAACACCAACTTCAAGTCGTATGTGGTGCGGGTGCCGACTCAACATCTCGACTCAACTCTCATTTTAATGGGAGGCTACGCAATACCATTCAGCGTAACACGAAGCCGTGAACACATCTGTTTGTTTTGTAAATTGTATTGAAATAGTATGTATGTTAGTCTGTAAGGTATATACCTGATGACAGATATATATCTGTATGGGTTTTATTACCTGAAATAAATAAATATTATTATTATTATTAAATTATACAAAATGTTACTTAATTCCCTGAAATCTGTTCATTTACAATTCATCGATCATCAGACAAACTCCCAACGGAATAAATATTAGTTCATAACACTCATTGCCTACTCTTAATTTATATCATCAACTTGAAACCCAGCCTCAACACGCTCTAAATAGAGTACAAATTCATTTGCATAAACCCTTAATTATAGCCCTCTGTCATCGAGCCGTGACGTATGGACCCAAACAGATTTCATTAGATTTGTCACATTCATTAACTGTTTAACTTTGTAATCCGACAGCAGATCTAAAGTTCACTTTGTTAGTTTTAGTCCTTTGGTTAAAATTCAAATTTAAATTGTAAATTGATGGGATCATTAGGTTGAGGTTGATTGGATTAAAGGACCCGGAGTAGACCCTTGAGGTACACACACGCTTATATTATTTGAGTACAAAATTTGTGTCAGTGTAAGTAAATATTCGTGACGAAACGATTATGCTAAGTCAAATATTAAGATAGGACTACTTGATAATGGACTTTATTTGAGTGAGCAGATTGGTACGTCCTATTAATAAACGATTCCATTCCACCACTTATGTTTTGTCAATACAAGGTCCTTACCTACCATTCAAGAGGTTGTAATTATACGTATGTTTTGTCATTAATTATACCGTTATTTCACCACCGGCTGACACTTAGTAAGAACACTGAAAAATAGTCCACTCGATCCTCCCTTTCTCATTACAAATGGTACTAATGTTATTAAGTCTCGAACATTTAACCGAAGATAAAAATAAGAAGATTTTCTGAATAATAAACCAAATTAATTAGATAACAATAAATGTCCAAAAACCCAATTACTATTACAGAACATATGGTTTACTGATAATAGACAATTGTCTTCGTTTGTACCAACTTATTAGGCTATTTTCCTCTTAAAGGCTTTTCTTTGGGAAAATAAACGTTGGTATATGTGCCTCTCGCCGATGCCATTAAGAAGTGTTTTTTTACGTAATATAAGATGTGAACTGCCATTTGGTCGTAGGTATGTGTAGACACAGTAGATATACTATTATGTATTGAGTGATGAAAAGGTATAGAATTATCTACATGAACAGTTTGACGTAAATATGTATTTTCAAGGATTTATTAATATAGTGGTGTATTGCAGTTACATGGTGGCTTTTTCGTAAAAAATTCTTTGACATGTGTTGAATGCCTGTAACTTAACTAGATGCCCAGTGCCGTTTGAATTTGCCCCACATTTTTGTATGCACGGCACAGTTTATCAAAGCCAAAACATACACTATCAAAAATAGACATTCAATTTCACATGAAAATTCTCATTCTTCTTGCATTTATCGTCGTTTTAATTCCTTTTCTGCTCACAGCTAAAATAATATCGCACTTTCCATAATCTTTTGTGGTTGAAGGTGGGTAACTCAAACCAGATTATCTCCTGCTGATTGGAAATTAACATGCAAATTGTAGTATGCAAATAGAAATCAATATTGATTTGTACAAGCTCGCCGGTCTGTTGAGCTCATTGGTGCTCGATGTCGTATCCAATTGTCCGCGCCAGTAGCTCTTGTGTTACCGCTTTACTGATTGATGTGGTGTTTATCTATCTGTTCGATTGCTATTGTGGTGTAATCTTGACCTGTTTGAACTGCTTAAGGGGAACGAGAGGTGTGAGTGTTATTGATGTCGTCGGCCCACAGTGTTTGTTTAGTTTTTGAAGGAAATGTCAGTGATGTTGACCTAAATTTTGGTTCATACGATATCTGATTGAATGTATTATTGTCATTTATTTTGGAATATAGTCGGAATCATTTTAATGATTTCTTATTATTTGCTTCTGTTTTTTATATTATATTACTTATTTCATACCCACGAGAGCGCGAGACAAATTATTTGGATTACGAATAATTTTGCTATCCATCCAAATATACTTATTGGCAGTCAGATCAAACCCAATAGGTTAGCTGTTAATTTGTGACATTTATTGTGAACTCATATTTTAGGAAGACGACACGAAAACATTATTTGATACAGACATTTTACTTTTGAAAATATCTTCTCCAAATAATAAGTGTTGATATTTATGAAGAATTATTAAGCTTAAGTTATTTTTATTAGCAGTTCAGTCAAATAATTGGTTAAACAGAAAAGCTTTATTACGGAAGCCAAATTGCTACTAGTTGGCAGCCAACATCGTAATACAATTGCATCCGGAGTTTGCATGAATAACTGAGAAGTGTAAGTGATGAGCAAGATTGTGCGAACGTTCCCATCAAGCTTTTAAGTCGTTGAAGAGAGGTAATAGTAGATATTCTATGAAAATAAATACTGGCTGATTATCTTATGAATCAATAATTTAAGATTTATAATATATTCTTATGCAATCATGTTAAAATAAATAAATATAATAACCAACTTGCACTCGCCAGTGTAGTGGTCTATCCTTTCTTATAACTAGAATGTGTGGTGGATAAGTAGTCAGACAAGATCAGTGATATCAGTGATGAAAGTGGATCAGTAATGACCATAAATATATATTTCTTAATACAATATATATATATATATATATATATATATATATATATATATATATATATATATATATATATATATAACTAGTTTTACCAAAAAACAGAACAAATTATTTTTTTAATTATCTGTAAACTTATTTAAATCCACTCATAGTATTATGAGTGGTTTTAAATAAGTTTACAGATAAACCAACCGATCAATACTATGAAGCTCCAGGATTAAGTTCATTACTTGCATGATTATTAGTAGTATGGTAAACAATTTTCTATTTAAAACTATTATTACAATTGTATTCTAAATTATATGCCACATTCTGTTTACTTAATTGGCTCCAGTAAAAGGTCATACAATAAATTTTCTCATGAGGACTACGCAGCTCTAGAACGATATGAATGAAGTAATCAGCCCCTAAAAGGTTTGCATTAAAGTAAAATAACGTACGTTATAAAAATATACTTATTTAAATCCACTCATAATACTACCAGCTAACCAACCGATCAATACTATGAAGCTCCTGGATTAAGTTCATTAATTGCATGATTATTAGTAGTATGGTAAACAATTTTCTATTTAAAACTATTATTACAATTAACTATTATTACAATTGTATTCTAAATTATATGCCACATTCTGTTTACTTAATTGGCTCCAGTAAAAGGTCATACAATACATTTTCTCATGAGGACTACGCAGCTCTAGAACGATATGAATGAAGTAATCAGCCCCTAAAAGGTTTGCATTAAAGTAAAATAACGTACGTTATAAAAATAAGTATAATGCAGAAGGAATTTAAAATGTAAGATTTAAAGTATTGGCAATACAATACCTATAACGTTATAGGCGACAGGAACCTTATCGTGCTTATACTAAATTACTACTACTAAACGTATTTTATTGAAATGCGCACTTTTTATATCATCATCATCACATAGTGTGTTCCCGGTTACAACCCACACTTGGAGCCCGGGGTCCGCTTGCTAGTGTAACCAGGTTTGACAGAATACTTGCTTTTCCACGGAGCAACTGCCGCCTGACCTCCGCATCCCAAAGGCATAGCTATATTCCATGGTTTCGACCTGTGTCGGGTTGTTTGAGGCTACTGACTCCCCGTAACGACTGCCAAAATCTTCATAACACCCGGGATCGACAGCTTAACGTGCCCTCCGAAGCACGGGGCAAGCGATAACTAAGTAGGTATTTAATACGTACTTACATAACTTCAAAAAGTCAGTGGTGCACGCCGTGGATTCGAACCCGAGACCCTCAGCCTGTTGGTCTCTGCACTAAACTATCGCTGCCAGTTTACGTTTTACCTAAATTTTAAGTTTTATCTAAATCTACGACTGATTTGATAATAGCTACATGTATTATAATCTAATCGTACTTACCTCGTCAGGCATACTTTATGATCTTAATCTGCGACTTGGTTAATTTTATTTATTGCATTCATCGGCGGCTGACGAGCCAGCGGCATACTTGATGGTAAGCTATCTGTGGCTCATACACATGACTATATTTTCTCAGAATTACAGAAGAAATAGCAAAGAAACACATCCAACTCGCTGCCTACCAGGAGGAAGAGAAGGAGGGAAAAGAAGCAGGATGAAAGGCACTGTTAAATTTTTTAACAGAATCCTCTCAGGCACTCTCAATTAGCTGAGCTGGGATCAAATGCTGACTTCTTTAGATTTTCATGACATTCGGGTCCCATGACTTGAAATTGTTTTTCTGACGATCGGGGTCGAAACTAATTATTAAGAATCTTAGCAAAAATTGGTCAGCCCTACCAAGGAAACAAACCCGACCCAGAACTCATGATCAGCAGTAGGGAGTTATCTGTTGAACAATGAGGCAGTCAGATAAATAATATATGTTATAATTATACACAAATTACATCCAGACATAGAACTAACACTTGTGTTTATGCTTATCACACAAGGATTTGGTCATGTATACCTAGCTATAAATCTTTTTTAGGGTTCCGTAGTAAACTACAAGGAATCCTTATAGTTTCACCATGTCCGTCTGTCCGTCCGCGGTTTTACGAAAAAACTATAAGCACTAGAGAGCTGAAATTTGCCATGGTTATACATTGTAACCACGCGGACAAAACTGCACAATAAATTATTTTGAAAAAAGTTATGTATACGGGTAGCTCCCATAGGTACACTACATAACACCGAAAAACGTGGTCCGACACGCACTTGACCGCTTTTATACAGTAGAGGTGGCAAACGAGCTACTGTCTGCCCGCCTGATAGTAAGCAGCTAATCTTAGCCATGTAATATTAATAATACCAACTAGACATTATAAGCGCGTTGTTTTATCTACTACTGTCCTACTACCAAAACCACCTTGTGGAGAGGCTTAAGTCCAGTAGTGGACTGCAAAAGGCATCGTCAATTTATTGTGACCACCTTCCTACACTATCAGATCAACATTTAGACACCAAAAAAGTTTATATACAATAGCGGGCATTGTAATAATAATAAAGCACCTACTACCAATCATCATTCTCAGAACGTTATTCCGGTAATATGGTAGTTTTGGTTGACTACTATTACTGTTTTCTACCAAAAAACAATTTCATTCAAAATTACCAAACCTACCATTTGTACCAATTGTGTCATTACTAACATTTCTACTAAAACTACAATTTCTACCAAATCTACCATCATCTCCAACCAACCATTTGTGCCATAACAATTATTGCTACCAAAACTGATGTCCTCCCGACCGATTTCGGCCACGGCGGCTTGTCTATATATAAGACTTGCCAACTGCGCGGCACATATTATAGTGCACAAGTGTGTGCGCATACACAAGTGCACTCTCTATTCTCTCACTCTCATAGTCTGATGGGACGCCACATGCTTCACGACCGGAGAGAGATTGGGCGCAGGACCAACGGTAGTGTAGCACCTCCAACTCCCTGACTCCGAACTTCTATTGGATAATTCCTAACAGAAAAACCCAATATCACTTTTTGTTCGCCCCGGGAATCGAACCCGAGACCTCATGATCCGCAGTCGCTAACACTACCGCAGGACCACAGAGGCAGTCAAAACCAGTATTCATACAAAACTACTATTCATACAAATACCCCAGCCCTACCAAGGAAACAAACACGACTCGGAACTCATGATCAGCAGTAGTGAATTATCCCCACCATATATTTCCACCAAAACTACTATTCATACAAAAACAACCAAAACTACCATTTCTTTCAAAGTAACAATTTTCTACCACAGATTCTGCCAAATTTTCTACCAAAGCTACAAGTTCTGCCAGTCACAATTTTCTACCAAAATATTAATTCCTATCATTTTTAAATGATGATATTAGTACTCTATCTCTATCTCTATTATTCAATAGAACTTATGACGTGTAAATTTTATTAATGTTGACCTTTAATTTAAAATGTGTCATACAGTGTGATGAAGAGTAAGACTTATGTAATAGCACTATAGTATTTAAGATTATATTTAATGTAAAAGGAACATTTGTACGCCGGTGACGGTAAAACATTATGGACTTAAACAGTAAACAACTTTGTAAACAGTATTCCAACTAATAAACTATTATTTTCTATTCTGTACATGTTTCACATTAATAAAATAAGATGTCCGAAGGAACTCCATCGTGGGTATTGTTTTTCGAAAGATATTTCAGGAACATTTTCATAATAGATGCCTAGACTTGACAGAATATTACCTTTTTTACAGAGCGACTGCCGTCTGACCTCTACAACCCGAAGGCGTAGACATATTTTATGGTTTAGACCAGATATTTGAGGGCACTGATTGCCCTAACGACTGTCAAAGATGATAACCAAAACCGATGGCTTTACGTGCTTTACGAGGCACGTAGGGATGTGATCTTTTGTGGCCGGTCACCCTATGTCCAGCAGTGGACGTCGTTTGGCTGATATGATGATGATATTTCATATCAGCCAAACGACCCAAATTCATATAAGTACGCAGATATGGCGTGACGTACAGTCACGAGCACACACACATTTCATATTTCATTAATTGCTGTCGAATAACTCGTGAGTGGTTGAAAAATTAATATTCAAAGAGAGGAATTTAAACTTTCGTGGTCATTTAAACTTATTTTAAATTGTCTTTCGGGATATATACCACGTACCTTTGTTTGGAGTAACCGATATTTCGGCACTGTTGCAAGCGCCATGTTTACGGATGTACTGAGGGTCTTGCGGGTGGATGAATGTTACGAGCAAGTATAACGGTCTACCCGCTTTCTTACTCGTTTTTTGCGTTCAACAACACTAGCACTGTTATCACTACCGCACTGTACCCGATCACGACATACTACACTCACTTCGTCAGCTCGCGGTTTGACTTTGTTCTTATAACGGGTTTTACATAGACGTACCACTGGATGCCAGATACTCGACAGTTGAAACTCATCCTCTCTATTGAAATTTTTGCACTTTTTAATTTCAATAGCCTCCCTAGCCATTCGAGGTATGTAGTGGCGTTCTGTCGAAAGCACCTGAGGGTTATGTAACTCAATCCAGTGGTCGGTACCCGAGTCTAAGAGGTGTTGAGCTATGGCCGACTTGTGTGGTTCATTATTTTTGACTGCCCTTATGTGTTCCTTTATCAAACAAGAGATGGTGCGTTTAGTCTGTCCTATATAGGAACTCCCACAGCTGCAGTCAATTTTGTATACACCTGGCTTTTCTAAGGGAAGACTGTCTTTCGGCGTTCTTATATATTACGACAGTTTCTTAAAAGGAGTGAAGATAGTTTTAACTGAAACCTTCTTAAGGATGTTGGCGACCTTATCTGTCTATCTGTCTGGGAGTTCCTATATAGGATAATGTTTACTTATTATTTTACGCATTAATTTGTAAGTTAAGCCATTTGCGAAAAGGTGGGCGTAAAATAATACAATTTATCTCTCGTTTAGAATCCTACGAAATGTTATACATTTCTTAGGAAATTTATAAATTTGCAGTTCTTGTCATTCTCTGGTGACATAAATACTCGCTTAAAATCATTATTTTATTATTAAGTTGATTAGGCAAATAAAAATAAAAAATATTTATAACGTGTTTTTGTTCATTTTCTTTACCAGCGCTATACATAATATCAAATATTTTATTGTTTATAAATTGTATGTCAGATATTATTGCCACCTAGTTGGTGATACATATTTATGCTTTTAGGGCGGAATCAATGCAAATTACAGAAATATAAAACGTTGCATGTATTTGCTCTCCACAAGGGATCATAACATTTTGCCACCTGTCACATCAGATATTTATGCTTCGACATTTTCATCACATAATTTTGATGCCACTTCATTATGCTGCCTGATAATATCAGATATTTTTGCTGCGTACGTGCAGACAGATATTATTGAACTCATTCTTGGGATAGATATTTTTGCTAATGTGCCCATAGTAATATATTTATGCTCGTGACTGTACATACGTAATGGAGCCACAGAATATTCATATAAGCTATTGTGCATAAGAATATCAGTATCAATTCATATTTAAAGTGGATTAATATAGTATGCTTTCGGATTTGACAATGCATGGACGTAATGAATAATAAATTCACTGGATCATCCTATGTATGGAAAACTAAAATTTAAATAATTGTAATGTGAAACCATTAAGTATTGATTGACGGATATATGTATGTCTTAAGGGAGCCAAATAAATATTCAGATTATGGTATACAATTATGCGTTAAATAGTAAGCTAAAATATTCAAACAAAATACTCAAGTAATATAATCCTGGAGCCACATAATATTGACCAGCAGGTCTTAAATTATAAAGTTTTGGATTCAAATAAGTACGCATATGTGGCGTATAAAGTGAGCGGCCCGTGGCAAAGTGGCGACCGCTCGAATCTATCGATTCGCATGGTTAAGCGCGTTCGTCACCGTCTGGTTTATAGATGGGTGACCAGCCACAAAAAGTCACACCCTCCGTGCGCTAAATTAAATGGTAATACATGTTATTGTAACAAAACAGTCGCTCTGTGGAAAACAAATATTCAGTCAAATCTGGTTAGACTAGAAAGCGGAGCCCGGGATCCAAGGCAAAGGCCTGGATGCAACCGGGATAACACTCGGAGGATGATGATGATGAACCATCTGTAAACCAGACGGTGCCGAACGCGTTTTACCTCGCAAATTTTTAAAAGATTCGAGTGGTCGCCACTTTGTCACGGGCCGCTCTGGTAGGTAATGTACCTAGGTACCTGCTACAAATATTTAACCAAAAACTCCGAAGTAAAAAGAAACTGCTGGAAAAATGGACATAGAAACCAAGTTAATGTAAGAAATTCCGCAAGTTATGAGAATTGATAAGAAATACAGAATAATAATACATAAAAATGACCAAGAACCAATGAGTGCCCTCCGTCAAGAATACTGCGCTGCGATTGGCCCGTTTGAATCGGATCAAGTAAATCTAAAATACGTAAAGTGTGGATTTGTATAAAAATGGCGTAATTATTATTAGCAACGACGTTGGCGTTAGTTGATACGAAGGGAACCACATGAGAATTGGGCGCTCGCAATGGATCAAGAAATCATGGCCGGATCAACAAGTGAAAATGGATCAAACAAAAACTACTTATATGGCACGCTTGATCAACATTGTGATGAAGGGGATATTATTATTATTATTTAATTCTTTATTGTACACCAGTAATTACAGAACAAGTACAGTTAATTTCTTATATACTAATGGTAGTACAAGGGCGGTCTTATCGCATAATGCGATTTCTACCAGACAACCATGGACGGACAGTATCGTCTAAATGGACAGGTAGTATGCGGGCGTACAATACTAAGACTAAGACTAGCTACTTAAATCTAAAATTAACCTAACTAAACTAAATTAATATAAACAATATTTAGATATAGGTAATTACATACATACATAAATAATATATACATAATACATATATTATAACAAGTACATAAATAAATAAATATATATATTATAGATATATACATACATTATGTAAATTTTACATACATGTAACAGGATTGGTTGTTGTTACAGTGACAAGTAATGTTCTTTTACGAGCTTTTTAAATATTGGCAGTGTTTTTGATCGCCTAATATCTTCTGGTAGTGAGTTCCATAGTCTTGCCGCTAGCACTGTAAAGGATTTGTCGAAGAACACAGTAGAGTGCACAGGATTTTTCAACTTAAGATTTTCTGATGATCTCAAGCACTTCGAATGTGTGTCATGCAAGAATACAAATCTTTCCTTGAGATATAGGGGATAAGACGGATTAAATAGTACATTATATAGGAGACAGAGAATGTGAGTATTCCGGCGAAAGCGGATTGGCAGCCATTTGAGCTTGTTTCGAAATTCAGAGACGTGGTCATATTTACATAAACCAAATATGAACCGTATACAGAAGTTTTGGAGTCGCTCAAGTTTTTCCAGCTCGTCCTCATTGAGATCTAGATAGCTGGCATCGGCATAGTCAAGAATGGGAAGAAGGATAGATTGCGCAAGCGCTATTTTAGTGGCAATTGGGAGAAAGTTGCGTAACCTTCTCAATGATGCGGCAGCAGCAAAAAGTTGTCGACTAGTGCTTTGTAGTTGGAATGTCCAAGAAAGTGTTCTGTCAATGTAGATCCCCAAGTTCTTCACTTTTTCACTAAAAGGAATCGGAACACCATCAAAAGATACGAGGGGAAGCGTTGACCAGTCGATCTTAGAAATATATCTAGAACTACCAACCACAATAACCTGGGTCTTGGTAGGATTAACCCTTAGTCCAAACCTATTTATCCAATCACTTATTCGATCCAGATCGTTATTAATAATTGTAATACCATGTGGTAAGTTTTCAGGCTTAGTATGATAATAAATTTGCATATCATCAGCATAGAGGTGGTAGGAAGAAGAAATATGGTTGGAGATAGTATTAATAAAAACTGTGAAAAGCAAAGGAGATAAAACGCCGCCCTGTGGTACGCCGGCAGAGATATCACACCAGGTGGAATAGGTGTCATCCAGACGGACTCTTTGACGGCGACCAAACAGGTAACTACGAAACCAGTCAATCACCGATGGAGATATGTTAAGAGAGCATAACCTGGCAAGGAGAACGTCAAAGTCTACAGTGTTGAAAGCGTTACTAAAGTCTAGTAAACAGAGCACTGTGAGATTGCCATCCTCCATGCCTCTCCTGATATCATCCGTAATATTGACAAGGGTGGTACAGGTACTATGTCCAGGTCGGAAGCCAGATTGAAAGGGATTCAGGATATTATTTCTAGATAGGAAAGCATTCACTTGGTTATGGATAAGGCGTTCGAGGACTTTGGAAAGGAAAGGTAATATGGATATGGGACGAAATTTCTTTCTTTTCTTTTCTTTCTAGGTCATCCTTGGATAACTGATACTATCAAGGACATGGTCAGGCTACGGGACAAGACACACCAGCGGTACAAATCCAGTAAATCAGAGTCGCACTATAACATGTATAAAGACCTTAAAAGCATTGTTAAAGCTGCCATGGATAGTGAGAAGAGTGCTTATTTTAAAACTAATATTAATATGTACAATAGAGACCCCAAACAATTATGGAATAGTATCAAATCAGTGGTAAATTATAAAAATAAAAATAATTGCCAGTTACCATACTATTGTAACGATCCTGAAGTTATTAATAGGCACTTTCTTGATGTCCCAGGCAGTGGCGACGTCACTATATCAGAGTTAACTTACTTTGAATTTAACCGCTATGGTTCAGGGTGCTTCCAGCTTCAAACCACTACTGAAGAAGCTGTCCTTAAGATAATACGTGGGCTCCGATCTAATGCCCTAGGGATTGATAGTATATCTCTTGACATGCTGGTTTTGACACTTCCACATACACTTTCGGTGATCACTGGTATTGTGAACAGATCAATTTCATCATCAACGTTCCCTGACTTATGGAAGACTGCAATAGTCAGGCCCATTCCTAAAAAGGCCACTCCGCACAGTGTTAAAGATCTGCGACCAATCAGTCTTTTGCCATGTATATCCAAGATACTGGAGAAAGTAGTTTGCCTACAATTAAGGCAATATATTGAGGAGTATAGTGTTCTACCTGAAACACAGTCTGGCTTTCGGGTGGGTCACAGTACGACTACTGCCTTAATTGACGTTGTGGATAACATCCTGGAAGACAGAGACCAGGGCAAGGGGACGTTACTTGCACTACTGGACTGTTCCCGGGCATTTGATTGTATCAGTGTACCACTCCTTCTTTCAAAGCTTGCATATTATGGATGTGATCACAATTCAATTTGCTGGTTTGCTAGCTATTTGACTAATCGATATCAGATTGTTCAGGTGACAGAAACTGATGGTAGCAAGTCAACATCTTCACTCGGTTCAGTGGTGAGAGGCGTCCCCCAGGGATCAATTTTAGGCCCACTTCTGTTCATAATTTATACAGCAGACGTAGGTAGAACTATAACGCATGCTAGATTCCACCTGTATGCCGACGACATCCAATTGTACGTGTCCTGTAGGCCGGAGAGCTGCTCGGAGTCTGTGGGTGAGATGAATAAAGATTTAGACAATATATCAGACTGGGCAAGCAGAAACTGTCTAATACTTAACCCAAACAAGTCTAAGTTTTTGTTCATTGGCACTAGGGAGATGGTGAGCAGAGTGCGGGAGTGTGAGCTGGATGTGAGGATCAAAGGCTGTCAAATAGAACAGGTACTAGAGGCACGGAACCTAGGTGTTATATTTGACCAGTGCTTGCACTTTGAAACTCACATTGCAGGGGCAGTGCAAAACTGTTTTTATAGGTTGAAACTACTCTATCAGATTCGACCCTATATTAGCGAAGACATGCGTATTCTCCTATGTGAAACATTGATCTTGTCCAAACTGAATTATGCAGACACGGTATATGGTGCCTGTCTGCTAAGCCGAACTGAAAGGTTAATACAGCGGGTGCAAAATGCATGTGCACGATTCTGCTTTAATGTGCCACCACGCTCACATATCACACCCATACTAAATAAAAACAGAATCCTCAGGATGTCATCTCGCAGGCAACTACACCTGGCCTCCCTTCTTTTCGGTGTTGTGTCTACGGGTAGGCCCAAATATCTCTTTAATAAACTAACATGGTCCAGCGACCTCAATAAACACAATACGAGAGGGTCTACTTACCTACTGGTTATGCCTAGACACCGAACTGCTGCCTTTCGTGGTAGTTTTAAAATAACTGCAACTCACTGTTGGAATGACCTGCCACCACCTTTGAGAACCCTGAAATCAAGGTACAGTTTTAGTAGAAAATACAAGCAACATCTCCTAAAACAACAGGTTCAGCTTTAATTTTAACAACTTACCACAACACAGCAAACAAGCTCAGATTTCTCACTGCATGACTGTATTGTCATTCAACCAGCCAGCGACGTATTTCTTACATATATGTACTAGGCCAGTGCTTATTGTTGGTATTTTCATTTCCTTTTGCTCGGCTCAAACAAAACTGTGTTTAGGTAATGTACTCCCATATAATAATAACGTTTTGATTTGACGCACTGAAGACACATAAAGCAAATGATCCGATATATAGGTCTATGATAATGATGTATATTGTAATGGTTCACAAATAAGCATGTTAAACACGTTTTTAAATTTAAAATTGTCTCCTAAATTATTATTGTTGGTTTCCACCATTGTCACTTTGGCTTGGCGTCTAATTCCAACTTTTAAACTCCGCGCGAACAGCGCGTGCACAGACAAAAAAGAGACATGGACGTGCCGTGCACGCCCAAACCAGAGACAGGTGACCATGGTGGAGGCTTACAGATTGTCCAGTCATGTATTTAGTTTTAAGATTTAACTCACTTGTGCAGCATGTATTTTTATGTTTGTGTCCGTAATATACATATTTATTTTATTTATTATTTATTTATTAATACAACGGTCCCAACAGAATACCAGCGCCATCTTGTGTCTCAAGACGGCAATATGCTGAGTTGGGAACCGATTCTGTTTATGTTAATAGGATGTTAGTTTTTATATTTTATATTTCTGTCAAAAACTTAAACAGAATAAATTGGTTTTTCTTTTTCTTTTCTTTCTTTTAAATTCAGAGAAGGATTCAGGATTAGGCTTTTTTGGTAAAGGGATGACTTGAGCATTTTTCCAAGCAGTTGGAAAAACACCATTGGAGATGGAATAATTAAGGATTTGACAAATGATTGAAAAGATTTCACCAAGGATGGGAAGGATCATATTACGGGTGATACCGTCACTTCCAACTGCATTGGATGCTATTGATAGGATGCTCTTCTTAACATCACATTCAGTAAATTGACTAAAGACAAATGGAGTATAATCAGGAGTTGGAAGCGATGAAAGATAATTTAAAGTGTTAATTTTTGTTGTCCTATCATAATTAGACGAAGCGGAGAAGTGCTGGTTAAGCATATTGATATCAATTTTATTAGGAGCATTCGTTTGTCTTTGCTTTCCAACTCCAAGTGATTTGAGGAATTTCCATACTTTAGCTGGATCACCGTTTTGTACGGAGTTATGAATGTGCTGGCGTTGTGCATCCCTACACACCCTATTACAGTGATTTCGCGCTTTTAAATATTTTTCCTTATTTGAATCTGTCGGTTTAGACTGGTACTTTGATTTTGCCACTGCTTTCCTATGAATAAGTACCCTTATTTACACCGACCGTAAGGGAGCATGATAATTATAGAGATCAGTAATCTGCTTTTCAAATATATCAACCTTTTCATCAATGGTTTCTGCTGTTAATAGCCGCCTCCAGTCGATTGCCTTAGCGTCATCACAAAGTCGTTCAGTATCAATAGCACTAAAATTGCGTTGCAGAAGTATTCTTGGCTTTGCCTTAGGAGGACGAATTTTGTAAGAGAGAAAGATTAGATCATGATAAGAGAATTCGTTGGCACAGAATTGGCCGTGCTTAGCGACGTGGTTAAGCGAGGAAACAAAAATGAGGTCTAGAAGTGAGGGAGTAGAATTGGGAAAGTGATGGGTGGCATTAAGAGGTAGAATATTAAGATTGCAAGAGCCTGAAATAGAATTAAGAGATGAAGAACGTGAGTCATTCTTAAGAAGACAAGTGTTAAAGTCACCCATAAAGATAGTTTGACTGTAAGAAGGAGAAAGATTAAGTAAGAGATTCTCAAAGGAGGAAAAAAAGTCAATACGTAAGGAGGGACAGTAGTAAACACCAAGAAGGATTTTAGTATGATGTAGCTCGACTTCCAGAAACAGATGTTCACCAGCATTGGGTGAAGGCGGCTGTGAAGACACGTTTACCACATTACAGGCAAAAAAGGATCGAAGATAAATTGCTACACCGCCGCCACCACATCCAGTGCGGTCATTTCTGATTAGTTGGAAGCCGGGCAGAGAGTAGGAAGTCGAAAGAAGGCATGGCTTAAGCCAGGATTCAGACACAAGAATAGCGTGTAATTTCTTACAGTCTAAGTTTGCCAGCATATCGGGGAAATGAGCGGGAATACTCTGTGCATTGATATGCACCACATTAAAGTTTCTTGGAACATCAGAAAATACAGATTGAAGGTTATCTGCTAATGAAGGAACACTAACGTAACTGCCATCGTCACTATTTGCAGAAAAAAAGTCGTCACTATCACTGTTACAATCCATAATAAAATTTAATATAAAATAAAATATATAAAGTTTTAAATATTAACTAAATAAATATATATAACCAAAAAAAAATATAATATATAATTATTATATTAGAACCTATATAAATCTAATCAAACTTTGTATTGTATTCAATACAGAGTCCACCTGCCAGTTAGTTGTCACAGTAAAAATACGTAAAACACAAGTATAATATAAATAACTAAAATCCCAAGTAGGATGGCTACTAAATTTAACAGTATAAATATAAAATCTTAAAAATAAACAGCGATGTAATTTTGATACGAACTAGTTACAAACTAAAGATATTATAATAGCAACGACGAAAGTGTCACTTTAAAAACTATAATTTTATTATGGTTCATTAAGTATTGCTGCGCAATAACGAAACGTTAGTATAAGAACATGACGTGAAATGTCAAAAGTGACAACTCAGTCACAACACGATAGCTAGTCAGTATTTAATAATAAAAACAAAGTCATAATTATCTGCTAAATACCGTACATTACTTTACAAAATTATAATATTAGAATTTGCTTTGAATTTTTTAAGTGAACAAAATGATACGAGTACCGTCCGACTAAATAAGTATAGAACAAACCACCCACCTTGGGATGCACTAATAACAAAGAGTGAAATGAATAATCCAGGATTATTTCCGTGTCGCTGCAGCTCTTTTAGCTTTGACCGGCTCATTCTTCGCAGTAGATGGTACTTGTTTCGACTGGTCAGCAACGTTGAGTTGGCATACATTTTGTAGATCGACCAAAGAGTTTATTCGATGACGCTCACCGTTCATCCCGAGGACATAGACTATGCCTTCTCTAGTCCAGCATTTTGAGACTCCCATTTTCTCCATGGCTGCTACAAAGACGTCATGGCGGGCTTTTGTAAGGAATTCCGAGGCGGTGATACCAGTGCCTTTGAGTTTGGTTTTAGAAAACCATAGTTTGTCCCGAACTGACACATGCTGGAGTTTGATGAGTATGGGGCGGTGCTTGAGTGGCGACGAAGTTGCAGGTCTGCCCATTCGGTGGCAACGTTTGATGTTGTTGGGAGTGAAATCGTCGATTTTCATGTGCGTCTTCACAACACTCACAATGGTTTGCACCAAGTCCTCCTTCTTCTCTTCTGGAACGCCATGAAAAAGAAGAATCTTGCGACGGCCTTGCATTTCCAAATGGTCAACGCTACGAGCCAGCAATTGGACTTGCAGCTGCAAACCTTTCAGCGCTGCAGTTACAAATTCCCGGAATGCACCAAATTCTGCAGCCAGACCAGCAATGTTGGATGAAGGGCTGGCATTACTTTGCAGCTTATCCTCGAATTGTGACATCTTCTGGTGAAACATTGTGTTCAAACTTTCGATCGTGTGTTGTATGGATTCCATGATGATTATAGTGCTTTAATACAGGAGATAACGCTCTGGCAGGTGGAGTATATATTTACAAATTATATTAAAACATTAACAAACTTCTAACTGTGATTAAAATAAATATTAATATATTGAAATGCAAGAGCAAAAATTTTTACTGTAGTGTCCACAACTACCCACGAGTTTTTTCCCAGGATATCTACATATATAACGGAATGGTCATCAGTACAGGACGTCGATTGACTACGAAACGGAAGTGCGAAGGTGGCGCGCTTCGACAGAGTCTAGTGACGTTCGCTAGAGTTGAAGAGGGGGGATGACGGTTGACGTTCAACGGAGCAGCGACAACTATCACTTCTCTTGGAGACTCCGGGCGGGCAACAAGTACCTAGAAACTGTCACTCGTTTCGTGTTCAGTAATACAAAACAGTTATAGTCAGTTTTGTTAAATTTGATTTGGTGTGACCTTATAACAAACTGTGATGTGAAGTGGTGATACCGGCCAAGAATCAAGCGACCCGCCGTCATCAGAAGTGGCATCATGGACCAGCGCGAGCGAGGGCGACTGCTAACTCTGCTATGTTGGTGAATCAGCTGAGCTGCGAACTGCAACCGTGGTGAGCGTATTTTGTCTGATTATTTTTATTGGTACTACCAATTTTGTTTAGTGGTGGTAGTAGTAAAACAATACGCGTTTAACCTTGGCAATGTCATAATCGTTGTGTTGATATCGCCATCACATCGTACCGGGTGTTGTAGGTTCGATTCCTATACGAGACAGTGAGTTATGGAACCGTTTGACTTTTACGGTGTCGTGGTTCCCATGGCATGATCTCATGAATTATCTTCTTTTTAATAGCCTAAAGAAAGACAAAAAAATAATGTGGGTAGTAATGATTTTAATTGTGATCTTTGCCGTATTTTAAGTTAGCGTATGGTTGTCTAACTACCACAGTGATCTAGCAATAGCGTAGATAGCGAACGGAGGTTTTGAGTTTGATACGCCAGTTAAAAAGCAAGCCATTGGTTATTTTCGCTCGCACTCACGAACCTTATGATCATATTATGCTTGCTTGCAAATAGATTAAATTGTCTTGGTCTTACTTTAAGGACTGTAATAGTAACTAGAGTGAGCGTACAGGCTGACTTGCATTATTCCAAGCAAGTGCGTTTGAGTGAAACGTGCTAGTTATTGTTGTAGTGCAGTTGTACTATTAGTTTTAGAATCATCACCCAGCTAGGTCGGTTTTCTGCTAAATCTAGAACAATAACTCCGGTCTAGACTGTCCTTCGCAGGGCAGTGGCGCTAAAGTTGGTAAACTAATCAAAACGTACATACTAAGTTTATAGTGTAAGACTGTGCGGAGCTATTGCTTCTGACTGTGCTGATTTTGTGTAGAACAGCTTGTAGCTTTTATTTCTTAAATAGACGTGTAAACTGCAATGCTGTCTAGACGAGTGTGGTTGGTTGGTTAGTGTAACCTGACCATAGTCAAAAGATATTACTAGCGCCATTATTTTATCGAATCGTGGTGTTGATAATACGTAACGGTTTTCGTTTAAACGTGATCAGAGCCTAAGTAAAAAGTGACACTGTTACTCGTTGTAATTCTGAGTTGTACAGACGATCTCGGTGTTGCAATTACACCTGCTTTTTTTGTGAGCATTATTTTTTTTAACATGGCACATTAAAATGTACTTACACTGATTATTAGATGGCACCACTAGAAAAATTAAATTCAATTTTAAGATTTTACTCGTGAATGTTACCTACTGTGTGTTTTTTTTAAATTCATGTGATACGCTGGGAGTTTTTATCAAGTGCCCCGAGTTCTCTGGCCAATTTCAAATTATGCTTAGGACATTTAGGAGTAATAGTGTTTCTAGTAGAAGCTGTTAAACTCGATTATCAGACGTAGAAGAAAATGATTGAGTTATCATCGTAGTGCGTTACGATAATCAGTTAGAGATTTTAATTTTCATTGTACGTAGAACTAGGTTAGTGATCGTTAGCGATGATTGTGTGCTTAACCTTATTCTCATTACATGGGTACTTTGTTAGTCGTTGTTGTGATGATTTTGTGGTACCCACGTTACCGTCAGTGTAGATTTGCATAAACAGGATAAGCCGTTTGTGCGGCTGCATGTTTAGCCATGCGTTGCCGTTGGTTGGACCGGTAAAGTGCCTTTCGGGTTAGCCTAGTTTACCCTTGAGCTTTTGTGTTAGTCATAGTAAACAAGACAGCCATTAGCGCATTTTTCATAGTATCACAAACGTTGTCCATCGTCTTGAACGCGAAAGGTCCGTCGCTGTATCGCTACTGATTAGGTTAGGATAAGCTTCGTATTTAGACTATCCATGACAAAATTATAACGCTATAAAGACTGGTTGGATACTTGGTAGTAAACTTAACATCTGGACAGCCTAGTAAGATTTTCTTATAGTCTGCTATGTGATAAGGAAAACCAAAGCAACATGTTCAACAAACATAATTTAAGATTACTGTGTTAAACGCTCGAAATGATTATCCGGGTGGTGTTGTGTAACTGGATGGAGGTTGCATAGCGTGATGCTGAAGACCCGATGGATGTCAGAGTATGAGCAATGCAATATTTTAATGAGTTTCCTATTATTTTAACGATTATGCGTGTTGTTCAACATGTCATCTTCGAGAGAAAGAGTTAGTTGTGATTTTCATTAAAACCTGTAATGATTTTGATCAGAGTAGCTTTCTTCCCCACCGACTCGGGTCAGGAATAGCCGAACGACTAGAATGAGTGTTGTGCGATAATTTTCTTTTATTCCTAGAGCCAAGTACATTAAAGTGTGATCGTTGATCGCAATCACGGATACCCTGCTACTCAAGTAGATCATTTTGATCGCTAAAATCATCTACCTCTGATTTCTGTGTTGTATGACAAGAGCGTGTTGCGAGAATCTGAAAGTACTCATGGACTGTCGATTGGTTATCTCAGAACTGTAGTAGTTGCCTCTATGTAGCCAAAGGAAATCAGTTTGTCCGAACGTCGCTTATCGGTTCTCGCCATGTTCAAATTTGGTTTTAGTTCTTGTCAGTGGTCAAATCCAGTTTTGACATAGCTCATTGAGAGTATGGACGGGAGTTACGTTTTGTGCAGTTGTGAAGTTGTAAATGAATTTGATAATCGCTTAAAATTTACGAAGTGTGGACGTTGAATAAATCTGAAAGAACGGATACTCTATTTAGTGGGTATACAATGAGACGAATCTTTGAAATACTAATGGTAGATTTATTTCCTTTTTTTTGGGTAATCCTGGTGGCTAGCGCGGCCTGATGGCCGGCGCGGCCTGGTTGCTGACGCGGCCTGGTGGCCGGCGCGGTCTGGCGGCCGGCGCGGCCTGGTGGCGAGTGTGGCTTGGTGGCCAGCATAGCCCGTGTGTGGCGCGGGGCCTGTGTGAGGCCTGTATGTGGCTTTGAAGAGCCTGGTAACTGGTATAGCTAAAGCATATCTGGCCGAAACTGGCAATGAAATTGAAAGTAGTTTATTAAAGGTTAGAAGATGTAGAATCCAAAGACCTTAGCTTAAATATTTTGGTTAACTTGGTTTCAAATATCTTAAAGTATAAAAGCCCATTTGAGGTGACAAAAGTTCTTTGCGATGATCGTTATAATCGCAAAGCCCTTAATTCTAAGCGTAACTATAAGTACGCACTCGATAGGTTGAGAAAAATGCCTGAAGGTCAAAGTACAACTGACGAAATTGAGGTAGAACAAAGTAGTTCTTAATATTGAAGAAAGTGGTTAAGTTTACATGATGACCGGATCGGACCGTATCAGAGGCTGACGAGTACCTGTAGCTCGGTAGAAATCGGCGTCTACTAACTTAGTAGTCCGTGAGTAGTCGGTATTGCAGTCAGCTCTGGTGGAGGTCGGGTTGAGTCCTGGAGAGACTCGGCGTTCCAATGTGGGGTTCGCAAAAAGTAGAGTAACTGGAGGTTACTGGGCTATGCATAGCCTTGATCACATATAGAGCTTAAATGTTATGGTTTACTTGGTTTTAAATAATATCTTGAGAGATACAGCGATAGTGAAATGTCAGTTTAACATTGAGTTTCCTGATTATTGATTTTGATACTGAAGCTTTGTGCCAGAGGATTAGAGCATAACTGACGATCTTAAAGAGAGCAAATTGTGAACCTTGATACTGACAAGACAGTAGAAAACTAGGCTTACATGTTGATTGGTTGTGTGATTAAATGTCCGAGGTCGATTTGTAGCCGTAATAACCGTAAATCAGTACAAATCGGATTCAATACAACTGTGAAGGCAGTTGTCCGTGAGTACACGGTAGGTACGCAGACGACTCTGATGTTTGATTGGCGCAGATAAATGGGTGGCAACCGAGTGAGTGGTGTAAGTCCTGGTTTAGTAACTGAAGGTTACTGAATGGGGGCAACCAAGTGGCTGGTTGAGTGTCTGGTTTAGTAACTGGAGGTTACTGAACGGTTATGAATCACATGTAGAGTTTTAGTTATTTGATTTGATTATAACGTGAGTCTATGGTAAATTGACTGTATTGTCAGTGATGCTTTGAATCCAGCTCCTATAATAGTTAGCAATGTTTTGTAGGAGGTAATTTTGTAGAAAATTTGATTGGATTCCTCTGCTTTGATTCAACCCTTGCCTGGGTTAAGTCAGGAGTGACCGAGCAATGTGATACTGTGCGTGTAAAATTTTGTTACAGATTAACACACAGGGACGTGTGTCTTGTAGGATGGTCATCAGTACTGGACGTTGATTGACTACGAAACGGAAGTACGAAGGTGGCGCGCTTCGACAGAGTCTAGTGACGTTCGCTAGAGTTGAAGAGGGGGGATGACGGTTGACGTTCAACGGAGCAACGACAACTATCACTTCTCTTGGAGACTCCGGGCGGGCAACAAGTACCTAGAAACTGTCACTCGTTTCGTGTTCAGTAATACAAAATAGTTATAGTCAGTTTTGTTAAATTTGATTTGGTGTGAACTTATAACAAACTGTGATGTGAAGTGTTGATACCGGCCAAGAATCAAGCGACCCGCCGTCATATATATACAGGCCTATATATATATATATCGAAATCATACCTGTTTATACCTGGCTGCGAAGAGGTGCGGCCAAGTGACAAACGGCAACCGTGATTTTTCAGAACCTTTATATATATTGCCGTGATGTAGACGATATTTTATTTAAAAATCAAGTAAACGAAACTTTTTGCCAAAAATCAATACCAAAAAATTTTTTTTTGAAAATACTTGCAGCCACATTTTAATAGGCAACCTAATAAATATATATTCTCCTTATCATAAATTTATAAAAAAATTTTTTTAGGGATCTTAGACTACGTGAGTCTGTAATAAAAAAAAAAACTTCGTAAATTTTTTTTTGTCACCTATGACGACAACTTTTAAAGGAAATAGGTTAGTGTTATTTTGTATTCGTCATCTGTCATAACATGGGAATGTGTTACTTGAAAATATACTCAGTTAACAAAGTTGTAACGTAATACTACACGTATTGCGTTATAATATCTCGCAGGCGCTTAACGCCAGCTTAGCCGTTCGCAATATTACCTAATATGGTTATGTTCACCAGCCAAAGGCAGTTGTGAGTCATAGATTTATGCCTATATAAGATGGGTGCGCGTCGTAGAATGGTCACTTTCCCTAGACATCGGAACGCTGTCGCTACACCTCGCGATTATTCTACATTCTACTTCCTATCTACTGTCCCGCTGGGGGTAAGCATATTCTAGTTGTCTGTGTGCCTATATGTTCTGTCTGTAGTATCTGTGTCTCCTAAGCATAACAGCCGATCTAGGGACAGCCTGTTCCTGACCGGTTGTTGTGTATTCTCTATGCTGTTTCCAGTTCACCCTACGAGCTCACTGCACCTGACGTTCTTCCTACGGGCTGACGTTCTTCCTACGGGCTACAAGCCACGAGCTGCTGGCGCCGTGCCGCTACTAGCCAGCTGCCACCCAAGCCTCCGTTCCTGCCTACGAGCTCCTACAGCCAGGCCACGGACGCCTGAGCCTGACCGCTCGGCCCACATCGGCTGCACCGCCTGAGACCCGCTCAGCCTGAACATCGACCACAGAGCTGCCTGCGCAGCGCACCTTGGCCAGCTCATCGGCGACCCTTCGAGCAGCTACCCTGCGAGCGTCGGAGAGCAGCAGGAGTCTACACTCCAGCCAGCTCAGGCCAGTGCTTACCTAGTTCGGTCATACTGTATGTAAGCGGTAGTGAGACATAATAAAGAACCTGTTCAGCCTAGCAGTGTTTCTCTCGAACCCCGACATCCTACCTGAGATCCTCCATCTCAGTGGCGCCCAACTCTATTTGTCTCACTTCCAATTACTGCAGTTGTTCTTGTTTAGGAGGTCAGTCTTTGTAAACGAGGAGGTGCAGACATCAGCGAACTGGTACGTAATATCTAACTTGTGTGTATCTGTGTATTGCTGTCCATCTTTAATTTCTATTCTTGTATACCTATTATGTGTTATCTTACTATTGTCTAATTCAAATTTCAACTACCGATTCCCTACGTAACTGTTCGCAATTTGAAATAACCGTTTTTTTGTTTTTGCAAGTCACTTATCTATTGTCTACATTTTTACACCGAATCGTCGTAGTTTCTTTGTAAAGCAGAACGATTGCACACGGAGGACTGTAATATACTTACGTTCTTTTTTATCATACTTATTTTATATCATCATGAGCACTAACCCTATCAAGTACTTTCTACTTAATAAAAATGAATTGGCCTACGAGGTCGCTATTCGCGGAGAGGAGCCGGCTACCTCTGTTTTAGGTTTACGGAAGCAGCTACCTAAACTACTCGAGCTGATTCCGAATGACGAAATCCTAGAGTCAGGCCTAGACATAGCAGACGACTTCAAGGGAGCTAGCCTGTCAGTTACCGATTTAGATTCGCGAATCTCTTCCCTTAAGGAGCTATACGACCACAACTTGGCGAAGCGAACTACGGCTTTGCACAACCAGGTCTACCACAGATTGGGCAGATTAGACAAATCCGAACCTAAATACGGCAAGAAAATATCTGACCTGACTGAACGCTTTCGGATGCTGTCGGCAGAGCTATCTAAGATAGAACACTCGAATGTTCCGTCGGCGGAAGTTGGAGTCACGATGACTTGCACGGATTCAACCCCTGCACAGGCAGCGTCGACTCCGGTAACTGTCCACTGTGAGCATTTGAGGGTTGGCGAACTATCGAAACTCAAATTCGACGGAACAGGCTGCGTTCGCGAATTTCTACAACGCGTGACGGAATTTAGGACGGTTAGAAATCTACCTGCCAATAGATTATTCGATTACGCGTCCGAAATTTTTACGGGTAATGCGTTACACTGGTTTCGCGGTGTTAAATATTCCATTTCTACATGGGACGAACTAGCTAGTAAACTCACAGCTGATTTTACACCGTACGACTATGATTATAAACTTTTAGCCGAGATTCGTAATCGTACTCAAGGGCAAACTGAAGGTATAATCATCTATTTATCAATTATGTTCCAACTTTTTGCGCGATTGTCACCGAACACGGTACTAACCGAACATGAAAAACTAAATATATTGCTTCACAATATTAGGCCGTGTTATTCTACAGTACTAGCTTCATGTACTACGGCTATGGACACTATAGACACTCTAAAAACACTATGTCTAAACTATGAGAGGTTCCAGTGTTTAAGTGCACAATTTCACGAACCTAGTTACCCTACGTCTAACACAGTAGCACCTGATTTAGCTTACATAAATAAAAAGGACACGCACGGTCACTATAATAATTCACAGTACTATAAACCGTCTAAACTAAAAAACTACGCTTCTGTCGCATCTATAAAAGTCGAACCGAACGATACACCTGTGCCTAACCTAAAACACTATAATGTCAACATGATATCTAAATCAGCTGTTCCTACAAAAATAACTAATAAGAGGTGTGTATTTTGCCCGCGCTGCCGTTCAACTGATCACTCACTAGGGACGTGCAAGCGAGAACGTTATCCGATATGTTTTAAGTGTGGCCTTAGGGATGTCACATTCGTAAATTGTCCTACCTGTAAAAATAAATCATTTTCAAAAAAACTAATTTATTCGGATCGTCGTTCGTCAAATAAGATGACACGCGCGAAGACTGGAAAAATTGGCTGAACACTCTAAAAGTGTATTTTTCTAGTCATTCTGTGGCTGCGACCCGAGATCAAAAACCTAATACTGATTTTCGACCCTATGTTAATGTAACCATTAAGAATCTACCCCTTACTGGTTTACTTGACTCAGGTTCTGCCGTGACTATATTGGGCAATAATTCTCATATAAAACTTATTTCTAAAACTAATCTCCCTATGAATAAGTGTGACAACCCTACTATATTTTTTCGATCGGCGGGTGGTCATCGTCTGACACCGATCGGCTATATCAACCTACCCACCACTTTTAAAAATAAAACTTGTTATTTAAAAGCGTACGTAATTCCAGAAGTTACTAGTTCGTTAATTTTAGGTATTGACTTCTGGAAAAGATTTAAATTGTTACCAAACTATATTAACTCTGTTTCTTTATCTAATAATTACTCTCGTAGTAATTCCTTGCCTAATAAAGTTAATGCTACCGTGTCAGCTATTGATACTAACACTGATAACGAGACTACTATAACCTCGGATCAGTGGTATACTACAATCTACAATGGCTGTAAAAACTCACCTACATCTTTTTCTAATTATTCTATCAGGAATGATAAATTGTACAGATATATGGTATCTAAATGTACATTGCGTAAAGTATTCGATTGGAAAGAGGTCCTACATACCTCGGATAGAACTACAGCTATTAAAAAATACCATTCGGAACTCGCTGCGGGTCATTTAGGTATTTTTAAAACGTATAAACGTTTAGCGCAGCGTTATTATTGGCCTGGTATGCCCGCTGACATTATCAAGTTTATATCTTCGTGTGATACTTGTGTCGCACGTAAACACCAAAACAATGGTACTTTATATACACACACATACAACTTACGTCGTAAACCGGCTGGGTTTAACGTGGGTGATACTGTGTGGAAAAGAACTACGACAAACCATTTGGCAAAAAACTAGCTCCTAAGTTTACCAAGTGTACTATTATTGCTAAAAAGTCACCACTAGTATACGAATTAGCGGATTCGTCGGGTAAATCTATTGGCAGTTGGCATATTAAAGATTTAAAACTAATTAACTACACTGATTCCTAACCTAACTAGATTCTTTCATTGTACCTACCTGCAGTTTGAGTTTCATAGTCACTATCTACTTAGCACTGTCTACAGAAGTTCTGAGGACTTAGTTAGACGGATTTTTCTTGTCTAGGCACGAAAAATCCTGCTGTACAGAGCGGGGTATTGTAACGTAATACTACACGTATTGCGTTATAATATCTCGCAGGCGCTTAACGCCAGCTTAGCCGTTCGCAATATTACCTAATATGGTCATTTTCACCAGCCAAAGGCAGTTGTGAGTCATAGATTTATGCCTATATAAGATGGGTGCGCGTCGTAGAATGGTCACTTTCCCTAGACATCGGAACGCTGTCGCTACACCTCGCGATTATTCTACATTCTACTTCCTATCTACTGTCCCGCTGGGGGTAAGCATATTCTAGTTGTCTGTGTGCCTATATGTTCTGTCTGTAGTATCTGTGTCTCCTAAGCATAACAGCCGATCTAGGGACAGCCTGTTCCTGACCGGTTGTTGTGTATTCTCTATGCTGTTTCCAGTTCACCCTACGAGCTCACTGCACCTGACGTTCTTCCTACGGGCTGACGTTCTTCCTACGGGCTACAAGCCACGAGCTGCTGGCGCCGTGCCGCTACTAGCCAGCTGCCACCCAAGCCTCCGTTCCTGCCTACGAGCTCCTACAGCCAGGCCACGGACGCCTGAGCCTGACCGCTCGGCCCACATCGGCTGCACCGCCTGAGACCCGCTCAGCCTGAACATCGACCACAGAGCTGCCTGCGCAGCGCACCTTGGCCAGCTCATCGGCGACCCTTCGAGCAGCTACCCTGCGAGCGTCGGAGAGCAGCAGGAGTCTACACTCCAGCCAGCTCAGGCCAGTGCTTACCTAGTTCAGTCATACTGTATGTAAGCGGTAGTGAGACATAATAAAGAACCTGTTCAGCCTAGCAGTGTTTCTCTCGAACCCCGACATCCTACCTGAGATCCTCCGTCTCAAAGTGAACAGACCAGTTGCAGCAAAAGCATTGCTGTAATAACTTTGGCAAATCGTAGCAAAGAATGAAGCATGAATCAATGAAGCATGAATCAATGAGGCATGAATCAATGAAACATGAATCAATGAAGTAAAATAATTTTAATCTAAATATTCCGACGATCCACATGGATCAATCATGAATATTAGGTACTGGGCAATCGTAAGAGTTAATTATTTAGTTGCCTCTGATAACTCGTTATTGTTAGACCAATCTTCAATATTCTGAACTACTATTCTTTTACTGCCCAGTCATAATTTGTATGCCAACTTGTTTGTTAACTCAGACTGTAAAAGCAATTGACTTTACAGTCCCGAAGTGGTCGAAATTTGTCCGACTTATATTTACATTACTTTTTATTTTCTTGTTAAAAGACACCATTTTAATTTTGTTGTTTTTCTCATAGTTACCGAGTTACCGACTCAAACGTAACTTCGTTAAAAAGGCATTGCTTTGGTGGTTCTAGCATTAGAGGAATCATTACACGATAGCTAGCATGTGAAAGAAAACAATGAGAAACGAATCCAACGATGTAGAGGCCCGTGGCATTATTATTTTACCATTTTGTCCGCTGTTCTTCCATGAACAGTCACAACCTCATACAGCATAGCAGATGGTGGCTGAACTACAAAAGCTAGACTTAATCTAAAAGTTACGCGTCGTACACTGTACTCACCAGATACTAAGTCGATAGATGTCTGCCTCCTCAGATGTGTTTAATTATAAGAACTACCAATAAAACCTTAGACATTTTTTGCAATTTTCTTGTTAGTTCAGTAATTAATGAAGATTAAACACTGTAATATGACGCTTCCACCGCTAAGAGCAACACAAATAAAACATATGCAGTGCAATAAATATTGGTAGGTACAGCTAGTAATCTTTACTAATATTATAAAGCTGAAGAGTTTGTTTGCTTGAACGCGCTAATCTCAAGTATTGTTGGTCCGATTTGAAAAATTTTTCAGTGTTAGATATCCCATTTATCGAGGAAGGCTAAAGGCTATATAATATTACGCTATGAACCAAAGGAGTGGAGCAGTAGCCTTATATAACGCGGGTGCAACCGCGGGCTCATCTAGTTTAGTTATAAATAGATAGATGCTCTAACTAAGCTGCTTAGGTTTAGTAACCTCAAGTTATACAAGCCACAATAATTCTATCGGCCCTGACATACGCTTGTAACACTGTTTGATGTCCGCGCCAATTAGTGGCTGTGGTCAATTTATCCTTATGTTTGTACGTTTGTGTAAATCTAATTGGATTTAGGTTGCTCGCGCCAATTAATCATTAGGTGAATACTTATTGGTTGTTTGAGAATTCTCATAGATAGATAGATTATACTTTATTGAACACCAAAACAAACAAAGTATTTACAGAAGTATATAACTTAAAACTAGTGTGCAATTGGCGGCCTTATCGCTAATAGAGCGATCTCTTCCAGGCAACCGCGGATGGACAGAAATGATGTAGGTTAACAGTCATGTATATTGATGGTGTAGCGTCAGTAATCTAAAATAATTATAAATAAATAAGTGCCTAAATATATACATATTGTAATCTCTCTCATATACTTTTAACTGAAAATACACATTAGCTGAAACCTGATTTGATAAAATTGACCGTAAAAAAATAAATGAATAAACAAGTGTGATTCGGACTCGCCTATGTAAGTTATGATTAGTGTATACATAAAAGTATCCACTTAACGTATTCTTCATATAATCAAAATACAACTATATTATTTCTCACAAAATTGTTTGTGTAAAATACAAAGTTATATTTGTGTTTTTTTTAAATCTCTATTTATTATATATATAGTTTGTGAAATAATAATTCAAAAACTACTGATCCTGTCTAATTTAAATCAATTTTTTTAAGTTGAATTACAATCTACAGTTTTTATATTTTTAGACTTTTCCCTCTCTTATTTTAATGAGGGTAATTAATTTAAAATTAATGAGGGAATATTTAAAATGACGCTTTACAAGTAGTAAAACGTTTTACTACTTTTAAAGCGTCTGTCTTTCAAACGATTGACTTTGAGAAATATCGTTTCCGGAACCTCATGTCTATATTGAAGACCGCTCTATAGTCGCCATGTACATAAATAATGAAAAAAGTATTGAATCGGTGCCATGCATGAAGAGGTAACCTTCATTTTAAATTTTATTTCTTATAAAAACAGCATGCACCGGTTAAAAGTATTAAGAAAGAAAGAAAGAAGAAAGAAAATTAGTTTATTATTGCAGGTTTGAAGCATTACACCAAAATATACAGTACTGCTAAAAGAATATTATTTGAACATAATCATTCAATAAAACAAAAATGAATAGCTTTACTTAAATTAAGAGACCTGCAATAACCGGGCTTCACTCAGCTATATTGCTATGCAGTGGCATGATCCACTTCACAGCGCTGATTTACAGTGATGGCCACATTTGACCCACGAATAGCATCCCAACAGTAAATGTGCAGTTCAACATATTATTTGCCACTACCACGGCGTACACTGACAGCTTATCAATAAAAAAACAGGTATGTAAAACCACAAAAAAAACAAAATATAGTTATAAACTTACGACTAATATAGATCAAAAGAATTTTCCTTTCTGTTCTAGGTTAAGCGAGTACACAGATTTTACGTAACAACTTTAGACACGGTTGAGGACAAAATGGATACAAGCCATGCCGCCACAGATGCTGCTGTGATTTACCAAAGCCTTCAACCTTTCAAGTTTGAATTGTGTAGTCTCAATAGTTTCGGAAGTAGGAGCTGTGAATACGAACAGACAGAAAAACAGACATGACGAAAATATATGGGATTAATTTTTACCATTCGTCTACATAACTCTAAGAATCGGCTACTCTGCGCCAAAATATTAAATAGCTACCATTGACCTTTTAATTAAAGTGTCTAACAAGACAATCCCGTAATTGCAATTTGCAATGGCGTGTCTTTAGCTTAGTGAACATTTCATTTTACTCTATATAATGCCCAATAATCCTCCACCGCCACTTAAAATAATTGCAATCAATCCCAAAAGCGTAACACCATCATAAAGAAAACTAACTTCAGTCAAACGTCGCCCGTAAATTCAAAACAAGTGTCAACAGTCGAACCGAATGTCCATTTGGAAACCGAAGTAGTTCCTCTATAATTGTGGCAATAGTGCCATCAGTGTCTTCACACCGGCCAGTAATTGGCAATTCTATTGGCGTTGGCAACACCGGAGTAGTTCCGATATACTTCCGATTATTGAGTTTAGCGATAATAATGCTTTTGTTAAGTGCAGTTTTAGTTCTGAAGTGGTGAAGGATTAAGAGAAATGGACGTTTTTATTGCTAATGGTTTTGGTAATGACGGACCTATTTCAGTGTGGAAATAACGATTTGGAGGCAAATATTTTTCCTGATGACCATTCCGTTCAAATTAAATTTAGGGTTGCTGATGTTTATTGTAGTTTTTATTTCTGGAGAATATTTTTATGAACTTTGAATAATTAGGTTCTTAAACTTGCCGTAGAATGCCAGTATTATATTTTGTTCAATATTCCGTTTTAGTAGTTTAAGCGAATCGTTCACATATACATGAAGATTAGCTTATGCATTGGCTTAAAAAGGTACATACTGGTGGTATTTAAGTTTACTATGTTACTTCTTATTCCTTGTAAGATTAGGAATCAAATTGTACAAAAGCAATTTGTTTCTAAATTATTAGCAATTTTTATTTCAACTAAACCTTTAATACTCTATAAAGTATAATTACAACAAGCTGTTTAGCTTGAAATAGTATCTTAAGGATATATTCCTAGAATTCTTGAAATAGAAGATGCCTTTAGCCAATAATAAATACAGGAGTGTTCTTGCAAGAGCTCTAATTAATTAATATTGATTATAATTAGTCAGATACTTGGAATTTCTCGGCACGCGCCTTGTGTAAATGCCACAAACATCGTCAATTTAGATGTGTCGCCATATGTGGGCTAAAACTGTAAAAAGAGGTATCTTACCTCTATTTTTAAATAAGTTTTGTAGTAGTGGTTTAAGAGACCCTCTGGCTGTTTGACATAATAATGGCTAGTGTATATTAAAATTTATAAATCCTGGGTTACGGGGGATTTAAAAGACATTCAAGTAACACAAAGTACACGCAGACTCGAAACAAATATTTGGATCACAGTAAATGTCGTAAGCTTGATCGCTGCACAAGACTACAAGGGATCAAAATACTAACCTACAATACTAGGTGGAATGTCAAAAAACGAGGTGGCCTCCAAAAAGAATTACATTAAAATTATTTTAATTATTTTCGCATGCCGCCTCGTTTTTTGTCAACTTCATCAATAAAAATTGACTTAAATACATTTATGCAAAAAAATATCATATAATAATATTATTGTAAATAGCCAAATTAAACATATATCAACCACATGACACGGTTGGCTATGCTGTATATGTGACAATCATAACCGACTTTATCAGACGGTGACCTACATTTCATTAATTATTATTTATTGTGATATCGCTGACTAAGTTTTCACCATTAATTGTTTCATACCGAAAAATCAGCATTTAAAAGGCAACCTCTGCGAATTTGAACCGTTAAGACGAAACTCACTATTATCTGGAAAATCGGAATTTATCACAACGAGAGTTTTGAAATAAGCCAAATTTTAATCCGTCTGTGGAATAATAACAAGGTGGTCGGAAAGAGCCGTGTCGGCATTGAGTTGAGCAGCTAAAATTCGGGAAACTGCCCCGGGAATCACTTCTAATAATTATTAACATTGATTAACAATGCCCGGATTTGGTTCACAAACCTAATTCTAATGCACTATTAGAGTGCTTTTCTGTAGAATCATTGCACAGCATCATTTAGCAGGTGTTTCACTGGTGTACCTTGAATTGTAATTGAATCTATTTTGCTAAAGCTAAATCTAATTTGCAGCGTGAAATACCTTAAATCACATTTGCTGCGGCAAGCAGATGTCTCGAATAGATGTGATGTACTGGACGTAATAGAACAGCTTTCATATAAATTGCAGGCACGTAGCGTAAATTCGGATCACATATTGCACATCCCATTTCACAAGTTTAAGGTAGTTTTATTGACTAAAGTTTTAGTTACGCATGATCTTAGTCGATCACCATTTTGTTGTTGATTTTATAAATTTAAATGTAAGAGCGACCTGTTCAACTAATCTTATAATCTCGTCAGTTCTTGTATCCTACGACACTAGACACTATCCTAAACGTCAAGGCAAATAGAAAGTATTTTACCATTTTTTTTAATATACACGCAAACGGGCCCAAAAATATTAGTATGAGTTCAATTAGCAAAAGTTTGGAAATGTTATATATGTTAAGTGTAGAATTTTTTTAAACTAGGTAGTTTTAAAAAGTAAATTTGTTTTCGACTGTTTAATTTTTTAAAGAACAATGGCAGGATTATACCTGTGAAGTGTTAGAAGCGTCTATAAACGTAACTTATGAAAAACTCATTAATACAATTATTTCGTATTTTGTACGTTTTTAGTTTCAAGTATAAAAGCGTACGTTAAATTATCTAAATTGATAAACTATTTATTGAATACATTTATTTCCGGTGCTTGTTAAATGTCATTTTCAGAGTTACCATTTACGAAACGATCGTATTTGTTTAATAGAAAAAAGGTAAGTAATCTTTTTAACCTACATCTAGAAACAATTCACGATAATGTTAAAAAAATATTTTATGTATATAATATTATATAAAAAGAAGATTTTATTTATGATATAAATAAATATTTTTTCTTTACTTGATCTGAGATATCATTTAACTAGAGGTATCATGAGGTATCAGTAGGCAATTGAAAGATAAATGACAACACTAAGTGAAAATGTCGTAGGTATCCCTACTCCTTGCCCTTGTCTATGATCCCTATAGACCGCGCCACGAGAACAAAGACTTTTTGAACAAAGAATTTCTACTCAGTAACATAGCGACAGATCTGTCAAAAACAAATAATTTAAAATCCAATGAGCGCAACGGTACACAAATACGTTTCATTGCAAAGTAATATGTCAATTGATCGGGTTTTTATCGATATATGTGCTGCCAACAGTGTTTTGTGGTACTGGAATATATCAGACGCCTGGAATGTCAACATTTTACGTTAATTCATAATTTTTTTTTCATTCTTAGGCATTTATCAGAGGATAAAACATAGTTTTTGGATGTTAAGAATATTTTTGGTGTCGCAATGCTCGTCTTAGGGTCGGCATCTCGAAAAAACGGGTGCAGAATTGCAGATGGCAAACTATTATATAACGATTTTGTTTAAGTTCATTGTGACGTTTTCATTCATACACAATGTAAAATATCTATGCCTAGACATTTTAATGTAATGTACTAGCTAGTGGTCTGTAATATTATTCATTAGTGGTATTTTTTATATTTACAATAACTTACCATGTTTGTACCCTATTATTGACATACCGCCGTCCCCGGAGAATAAAATGATAACCACAAAAATGCAACTTTACAGGAAAAATAAAAAACATGTTTTCGTCGATTGCTCCTTAAAGACTGGACGTAGACAGATGATTGTAAGTTTTTAAAGAAGGTTATTTTTTGTTTATTCTAAATATTTTAGTGAAATACGCCTTATTATCAAAATGGAGATATTATTTTAAAAATAAAAGGTTAGTCAAAATTAACCATCATCTAAGTTGTTTAACGGCGATTATCATTTTATTCTCCGTACAGCCTGACCAGAATCAAATATTGTACTCTTCACTTATTATTTTTCAAATCCATAACAGTAATATTACAAACACGTCTTATACAGAGCGACTGGATGGTTTTGAACGAGAACAAAATGATAACTGCATTTATCATTATCCAGTCGCATATTTTTTTAATGAGAACATAAGTCTATAACTGTTTGTCATACTAACAAGTGGGAATAAATTTTGATAATACTATATTAACACTTTATTCTCGTAATTTAAAACTTGTTTTAAATCTTTGAATACTATTGTAATATTTTGTAACTTCGTAAATAACTGTATAAAAATTAGGAAAAAATTTGAGCAGATGTATAAGCACCCACAGATCCCAAAAATGACATAACACTAAAACTAAGACAATGGCAGTTATCATTTTATTCTCCGGGGACGGCGAATTACATGGCTCTCTTTTGTTGTTTTGCATTTACGGAATTACTTACGTGTAAAAACTAAAAAAAGGCAAATTCATGAAAATACTTCCGGGAAATTCGAATACTCAAACACAAAATAAAAAATGTTTATTTTTCTAAAATTAGAAAAAAAATTGTCACGACAAGAAGTCATAGATAATATAATATAAATTCGAATACTTCGTAACATAATTGAGCATTGAAACAAAAAAACTACTGTTCAAAAAGCATAAAAGTTCACTAAGGCATAAAATCTCAAAAACAACTGTTAGAAACAAAGGTTGTGAAACCCTGAATCCGTGTGTGCAAAAAGTCTATCTTCTCGTGGCACCAACTATCGTCTGTGACATTGTCAACGTTCTTTTCTTTCCGAAAAGCTTGTTTGGTAGTCTTCTCGTTGTTTTCGCAGTTTTTTGTTGAATTATCCTTATTTTTGATTCTTGCTTACCCCCTGGACTTGACTCGCTGCCCGATACGACGACTTGTGCTATCTTACGTACTACCTGCGCTCAAAACATCTGAACCTATAGCTTTTTCTACACGGACTTCGATTGTGCCGTTAGATTTTGTTATGATGCGAAGTAGCAGGCCTACACACACATTGTGCGTGAATTGTAACATTTGCGTCGATACTCTCCGGCGATATCGCATCTTAGATCAGAACACAAGAGTTTGTACTTTGCTCTGTAACTGGGTTTATCCACAAATCGTAAGGTTTTAAACATTATTATACTTATTTACAATTTAGCGTTAGTAAGTTTCAGTGAATTTTTAAAGCAGTTTAAAATATTACAAAATTCGGTAACATTAGTCTATCTAGATGTAGTGTGATGCGTTTTCTTTGCCTGTAGTAATAATTGCTTTTCTTAATTTTTAGATAACTGATGATGATTATGTTTGTGAAGCATGTTGGGAACTCGCTATGGATTGAGTAAATCAGAGTTTGCAGCAAGATGCTAATGAAGGTGAATAAGCTGGACCGTGTCCACGAGGCCATAAAAATGTGTGCCTTCTGTGTGGATGTTCATTAGTACGAAGGCAAAGTGACAAAATATTACCAGATAGCCCGACCGAACTACAACAGAACATGATAAATATTATCCAAATGAAAATATAACCACGTCAGGTCCATTCATCTTTAATTAGTATTTATTAAATAATAAATCCTTTTGCAGTGTTTTATTACTAAAGAGTTTTATAAGTCTATTGGTGTCTCTTTTAAAGCAATCTAATACAAATTGTCTGTTTTTTATCAATTATGGAGTAAGTATTTTATTACAAAAACATTCCTTTATTTCATTTGCAGCTGTCACGCCTATCGGTGGCACACTAAGAGAGATCCCATATCCTTATCCTTACTAATATTATAAATGCGATGTTTATTTGTTTGTCTGTTTGTTACGCACGAAAAAACTACTGAACTACTACTGATTAGAATGAAACTAGGCGCACAGATAGACCATAACCTGGAATAGGATATAGTATACTTTTTATCCTGGTATTGAGTTCCTGTGGAATAATTTCCGACTTCCACGCGGGCAAAAGCTAGTTCCTTATAAAAGCAAGTGACTTGTACCTATTTATAAGAGATCTAACATCATACCATGACGTCTAATCTTAAGAGCCCTGCCTCACTTGTACGCCATGGCGACGTCGCCGGCTGCGTATTCAAACAGTTTATATTAGAATATACCTATGGCTGCCAAACCGTGGCCAAGTGAGTTAGGTACCATATATTTCAATATAAATTGTACGGTAGCTGGCGACGTCGCCATGGCCTCATAATGAGGTGGGGCTCTAATACTCAATAAAATTGTGAAAGATAAAGGATTACATAAATCCTACATAGTCTACATCCCTATTTCGTGATGGAACTTTGATTTTTTAATATTAGGTACTTATCAAGTCTAGACACTGATCTAGGTATATCCTATCAATGCTTTTTGCACATCATCACCCCTTATCTAAATGTATTTATTGCATTTGTGTAGTTACAAAGTTGTTTTCTATTAACATAACCTTAAAATATAAACAATGTTCATATCTTTTTTTACGGCCTCCTAAAATAAAAATTCTTGATGATTATGTTTAAGTAATAGAACGCCTTTGTTTTTAACATTTTTTCATACATAGACGCTTCAAATCGATTTCAAATAAAGTGTTGTATGGGAACTTGCCATTGTTCTTTTTTTTTAATAGTGTGACGGCCGATGTCATGTCAAACTGTCGTCACGAAACACAATAATTAGCAAAGAGGTTTGAAGACTATTTTATTATTTGGAAATGAGTTTTTAATTCGATGACGTATATATATATTTTGTCAAGTGTTCGCCAAATTCAGCATCCGTTGACAACAAGGCGATGGCCGTGCGGATAACACATTCCGTTCACGTTCTGAAGGCGTGGGTTCAAATCCCAGTCATAACTGTTATGTGGATTATGGTTTTTATGAAATTTGGAAAATGTTTATGAATATTTGGCAAATATTTAAAAGATTATTTAAATATTTCGAGTAAACATTAGAAAATTCTAAAAACTTCAAGAAGGAATGGAAAGGTTAAAAAAGAGACAGGAGATGGAAAAACAATTGAATAACGAAAAGACAATCGAAATTAGTAGATCTAGAACATTCTTAGGGGTATATAAGGCGGTGTAGACGCGCTAAGCGCCAGTTTAAGTTGAAAAGTGATAAAGTGAAGAAGAAAAGGGAGAAGTAAAGGAAGAAAGAAGAAGTAGTAAAAAAAAGTGAAGTGAAAGTATAGTGCAGTAAAGTGCAGTGAAGTGCAGTGAAGTGCAGTGAAAAGTGCAGTGCAAAAGACGCTAGTGTTGGTGCTGTCTGCGTCGGAATTAAACGGCGTGTCGTGTGTCAAGTCGAATAAAGTGTCATCAGTGCTACTCGGTGTTTCTTTGCAATCCCGTTACCCCGTCCGTAACAATAGTAATAGGCGGCAGACGAGCAGACGAATCGCCTGATGGTAAGCGATTACCACCGCCCATGGACGCAAGCAACACCACAGGAGATACAAGTGCGTTGCCGCTCCTTGGGGTCGGGAAAGGATAAGGATGAGGAGTGGGATTATGGAGAAGGAATTGGAGATAGGGCCTCCGGCACTCTCACTCACCGAACGAAACGCAACAGTTTAGGTACTGTTACTTAACGTCAATCTTCTGTGAGAGGGTAGTACTTCCCCGGTCGAGCCGGCCATTCATGCTGAAATCAGCAAGGCTCTACTACCTGTTAATTAAGAAGTTTAGGTTCTTGAGAAATTTGCCGTGGTGTTCACCAACATAAAATTGCTTTTAGTTTCAAAGGGTCGTAGGTAGTTAATTCTTGAGAAGTGCAGTGTAAGCCGGGTCATAATCTTAGTAACCAAACGTAGGTTACAGAGTTGTTCTACTGCGACCGATAATTAGTTTTTGATGGGGTGCCACAAAATTGCAAAGTGCAACTTTATGGTTGAAACTTTGCCTCTCTACCACTGCAGACGCTTTTACTCTGAAGCTATAATTATTAATACGTTTAAGCTATATTTTTATACAACTCTGCTCCCTTGGTTGTCGGCGAAATTCTGCATAGTAATTGCATCGTTTATTTTAAAACATATTTCCTCCACTTCGTTATCACAAATATAAATATATAATACGCCCCCAGTAAGAGTAAAAAGAGGTTTTTATATCTCTGAAATAAATATCTACGCGATTAAGATGAGATGACAAATATCGTAAAATTTTATCATGCCATGGTAAGGCGTCGGGAAATGTAATTTTTATGCCTTTTCACTCTTTTCCTTATTTTTGGTTGATAGCATTGATTGGATGTATTGTCTGGATATTGCTTTTATGACACTAGCAGCAAATTTTAGTTATTTGTGACCATTAACTAGAGCCTAATGATGCTTGTAGTAGTGAAAAAGACTGTATTTTCCCAAATCTGAAGCCTTTCCTTAATTTTCCGCATTGTACACGCAATAAACAAATCCCGTAATCCCGGGATACGCGGCCATCCCTATTCCCGATAGCCATCCAACAATTATCGAACGAATGACGCCTACCCCGGGACCTAATTCATTGGAGTCCCGGCTGATCTGCTAAGCTGTGCCCGAAGATCCGAAGATACCGGGATTTCGTTAAAATTGCGTCGAACCTTAATGTAATAGTAAAACATCCGATTTTTTACCTTCTCGGTAAGTTTTAGGTCGATAAATGTGTTTGGCGGAGAGACTATTTGATAAAGTACGATAGTAGGTACCTATTACTGTTATTCGATTTTGCTTTTAATGTTGAGAACTTGTTTCAATGCTCGTAAATAATTGTGTTTCATCTTGAAATAAAGTCTGAAATATAGGTATGAGGCTCACGATTAACCATTTGTGTGGGTGTATCACTGGAATCATTCATAACAGTTCCATTCTAAGCCTACTTCTATAGAGTCGATAATATTAGACTATGACTTGTGCTTTAATTGACTAATAGATATATAATATTTGAGTATTTAATACAATTTTATTAGTTGTTTATTATAGATTTATTTTGCATTTTAATTTGTTACGTACAGTACATATTACAGCTGTTTACTAGACATATTTTTAAGAGGAAATTATTCATGTTTTATAAATCTTATAAACTTCCGAAGATTTACTCTTGATAATACCTACACAGAATTAGTAAGCACTACATGCATTTAAGCATTGTAGATATACATATAATGTGTATTTATTCATACGTGAATTTTATGGATACATTATTTTATTTTATTTATAGACTCATTCATGCCTTTATCCCCGAAGGGGTAGGCAGAGGTGAAATATTACACCCACATTTCGCCAGCAATTTTTAGGTAATAGGAGGCGTGCCTTTTGCCGTACCGGGCACATTACCAGACTCCGTGCTGCTACTGAGAATTTCGTAACGGAAAAACCCAATAACACTTTGCCCGATCCGGGAATCGAACCCGAGACCTCCCAATCCCATGCGCACATTTATGCCGCGAGACCAACGAGGCAGTCTGGATACAAAACTAAGCCTATTGATACAGTAGAATACGTGTAAATGAATGAAATTTTATGCTACATGTTTATTGATTTCTACTCTTGAATGTTTTTGAACACACTGGTGTTCAAATGTCGCGAACCAGCCTTACCACTTTATGAATGCCCATATGTCCCATGGGCGCAAACTAACATTGTCTCGATAAAACGCTCGCCGAGATAATTGCCGACTGAAGTCATAATTTTTCAGTCGACAACAACTGGTCAATAAATTATTCTGAACTCAAATATTGGTCATATTAACCACTGATGGACCTCTAAAATTTGAACCCGGGTCTATCAGTCTCTCCAATAGGCTATCGCTGCTTTAAACATTTCATAAATGCCTATACTAAAATATTAATAACAAATACAGATTAAATCTCACTTCTGCCTACAACTCCGGGGAGATAAATACGTGATCCTTTCTCAAGTTCTTTATAATACCAAACTTCTAATGAATATCACAAACAATGGGAGACAAGCTTAACAAAGTTTCTGTCAACCATTATTAGTCTGAATTATGATTCGTAGAAATTAAGATTTATATCACAGACGTCTTAATATAACTTCTAAAGGATTCTCTTGTAAATTATGGAAATTATTAGTCAACACTCGTTGTCTAAATGTAGGTACAATATGATTTGAATTTGGTTACATACAATACGAAGGTACGTAACTTTGTTTTAATTTCCCTTTAAAGGTTTAACGTGTCCAAAAAGGCACGTTTGGCTGTGCATAGAGGGGTGTTAGTGCCTACCCTTATGTATGGTAGTGAAAGTTGGGTATGGCAGAAGAGACTTGAAAGTAGAATAAATGCTGTAGAAATGAGAGCACTGAGAAGTATGTGTGGTATATCTGTGACAGACAGAGTAAAGAATAGTGTGATAAGAGAGTGGTGTGGGGTAAAAGAAGATTTAGTGACAATTATCGAGAAAGGTATGTTAAGATGGTTTGGGCACATGGAGAGGATGGATGATGAAAGACTGACAAAGAAGATATATATGGCAAATGTGAATGGGACAGGACGAAGGGGAAGACCTAGGCGGACGTACTCTGACCAGATTGGAGACACCCTAAGAAAAGGACAGGTCAGAGGTACCCTAAACAGAAGAGCATGCATGAGAAACTTGATGGAAGTGAATGAAGCAAGAGAGGTATGTCAGGATCGTTGCAAATTGCGTTCCGTAGTCTGTGCCTACCCCTCCGGGAAACAGGCGTGAGTCTATGTATGTATGTTAAATATTTAAGAGTTTGTCGCTAGCAAGCAGTTCTAAGCTTTCATTCCTTTCTTTCTAAAATATAAATCTCACGTAGGAATTTCTGAGTAGCCGAAACAAAGTCGGCGATGAGTTGATATCAGTCCCTTCACGACCACGACCCTTGCAAGCAGTTCGAAACGTTGGCGACAAACAGAGGTATTTTTATTCCTTATAGTAGTATAATATTGCCAGTTAAACTCGTTTAATACTTTAATGGAAATCTTTCCTACTACCGGATTAACCTTTTCAAAATAGTTTTGAGGATGTAGTCCCGGACAGACGTAGATAGACGAACAAACATGGTGAAAGGCCCGTAAGGCGTTTCTAATGTTTACTACGGACTCGTAAATATCAATACTGAGTGCCTTGTCTGTATTCGCTTCTATGTTGTCATGCCATGCACATACAATTATTGCATATGTAGATCTTTTTTAAAATATCTGCATAATATAATATCAATCACACGAATTACTAAGGGAGCACATCAGAAACCAATCACTCCTTCAGATGAATTCATCAACCAAAAGTCCATATCAAAGCATACACGAACTCACAAAGTTCTATCTCGTATGCCATCTATAATAGATCGGATGTCGACATATCGTCAGTTTCCAATGAAATCCGGTCTAGGTAGAAACGTAGGCGAGATTACGGTTCTCCGATTCCTATAAGCCCTAACGCATTAAGGATCTGCATAGATTTATTGGGAGCACGTTTCATTTATGGGTATGTCGGGACCCTTTTCATGATAAATGCATTATATTATATTGAGAACCCTCTGGAAGTCTATTTGTCGCTTTTCTGTTTGATTGGCCGTAAAATTGAAGCTTAGAATCAGCGTGAGCTTGGGGCGGTCATATATTTTAAGCTGTGTGTGTTTGTGAATGTGTAAGTGAATGGCTGCGTGTGTGATTTTATATACAAAAATGATCGGCGTTGCCATAAAAATGAACTTTATATTTTTTGTTTAATACTTTGATGTGATAACGCAGTTTACGGTTTGTTTTATATTTGCTTTATATTATAGAGTTATGAAATATGATGCTGTGTCTGGCTTGTGCTATTAAATTTGGTTTACTTCGAAATGATAAAAATAAAAAAGCAAGCGAAAGAGACGCTGTCTTTGAAAATATTTCTATAAACCACGAATCTTGTTTCTTGAATTATTAAAAGGCGGTTTCAAATTTCGATTCTGAAATAAATTGAACAATACGCATTAATTCTAAATTCCATTTATTTTGTACAAGACTATAAAGCAAAACCGCGCCAGACGTCAAAGACTTGCTGTTTCATGAAGAAGATGGTTTAAATTATTAAAAATTAGTGCAAAAGAGTGCGATGCAGGTCGTTTGATGTTCTTACTTTCTATAAAAAGTTATTAACTCTAACTTAAAACACCAATTTTTACTCTGACCTAACCCTTACCCCTTTTTTGTCAATGAAATTTTTTGTCTTGTGAGTAAGCAGATTCCTAGGATGGTGAGCGATAGTTAATCGTGATCTACATTATGATATGACTATATTTTATTTGCAATTATGAGAAATAGTAAATAAACACAAGTCATTAAGCAAGTGTGGCAAGTTTGAATGCATGGATGGCTTAGTGGTTTAAACGATAGCTCAAATTTTAATGAGTTAAATGTCGTGACTCCGATCTCCACGTGCGCCTAAACTTTTACACAAAGACTGACAGCTTTACGTGCTCTTCGAAGCACGGTAGCGCTTAGATGTAAATGCCACACACGGACACCCATCCAAGTGGCGACCTGTGCAAGCGTTGCTTAACTTTGCTGATTTGTAGCGCTCATAGCAAGACTTGACATGCCATTGGTAACAGATCGGCAAAGTTAATGTCCCGTTCAGTAGAGCCTTTAATAATTACGAGCAATTTTCAATCGTGCTTAAGCTATTCTCAGTTCCGAAAAACCGGTATTCTCTACAGCCGGCTTTTATATACCTAAGCCAGAACCCTCTGAACTCCAGGTAAATAATAAATCCGCACAGGCGCGTCGCACAGGTCAACATTAAATTTATAAACGGAGTTGCGATCATATTTCATTGCGAGTACGGTGGCTGCGAGAAGAATAGCCGCTTTCAGTAAATTACGTAACTTCAGGCTCGGCAGAGCTAGCTATAGTTCATCGGGTGCTTGAAAAAAAATTGTACGTCATCTCTACGATAAATCATCATCATCATCCTCCCAGCGTTATACCAGTTTGAATCTGGGGTCCGCGTACTAGTTTTGGTCTGGTTAAATGACTTAGTAATTTTTTCTGTGTAGACGAAAGTGTAGTCAACCTCCGAGTGTTTATCACAGTTAGAACCCAGGGTCCGCCTTCTAGTCTAACCGAATTTGGCTGAATATTAGCTTTTCCAAATAAAATAAGAAAAAAAGAGTGTCTGCCTGTCTCACCTCCGCAACACAAAGGGATAGGTAGCGATATTCCATCATTTAGACTAGTGTCAGTTTATTCAGAAATACTGACGTTCTATAACGACAGTCAAAGATCTCTGCTCTCCGAGGCACGGGTCAAGCGATGATTAACAATTTTCTGCGCACATATATTCGAAAATCAGTAGTTCGCGCCGTAGATTCGAATCCGAATGTCTCATATTAGTATGTGAAATATTACAAAAGTTTCAAGGTATGCATAATAAAATTGTTATTAACGTATTATGAAAAAAAATCAATTAAACTTACGTTCAGTACTTTTACAATATTTTGTTGTACATTTTGTCGTGCCTCTGTTCAAATCGGTGTCTGATCCCTTAGGCATTGTGCGTTTATGTAAATGTTTACCGAACTGACAGAATGCTCTAGAGAATTTCTCTCGTGGGATTTTTCATATACAATCAAATTGGGAGTATATTGCTTATTGGAAATAGTCCATTTGTCGCTTACTCACCTAGCGTCACACTGTGATCAGAGTCACTAATGCATTTTGATTGATCTTTACTATGGGTAGGTAGTCAGAGAACATATTTTTCTTTGTTTGAAAAGCCAACTCTTGCATTAGGATTAACTCTTGTGTCGAGAGGAACTTTGCAAACATATAACTAACGGACACAATGAACTCGAAACAAAAATTTGTGAATCACACACAGTGTTGTCTCGTGTGGGTATCGAACCCACTACACTCGGCGCAGCGTCAAGAGGCGGCTGCTTAAACGACTACGCCAACCGTGCCATTGGGCTCTCGTATCAAAATATTTTTATCGAATTTTAATTGATTTGGTAAATACTTACCTATCCTATATTAGTATTATATCCCTCTTAATAACTAAACACATTTAAATACTTCATAGGTATATTCAGGTACCTACTTAAAACCTTAAGGTACACAATTAATAACTCCGAGTCTCCGGGGTCAGCGGCTGATTTGTCAGCCCATTAAAGGGACCTGAGGTCCGGATTATTGAAATGAGAGATTAACGTGGAACCCATGGATCTTGGACGATTTATACACTGGAATATGATGGCGATTCGTCTTTGAATGTAATTTTGAACGTATGAAGTTTTAAGCTCTGCGAATGAAGGGATTGGGGGATAATTCAATGAATATTACTTTATGAATGGCGTAGCTTGTTAAAAATTGCATGCAGTTTACCGTGACTTAAACAGTACTAAGTAGTAGACTGCCTCGATGGTCTCGCGGCATAAATGTGCGCGTGGGATTGGGAGGTCTCGGGTTCGATCCCCGGGTCGCGCAAAGTGTTATTGGGTTTTTCCGTTAGGAAATTCTCAGTAGCAGCAGTAGCGGAGTCTGGTAATGTGCCCGGTACGGCAATAGGCTCGCCCCCTATTACGTGGGACTAAAATAAATCAGGTGAAAAGTGGGTGTAGCAATATACCTCTGGCAACCTCTTCGGGCGTGAGACTATGTATGTAGTAGAAATGGGTGTATTAAATATTAAAAGTTATCTATACATATGTATATAATAATATGTAATCGATTTCGCACGTGGCTTCGATCGCATGGGTAACACTTTTTGTGTCAGAAGGTAGCCTATGTGTTGCTCTGATGTATTAAAAATGAATACAGATTTACATAGAAGCACAGTTCGTAAGGATTTCGTGCGCCGTTGGCGGCGCTGGCGTCGTTCTCCGTCTCTATCCCTCCCGTAGTTAAGATACATAAGAGGAACATTCGTCTCTATTGCTGTCGTAGAGACAGCTGTCACAGCGTGACTGCCACACCGCCCAAGCGGCAATTTGGTTCACAGAAAGTTTGTCTTCAGAGCGTTTGTCTTCAGAGTTCCATAAGAAATGCGCCTCTCTGTAAATACCTGAGCTCTTTGGTATTAGCTATATAACGGCAAAGTCAAATCGAAATCCGTTCAGTAGCATTAGCATGAAAAATTAACAACCTATTCTTTCTCATAAGCGATCGCGTTCATAAAAGTAAAATAAAACAACAATTTTGTATATTTTAGCTACACACAATTATTATGCAAACGAAAGTTTAATCATTTCTACTTTCAGGACAATACAGCGACATTAACAAATTTGACGGCCGGTTGGCGTAGCGGGATTGTAAGCGACTGCTACGTCGAAGGTCGCGAGTTCGATTCCCGCTCAAGTCGAACACAGTGTGCATGAATATGGATGTTTGTCTGGATCTGGATGTTTCTATGTATAATATGTATGTATTTACAAAAAAGTATATATGTATGTTTATACATTATCTAGTACCCATAGTACAAGCTCTGCTTAGTTTGGGACTAGATAGTGTTGTTTGAATGTGGTAGAATATAGAATATCCATACATACATACATAGACTCACGCCTGTTTCCCCGAAGGGGTAGGCAGAGGCATATTAACCGCCCACTTTTCGCCAGTGTTTTGATCCCACGTAATAGGTGGCGAGCCTATTGCCGCTTATTGGGACATTTTGTTTGCCAGAGCCTCGTCCGTTGATCGGCAGGTGCACCACTTGCAGGTGAGGTATCATATTAACAACCAATTACCGTAAAAAACCCATAATACTTTTCACGCACTTTGATTCACAAGTCTGCATGCATAAAATTGCTCCATAAAAAGGCACAGCATCAGAAATTGCATTATGTTGTCCCTAGAGGCCTTCACAAGGTGATTGATATAGCGGTCCTGCCATCGATCCTCTTGTTAAGGTTTTTTTATTAAATGTTCAGCCTCTTGCCTCACAAAGGGAAGATTAAATTCCTGAGTCGGACGATAGATGAGGAATCTTATTGTTGTATTGATTAAAAAGTAACAGCCTTGAGATTACTAGTAAGAGGTGTGTTGGAATATTGTGCTTAAAGACATAGTATACAAAAATTACTATGGTTTTGTATACACAATGTTGATTGTTTTATATAGTCAGCTACATTTATATACACATACATTTATACATACATAGACTCATGTCTGTTTCCCGGAGCGGTAGGCAGGGACTACGGAACGCCATTGCAACATCCTGACATATCTCCCTTGCTTCATTCACTCCCATCAGATTCCTCATGCATGCTCTTCTGTTCAGGGTACTTCTGACCCGTCCTTGTCTTAGGATTTATATATAAATAGTGTTATTTAACGTTTAATAAGGCAGCGATGGTCTAGTAGACTGCACTGGTTTTGGGTTTAAATAGTGTCCGACCGAAGGTCGATTTTTGGCCGAAGCCGAAGCCGATTTATCGGCAATCGCCACAACCTTCGGCCAAAGCCGAAACCGAAGGTTTATAAGCTCTTAGTAATTTTGTTCAATATTTATAATATTGTCTACAAGCTACAATTAATATCATAAATTATTTCAAGACTTCAATATTGACTGTCTCAATTTAACTAATAATAACTACCGTAAACAAAGCATTGCTTATTTAATAGACGAATCACGTAATGCGGGTATGTGGGTTATTCCGTGTATTTTACTTTTCGGTTCTAAAGTAAGGAATTCTGATGAAATATTTTGAAACTAAACATTATTGTGTATTGTCTACACCTTAACCTATCAAAAAATACCTACTCTTTCGCGGCAAAACGGAAAGCAACACAACATTCGACACGTTTAGTCGCCCACAAACAGCTGTGGGAGCAGCCCGGTCTTACTGAGGACGCAAGGTCTTGCTCGACATTTCCTAAGGGTCCTACAAGACACAGGTAAGTCTATGTATGTAGATCTTAAGGTAATTCTATTCTGTATTTCGTCATTATTCATTTGGTATCAAGTTCAGGTAGTTTTCTAGTATATATTTCGTAAAAATAGCAAAATTACGAGACACGGAATACCCAGCATATTATTTTTCTTTTGTTGACTATTCCGTGTAACTCCCGGATTAGCAATATTTTACTAATAAGTTCATAGCTCATTTGTTATTTAGTTAAACATTTTATAATAAACCTAACCTCAAAATTCAGTTGTGTAATAGTTAATTGTTCGTCTGAGGTAAATTCGGTATATCATTTTGGTAACAGATTTATCACAATATGACCTTGAAATTCCCTAAATTTGAACTTTCAAGGTAAATTAATCGTACGATCTATGTTATCCTAAGATCCTTTCAATAAAGTGTTAATATTCATATGGTTGAAAATGGATATATGTTTCTTTTTATGAATAAATTCGGACTGATCATGTTGTTTAAAAATAAATCAGTCAAAGGGACGTAATTTAAAAAAATCCAGATTTTTATTAACCGATAATAATAATACTAAAAAACATTTATTATTGTTTTTTGTCTACTTATTTATAAAACAACACTCCTTATATGATTTATAAAGATTTTTCAAAATTAATAAAGAGAATCAAATTTACACGATCACGAAATAGCCAACACGAGTTCACGAAATTGGCAGCAAGGCAAATTTTACACACGCAATAGCATGCAAATGAAGGGTCTACATAAAAATTATTTAAAAAAAAACCAAGAGCTTATTGATCGTAAAAATTACACTAGTCTTTTCTCAAAGAACTGTTCTTTCTTAAATAAAAGTTTTCATTCCGATACCGTTCCCTGAAATAGGACAAATTCACCTGAAAGTCGCAAGACCCTTAACATGCCGGAAATACCCACACTTACGTTACTTACGTTATTATTGTCCTTTTCACTAGTTCACTTGTAAATCATTACACTATATATCACGATTAAATTGATAAACACAAATACAAAACAGTCAATATTTCAGTTTTGAAATAATTTATGATATTAATTGTAGCTTGTAGACAATATTGTCAATATTGAACAAAATTACTAAGAGCTTATAAACCTTCGGCTTCGGCTTCGGCCGAAGGTTGTGGCGATTGCCGATTAATCGGCTTCGGCTTCAGCTTCGGCTTCGGCCAAAAATCGACCTTCGGTCGAACACTAGTTTAAATACACGGCGCGCACTACTGAATTTTCAAAGTTATGTGCGTATTCAATTGTTAACTATAGCTTCCGCCGTACCTCAGAGAGCATGTCACACCGTCCTTTATGTATCATAAGAATCTTTGACAGCGAATATTGAAATTGATACCCTTGAATAAACGAGACTAGTGGAAGTCGTATAATATCAATATGCCTTTGGGTTGCGGTAGTCAGCCGGTAGTCGCTCTGTGGAAAAGTTAATATACTCACACTTGCAAGTGTACCTAGGGCACCATGGCGAACTTTTGGATGCAACCATGATAGAAAGACGGTAATCTAATATACAATGGCGAAGATACAAATATGGGCGACATCTAACGTTTAACGACGGAACTACGAAGACAGCATTGTCAATCCTGAATCGCGCTCTTAGAAGTTTCACACGCGATTACTGTAAACATATATAGGATCTTGACAAAATCCAGCAGCACGATCAGATAGCCCAATAGGAGGATCCTCCCTAAAGATGTAGTAACACAACAGCTCGTTATTCCAAATTGTTTATTACACCGTTGTTTATCTTTAAGAAGACAACTCCCGCAATTGAGTTAAATCTTGTGTCACGGGGAACTTCACAAACAGACACAAAGAACACCTAAGACAAAAAGTGTTGTCTTGTATTGGGAATTGAACCCATAACACTCTTGCTGATAGATAGAGAAAACAGCGTGCATACCATCCAATTATTGAAATGAGGATGCTGAGGTGGATGTGCGGCGTAACCAGGCTCGACGAAATCCGCAACGAGTACGGGCGAGGAAGCCTCGGTGTACGCGACATCACCGACAAGATGCAGGAAAGTAGGCTGAGATGGTATGGTCATGTGAAAAGGAGGCCACCAGACTAGGTCGGGAATTCGGCACTACAGCTTGATCTCCCTGGTCGGAGACCTAGAGGACGACCCAAAACAAGGTGAGGTGAAGTGTTAAAGGTCAAGAGGTTAAGTAATGTTACTGACGATGAAGTCGCAGATAGAGCGAAGTGGAAGAGTAAAATAAAGAAAGCTGACCCCACCACCATGTGGGATGCATAGCTAGGAAGAGAGAGAACACTCAACGCACCGTTGAAGAGAGGCGGCCGTTTAACCAACTACGCTACACTTACAGTCAACTTTATTCATTAGCCATCTGTCAAAACATGGCATTAATGACTTACATTTTCTCTATTAAATTTGAGCAAATCTAAAAAACGAGTAAAAATTACTCCCGCAAAATTGTTATTAGTAGGCACAGCCGCCGATTAATTAATATGGACCGTAACAAAACTAGTAACTGACGTCAAATGCCAGTTTAGCTCTCTGTTTAATTAGTAATAATAAAGCACTTGTTACTAGCTCAATATGAAAGTAAAGGTCCTGCTGTTTTTACGATATAATGTACTGTATATTAATATGAGTAGTATATCTAGTAGGAGATGTACTATTGAGGATAGTACCTACTAGTGGTAAAACATTTGGGAAGTTAAGGTATTGAACTTGCTTGCCTGATTTAATTTGCTTAAGACCGGAAAAAGTGCAAAATCGTGCCTTAATGGCTTAACTGCTGTTACTAAAATAATAGGGTTGTTTCCAACAAGTCAAATCAAGCACTTTTAATGAAATTTCGATAAACGAACTTTGCTACGACTTTTGTATGAAATCTGACATAGTGCAGTCATAGCTTTTTACTGTCATTCTACTTGATAGTAATTATTAGCTATTAGCTACTAATTATCAATAAATTGACAATAAAAAATGTAAAGTTATTATTGTCATAGAGAAAAAATCTTGTATAAATACATAGATTGGTTACTTTTATGGCTAAACCATTGCTGTGAAAGTATATTGTCAGCAGTCGCAAACCGTGATAGAAATGATTGAAATACCAAAACTGAAAAATGACTTCCACCTACTGTTCTTTCAGAACATTGCTCCACAAAAGACTGCTTAGCAGGTGATTGCCACAGATCTAGCGCCATCTCATAATTTCAACATTTAGGCGACGTCTTTTAAAATTAAAACGCGGTGAAACCGTCAAAAACCTTTCAAGAAATCGTTAACTCTCGTTCCTTTTTAGAATTTCGTTGTAAATTGTATTAAAGAATTTTCTTAAAATCACGGAAGTGCTTAGATAATAATGATCCACACTTTGATAAATTTACTATAGTTATCTTTTTCATTTTTTGCATAAGCAAAAGAACATTTTATATCATCATCATCAGCCACCTCATCTTTACAGTCCACTGCTGGACTAGGCCTCTCCATTGAAAGGAGGAATTACAATCACATTTTATATATGAACCTAATATTATACAGAATGTATAGAGCTTCGATACTCTGGATTTATCTGACTGGCCTGCTAGTCTGCTGGGTGACGATGACTGGTAAGTAACCTCCGATTGCGGATTCGATTCCCGCTCAGGACAATATATTTGTGTGATGACCACGATTATTTATCCCTTGTTGATTACGAGAAGTAATAAAACTATTAGCGATTTTAAAATTCCGGCTATAAAATAAGACAGCAAACAGCGCAATAAAATGCAACAAACTATACAATACGTTTTAAATTACAACGATTTGTCGAACGCTTGTCACAAATACTTTTATATAAACAGACTAGTAGCTTACCCCGTCAATAGATGTCACTTTTATTTGCAAGAGATTCCTTACATGTTTGTGAGTGTATATGAGAATGCCTTGTACGTGTGTGAGGAGTTTCAAATATGGTAAATGCATGTAGAAGTGAATTCTAATAAACATCTATTGCGAGTTCAGTGACGTTATTTGAAATGGAAGGCAGTTACGTCACACGCAAGAGATTTCAGAATATTTTTACGTTAGAATGTAGACTAACTTTATGGATGTTTTTTTTAATGTAGTTGAAGATAGCATAGTGTCACTGTATACTTTAAGATGCGTATCAATATATTTTACGTTGATGTAATAAAAATATAATAATGTTCTCCCACCGCTTCAGACCACGGCGGCTTGTCTTTATATGAGACTTGCCATTACTGCGAGGGACATATTATAGTGCACAAGTATGTGCACAAACACAAGTGCACTCTATATTTCCTCACTCCCATAGTCCAATGGAACGCCACAAGCGACACGACCAGAGAGAGATTGGGCGCAGAACCAACGGCTTAACGTGCTTTCCGAGGCACGGGAATGTGACACCACTAATTCCCTGGTTCCAAACTTCTATTTCGGACAGAAAAACCCGATATCAGATTGGTATCGAACCCGAGACCTTATGATCCGCAGTCGCTTACACTACCTCAGCTGTGGTCCTGCGAAGCAGTCGATAGAAAAATATAATATCGTCGCAACACCAGTCTTGTTGCTACTATTAGGGAACTTTGTTGAATATACAACAAAGGGATGATTTCTACCGGCAAAGTGGCAACATCACAGAGTATAGAAGAATTTCTATACTTCAGGCACATCGTGTTTTATTTAGTTGGATGTGTTTAAGCCTTTAGACATCCCCTCCACTTCTCTCAAATCCTCTTTTTTGGACCTTAGAAGGAAAGAAATAAAACTAGTAAAAAGATACCCGGTATCTTCTTCAAGGTTGGCTTTAATTAATTCCGTTATGCTTAATCTTACCTTGAGCTACTGCTTATTATGATTAAGGGCTTCAATTTTCCTGTCATCGACAAAAGGACGACTACTTTTCGTTAATTCTAAGATTAAAATATGACACCGACGCAAAACTCATAAATATTATATTTATCTTACACTCAGCCGTCAGTATTTTAATGTCTTCAACATTAAAAATAAATGACTTCTGAGAAGAAAGACATTTCCTCGAAAATCTTAAAAGTTACAGAAATTGTTTTAATGTCTTCCAATGAAGATCCCATTTCAAACCGACTCGAACAGTTAACTTAGAAAAACATAATTCACAAATTGTCGAAGATTTTGTCTCTGTTATCTCGAATCGGGAACAATTATCACTGACAAGATGTTTCACAACTTATCGCAATGTAAAAGAACCACCCACGCTTTTCGTTGGTAAAAAATAGGGTGGCATAAAGCGTCCAAGTTTTAATGTACGTAACCTCTACTTTTACGAGGCCTTTAATGTTACGGTCTAGTTATTCCGTTGAAATCTCTGAAATATATTTTTGCTTCGATTTTATCTTCTTAATATATAAAATCCTTGCGTTACTGACTGACTGACAGACACGCTACAGCCGAAACTATTGGGCGCAGGAAGCTGAAATTTGGCATGTATGTTGACAGTAGGGGTGCACTAAGAAGGGATTTCCCGAAATGCCCACGGGATCGGCCAAAACGGGTAAATTAAAAAAAATGCAGGCGTAGCTGCTTCCGTCCTCTAGTCACTAGATAAACTTCATATGGCTTGAAAAGCAGAATGTTAGAGAAAGACATTTATAAAGACTGCTTACAAACAAACGATGTTGACTAAAATCTTTATATCTTAATATATAAAATTCTGTCATTACTGACTGACTTACAGACAAAGCACAGCCAAAACAATTGGGCGCAAGAAGCTGAAATTTGGCATAGTATGTTTACTAAGAAGGGATTTCCTGAAATTCCCAATGGATCAGGAAGACATGATTATATTAAAATAAAAAGAGCATGTTTATAACGTTAAATTCACAGCTTATTACAATTCATTTGAGACTTAGGCTCTGTTTCACCACTATCCAGTAAGTTCCGATAAAATTACTTGGCGTATAAATACATACAAAGGAGATGTACCATTTGGCCATACATTATGGGCCTGGCACGGCCAAACACAACACAATGTGTGTTTTGAAGATAAATTACTACTCTATTAACCTGTATAATTTATTTTTCAATAACTTTTGGTGGAAAAAAGATACGAGATATTTGAAATGGAAATTATTCCGCAACTAAATATACCTCACAATTGAATTTTAACATAAATATAATACCTAGATGTAAATAAAAGTACGTCTTTGCGTCTTAAAGAACAAAAACTACATAAAGAGTGGCCAATAATAATGAATACTCACCTGTGTACTAGGGAACCTCGTACTATGTATACTCGTCCAAAAAAGCTAACCACAATCACAAACACCGCTGCATATTCTTAGCATGGGTAGAAGGTACTGATCATTATTATTGAATTTATATTCAATTACATTACATTAAAACCGAAGTACGAAAACACCAATAAATCAGAACAAAATATTTACGATACACAGTGGCAACACGAATGACATAACAGATAAAAAATGTGTAGCAAATGGTTTGAAAAAATATTTCTACTATCGATTAAAAAACAAAACGATTTTTACCGATTAATAATTATGGAATGTATAATAAATTATATATTTCTTGATTCTTTTTACAAATATACTTATAAAGTAAATAAAATATATTGTTTTCTAATATATTATTAAAAATATTATTTCCTTAAAACAATTTCTGCCTACCATACTTCATTTTATTTTTAATGCTGGCAACATAAGACATTCATCCGCTATTACCATAGCTTATTCAAAATAATTAATCTTTAAAAACTAAATTCTTTCACCGATACTCTATCAAGAAACGAAAACGATGTAAAATTTTTAAAAATTATATGTTTAATTTCAACGATTCACAACTTTCTGGCCGCTACAGGCCGTATTTGGTCTTTCTCCTTTCGTTTTAATTTTGAATTTACCCCGGATAGGCACGGTAATATAATCTAACAGTATTGTAACTCGGCCGTCTTCCCGAGTTATATGCCTGCCTCGCGCTGCGCGCAAACAAGCGATAGGGCTGACTGCCTCAAGTATTTTAATTGCATCTACCTACTCGAAGTTTTTTCTGGTTTTGTGATTGTTCATATTACTTACTTACTTATATTTTTTATTTAAACAAATAAAAATCATGTTAGTACGTAAGTACCCTAGGAAATGTCCTATTATTGGTTACACTAAGCAGATTCATGTCGGCCTTCATTTTGAAAATTAACCTGAAGATCCTACTAATCATAGACTTCAATGAAATAATACATCGTCCATAACGCAGATAAAATGTTCTGCTAGTATACATTATAACTACAATCATACCAATACCTATGTTTTAAAAAATATCAACATAATAATAGATTAAGGTAATCAAATTTCGACTTTATCACGCATACCTAAAGTATAGTATTATATTATCTGTGTCTAAGTTAAGCATTAAACATTGCAGCGAAGTAGGTACATTTTCGAAAGTTCCAGGTAATTTGAAAAATGTTATCTTTAGGTGACTTAACGAAGAATTCAAACGGCACAATATAGTCCACAACTCGTCGCCATAATGAATTTTTAAATAAAGAACACTGCTACTAAAACCGTGACTGGCGGCACGATCGCGGCTGTTGTGTACTTTAGGCACAGTCTTATATGTACTTTGCTCGAGGCACGTAGGTATAACTCGAGTTTCGTGCGTTTGTATGGAGTTAGAATACTGTTAGATATTATTACCGTGCTGGAAGTGGCTTACTTAAAGGTGGTGTAACAGGCCCTTATTCTATAAATACTTTATCTGTGTGATTGTTTCAGATAATCACCGGAACTGTTTGCAACATTTATGACGCAGCTTTCACTGGCCGACAGCTGATACTAAAAAGAGTACCTTAGGCTAATTTAATTTGAATAATTAGGGTTACCTGTTTTAACAAAATACAAAAAATAAAATAAAAAAATATATTTAATTCCCTGTTTTGTCCATTTATTGCGAAATTTTTTGCTTTCTCAAAAATTCTACCCGAACGTAATACCATAAGTAACAACTAGCTTCCAAAGTGTAAAAATAAAACCGCCTATTGTTATCGAGCTGTAGCCGAACATATTATTATGTAGCTATATCCTAGAGCGATATACTAGCAGTCAATGTGAGGCAACACATGTCTCCGCATATTGTCACATGGAAACGTTCTGAAACTTGTGCGAGCCTGATATCTACTCGTGTTTCAAAACTACAAGTTTCATAGAAAGGGAAATTGTTTAGATATCAAATTAGTTGTATCTAAGTTGTGAGAAGTTAGTTCATGTACTAGGTAAGAAGCTTATAATTTAATGAATATGCACTAAATAAGTTATCAATTTAGGTACTTTGGAATTAATATCAACTTTACTGGATACTGTGTGTCTAAAAATAAAACCCTATATGTGAGGGCTTGTAATTAGCAAATTAGACACTTATTGATGTAATTTATAATATCATTTGTATGTAAGCCTTCCTAAGATTACTAAATAAATAAATAATATAAATTTAGGTACTTTGGATATACGTGTGGTGACTGATTAAGAATACGGAATGTCGCCACCCCATATCATCCCATGCGTGTCGTAAGAGCCGACAGAGGGAGCATATTAGGCAGAGAACAGCATTGTAAGAGAAGGAAAACTTGATACAAACCCTATACCAACCCGTTTGGCCAGCGTGGTATAGTAGGCCAATTCCTCCTTTTAAAGGAGAGGCCTAGTCCAGCAGTGGACTGCTAAAGGCTGATGATGATGATGACTTTGGATATACTGCCTCCGTGGTCCAGTGGATAGCGTATGCGACTGCTTATCAAAGGTCCCGGGTTCGATTCCCAGGTCGGGCAAAAGTGTTACTGGGTTTTTCCGAATTCTCAGTAGCAACACGGAGTCTGGTGATGTGCCCGGCAACGGCAATACGGTGGGACCTTAAAATTCATGGCGAAATGTGGGTGTAATATTACACCTCTGCCTACCCTTTCGAAGACACAGGCGTGAGCCTATAAAAAATATAACTATGGATATAAATTTAGATACTTTGGATTTAATTTTGAGGCAGCGATAGCTGGGAGGAGATACCAAGCAGAATATATACAGAGATTCGACCACCGCGTGCACCACAAAAGTTTTCTATGTTTGCGTTTTGAATTGTTATTATCGCTTTCCTTCGATAGCACGTTAAGTCCCGGCTGATAAAAAAGCTCTTTGACAGTGGTTGTGGAGAGTACCTTTGAATTTTCTGACACTGGTATAAACCATGGAATATCGCGGGTAGGGAGGTTTTTTCTGTCTCTGTTTGTTTGATAGAACGTTACGTTTTATCGGCGTTCTTTACCACAGGCTAAAGCTTCATAACCTTTCTAACTAATGGCAATAGTTGTATTAAGACTAATGAGTGATTTTACGGCGAAAACGTACTCAGCAATAAGAAGAGATAAAAAAACATATATTTTTATTAAATTTAAAAAATTGAATATCATCATTCCTATCGCTCAAAAGTACTAAAGCCCTAAAATAATTGGTTGCATTTAAAAAAGAAAACTCAATTTTCAGCTTAAACGATAAGCTGGTAAAAGTAAAATTTGAAACCTAAGCAAATATGGCTGTCGAAGTGCCAAATGCCAGTTCAGTGTAATATTTGGGTCGAGAAAATAGCCGTCACTTGGACCCTTGGTTTTGTTTTAGACATTTGTCGATATTCGGACATGGATCTAGATCTTCGTCGAAAATCTGTAATGCAACGCAACTTGGCACTTTTATACTTAGCTGGGAATATTTTTACACCGTGACCGAGTTTTTGGCAAATTGGGATTTTTGGGAACATGTTTGGCCCTTTGATATATATCTATGCTTAGACGAGTATAATATGTAGCCAATAGGTTGCTATTTGCTACATATTATACTCGTGTTTAATTTTCGAATAGCAAGAAATCGATATTATATTTTTCAGAGATGGTTGATGTTTTTCCTTTTTTTTTAAACTTTATCAAGTTCAAAATATGGAAAATCCAACTATAACAATATAATTAAATTAAGTTTTAAAATAATTTAATAAAACTCAAATACATAATCTCCTACTAGATTTACATATTTGCGCCGCTTGAGGGTCTCCGCTGTAGTGGCAGCAGCGCCCGCACAACCTGCTGTGCTGGGAAGATGAGATGGAAGGGTATCGACACATGTTGCGTCCCATACCAAAGGCCTACCCAGCTTCCACGTCAGTAAAGACATCCCGTCTGGTCTTTTTCCATCGTCGCGTGCCAAGCCTTGAGGTTCAAGTTGGGCTGGAACGCCAGCGGTGGCAAGAGCACGGCGCAGTATGTCATTGAGGTTGGCGTATCGTGAAATACGACCTGCACTCCTGCTGCATGACAGGCCATGGTGACCAAGGCTATCGACAGTCTCTTCACAGTGACAACGATGCGGAGAGACACATGACGCATAGTTGGTTGATTGGTTTCAAGAGATGTTATTTTTAGATGGAAAGAAATAGTGCTGAAAACAGTAACTTGGCCTCTAGAAATGTAGCTTGTAGACGATGATAAGATTGTTCCTTAATTGAATTTGCGAGTCTGTGACTTAACGAATCAAGGGCTTGTATGTAATACTAGCCTACACCTGCGGCTTCGTCCACGTGGGTGTTGGTAAGAGTGACAAAAGATAACCTTTGTGTTATGCCTGACGTTAAAGTTCTGATAAAGTATTAGGTTTTTTAAATGCGTTTACAGATCTTAATAATCTTTTTCACAACAATGTTCATATTATTTAGGTATATTACAACTTAACTATCTTAAAATACTATCCTAAGAAATATTATATACTATATACAGAACATACAAAACAGAAAATAAAATAATTTAAATGCGTTTATTAGTTTTTACGTAAAAGAGTATCAAACATCCAAACATCGATTCCTCCATTCTCCCAAACTTTTGCTTTTGTAAGACAAGATTAAATATAGGTTATATTTTAAGCTGTTTTGGTTAGGGACGTATTACATAAGTTTGTTCATAATTCTGACTTTTATGCTGGCAGATTCACGTTCTTTTGCCCACCTATTCTCTATCTCAATGTTATTTATTACGTGTCGTACCATAATCATGTGTAAATTATCCTAAGGTATATTTGAAATTAAGTAATTCATCGTGTCTAAAAGAAAAATCGTCCAATACATCATCGACGCAAAGCAATTATCATAGTTTCGTTCCGTTCGGTCAATAAAAGCCCCAGAGACCCTTTCATTTATTTACTCTTTAGCCTTTTCCCTGTACAGTTTCCTATTCTTCGAAAAGATCACAAGTCAAATCCTAAAGCATTGATGCCATAATTAACCAGCACGTTAGGTAATTTATCAAGCATCAGTAAATTAAATGATTGGTTATTGAGTTCAAAACTTTAAAAGACATATTCTCTGTCTTATATATTTACATAACATGTACTGATAATTTCCGCAGCTGCATGTTATTTTGGTGCAATGAATTGTACCCTTTGTACTAATCCAGGTAATACTCTCCAGTATACCGAATAGACCAGAATCCTTTAAAAACGTTTTATGTGATTGTGTGAAAAACATACAAGCCATTTCTTATTTTATGGCTAAAATACATATAACGGACTGAACTTTTCATTAATCTCTACGCACAATCATATTTTTCTCACATCGAAGATTATCCCTTGCTACTCAACAAACTATTCTTAGTTTCAATTTTGCCCTTTTGCCTCTAGAGAGAGAAAACGTACCCTTTGAGGGTTAATGTTACGGTAGTGGTAAAACTACGTTAATATTGAACGAACAGTGTGATAGATTATGCACTAATGTACTTGTGGACTGATTATAATGGATCGAGCGGTTTTGGATAAAATTTTAATGTACTCGGTGGTTTATGCTATAAGTAGTACAATTTGAGGTACCGTTTATAATTATACATTATTTTAGGTAGTTTGTACTGTAAGTAGTGAAGAGAGTTTGAGGTACTGTTAATAATTATACATTATTTTTATACAGCAAAACATAATAAGAAATCTTACATATTAAGTAAAAATAATTAGGTAGCCTGGCCTTATGGCATAAAGCGATTTTACCTGGCATCTTTTGATAGATATAGATTTGGTGAGAAATAAACAGTAGTGGTAGGTTTGCTTTTATTGAATAAAGTTGAGGAAAAAGTTTGGAACTAAAACTCAAGCTTGCCTCTTGTAATTTTTGTCACCATAGCCCGCTGATACTGTAGGAATTTGTGTAAAGAGGCTTAATTATTATGTGAATATTTGTTGTGCCCCATGCCAAGACTTCGTGACAAATAGAAGGTGTCTATTTTTTTTTTATTAAAAAAAACCTGTCAAATTGACTTCACGCTGCCTGATGGTAAGCTGACAGTGAAGTCCTATTGGGAAGGCCACCATCCCCAGTTGCTGGTTAAGCAATGTGACATGACGGCCCTCACTTTGACGGCCTTGAGATATGCTTTTTCACGCCCCGCTTAAAGGACCCAGGATCAAGGGAGGAAGGAAACACGTGAGCTGGCAGTGAGTTCCACATCTTTATGGTACGGCAAAAATAAGATGTACCGAACCTTTTCATACGTGACGGTATCTGATCTACCGTATAAGGGTGGCACCTTAACCCAGCACGTGTTGTTCGGGATAGGAAAGGAGAGGGTGGGATGAGTTGAAAGATTTCTTCTGAACACTCACCGTGATACATTCGGTAAAAGACAGCCATTGAGGCTACGTCCCTGCGTAATTGCAGAGATTCAAGGGTCTTAGTAGCCTCAAGGTCACCTATGATACGGACAGCACGCCGCTGCAACCTATCAAGGGCATCTAGCAGGTACTGAGCGGGTCCGTTCCAGAGATGAGAGCAGTATTCCACGCAGGGGCGAACCTGAGTCTTGCAGAATAGACACAGCTGCTCCGGCGTGAAATCTTTGACTTTTAAATAAGTTGTCTCGCGTTGTGTCGTTGGTCTCGCGGCATAAATGTGCGCGTGGGATTGGGAGGTCTCGGGTTCGATTCCCGGGTCGGGCAAAGTGTTATTGGGTTTTTCCGTTAGGAAATTCTCAGTAGCAGCACGGAGTCTGGTAATGTGCCCGGTACGGCAATAGGCTCGCCCCCTATTACGTGGGACCTAAAATTCCTGGCGAAATGTGGGTGTAATATTACACCTCTGCCTACCCCTTCGGGGATACAGGCGTGAGTCTATAAATAAATAAAAAAAATTAATAAGTTAATGTGTATAAATCAGGGCTGTTTTAAAGATTTTTTTTCATTTTTAGAGGTTTTCGTATTATTCATTTCGTCTTTGCCATTTATTAAGCATAATTTCAGACGCAATAATAGTGTTTGATATTGTCTGGCGACAGCAATCAGTTGATACCATTTATTTATTGACTATAATTAACACTTCGGGCATAATAAGTACCAAAAGATAGTAACAATTTAATTTTCAATTCTATTTCTTTTAAAGGCAACCCTTTAGGGCCGGGGGGATATGGTAGCGCCATCTACCTTTCCATTGAGAACTAATCACATCAACGTCAATGGTTCGTCGCTGCTTGGCCAATGCGAGCGATGCCTTTTGTTCCCGTCCCTATCTATCCCATTCCCTGGAAGGGGCACGCCTTTCGCGGATTGGTCGCCGCGATCATCGACGCGAGAGACAGGCCAGAGCATTCGAGAAGCTCGAGAACGTGTCCGCTATACCGCACCGCACTGCTATTATTATTACCGCTTATACAAAACCGCTCGCGAGTGAAAGTGATTTGTGTAGTGGAGTGAATCAAGCAGCTTCATCTCGAAAACACCAGGAGGCTGCCATTTGCAAGGAAAGAGGACTGACGTACAAGGTAGGTGCCCCTCATCCTTCAGCATCCTTAGAATATCCTATACCCACTCACAATCCTCTTCCCATTCCAATCCTAGGTGACTAGAACTTGCCATCCTTTAGATACAGTCCATTTCCTTCTCCAAGTCGCCTAGAACCTACGGTTTCGGTGTAACGCCGAACCAACTATCACTATTCATTTATATATAAAAAGGCGGCGATAGCCCAGTGGTGTACGAAACGGACTGTCGAGACGATGGTCTCGGGTTCGATCCCCAGTTACCCCGGGCACACACCTATGACTTTTCGAAGTTATGTGTGTATTAAAATAAAAATATTAATTATCGCTCGCTTAAAAATGTGCCCGGTAGATGGCAATAGGCTCGCCCCCTATTACATTGGGACCGAAACATATCTGGCGAAGTGTGGGTGTGTAATACACCTCTGCCTACCCCTTCGGGGATAAAAGGCGTGAAGATATGTTATGTTATGTTATGTCATATTATAATCATACGACCTTTGCAGTTCACTGTAAACATAGATATAACATAGAACTCTTCTTATTTACGTGACCATAGTACTCTGAGTCAATAAGAGGATATGGTGGGTGTAAAATTACACCTCTGCTTACTCCTTCGGGGATACAAGCGTGAGTCTGTAGTTAAATAAAATTAAAAAAAAAATATAACAGAATTTAGCATATTGTATCACTCTGGAAGGGCGGGTTGGTGTGGAATTTGTTTTCGAGTTTTATTCTCTTGCAAAGAATACTATTAGCTACATGCATATATTTTCCTAAGTCGCCTCTTACGAAACTCGGAATGAAACACTTCGTATTCTTAACCCGTCAGAAGGCGCGCTATGAGCATTTTGCTCACGCATAAATGCATTGCTGTACATTTCAATTTTAGCTACACTGTGTCACTACAAGCTTCACAGTACCTTACTAAAATTTCACCTCCTGTCCTCTGACACAACTCTCGCGGTGCTCAGTGACACCACGACTGAGCGGTGAGGGCTTTTGTGCGTTGTATCGTGAAGCGCGGCATTTTGCTCATCGCGCGCCCGTTCGTGTAAGTATTTTTTTTCTTAATTATATATTCGATTTCATTGCTTTTTCGCAGTTATTGTGCACAGTTATTGATTAACTTTGTGGATATATTATTTACATGTTTTATTTGTTTCTTACAGTAAACAAGGTCTACAATGGGTGATCGGCAAGTCCCTCAAAGGGGAAAGGGCGGTTTCGTACCAAGTGTTGTAATATCTTGAAACCTCTATCAAACTAGACGTTGCCCGTAGCTGCGCCCGCACATTAACTGTTTCTGCCAAATCCCGTGGTAGCTTTGTGAAATCCCTTCTAAGGCACCCCTATGTCACCAAGGAACATACATGCTAATAGTTCAGCTTCTTGTGCCCCGTAGTTTTGGCTGTAGCTTGTCTGTCAGTGAGTCAGTCAGTAACACAAGAATTTTACATATACAGAGAAAAGATCTCAATAAGTGTAATTTCTTTTTGTATGGCCGTAAATCTGTAACATATGCAGGGAAAATGTTATAGAGGTTTAAAAATTAAACTTGCGCGGTCTTATCTAAGCGAACACTTAAGTAATGGCATGTAGAGAATTAAAAATAAGCGTAGGAATATGCTAGGCAAATCAATTGTTGTATCACTAGTAGATACCAGAAGGATGAGGAATTACAAAGCCACAAGCCACATTCGCAAAATGCCACTTCCGGAAAATACAACACTTCCTATATACCACATTAGCAAAATGCGTTCAAAAAAGCATGCATTTTTTGCAGTATATCAGTGTGCACCGAGTATGTTACTGGTATGTGTTACATGTATTATGAAAGACACGTAGCTCAAGATCTCTAAGAAGATAAAATCATTCCGTTTTTGTTGTGATTTTGTTTTATATATTTTTTATGTAAAGTTAGCCAAATATTAAGGCAAAAGTGCAATATCTTTTAAGTTTGCTCAGAAGACTGTATTTTTTGTTTTTAACTATTAATAAAACAATTTATTTAATTAAATAAAGGCTTCTAATTTTTTATAACATGTACATTTTTATAACATTAAATTAAATCATTCCATTTTATTGCGATTTTGTATATTTTTAGTTTTTTTATGTAAAGGTAGTCAAATATTGAGGCCTAAGTGCAATATTTTTTTAGTTCGCACAAAGGACTGCATGTTTTGTTATTCACTATAAATAAAACACTTTTTTAATTAAATAAAGACTTTTTATTTATTATATCGTATAAATGTTTAGTAAAAATTCAATTAATCTCAAAGAAAACGTCATTTGAAGTACCGTGAGAGTTTTGCTCACGCGTGCCTGCTCGTGTAACTTTTTAGGGCGCGCCTTCTCATGGGTTAATCATTCACCACACGAAGGATAACTTCAAATCACAGCTTCTAATAAACACTCACACATGCATGGTCAATTATTTCATCATTCACACCTCATATCTCCCTCACACCTTATATCATTGTAATAGTTGTTGTTGTGTTACTATTAATTGTAAAACACTGACATCACTTTGCACCTATGTTTGAACAAAATAAAGAATTTGAATTTGAACCTTAACGGCATACCATTAACACACAAGCTCAGAATTATAATAGAGGGAATGAACATCCAAACGCCGTCGTTAGCGATGTACAAGTAATTGTACAGGCGCTGATTGTTAAATGATTACACTGTAGGCCCGATTGTGTACATGTGATTGCTGGCTGAATTTATTTTACGGTGAGGTGGATTTTCTTTTCACCTTTGCAGGTGGTTTCCAGGAATTATAATAATACAGATGTGGTAGAAGTTGTGGCGTAGCGAATATTTTTATTTTTATAGACAGCGGATGCTTTTGTATTCGAAAATGAATTTTATTTCCAGGTAAGTTTTAAACAACTCTAAAAGGGTGATGCCAAATCACTACATAGTATAAAACAAAGTCTGTCTTCTGTCGGTCTGTCCCTATATATGCTTAAATCTTAAAAACTACGCAACGGGTTTTATTGCGTTTTTTTTTATAGATAGAATGATTCAAGAGGAAGGTTTATATGTAAAATTGACGCGGGCGAAGTCGCTGGCGACGTCTAGTAATACATGCTTATGTATTACTAGACGTCGCATTAAGCTGCTTAGTGTAGTTCTGTTATAATTATGAACATATTGAATACAATTCTGTTACTGCATAATATGTCTGTGTTTTTGGAAAATGGTATTTCAGGCACAAGAAAATATGTGCAGCCATGTGTTGCTATATAAACCGCAGCATGTCACGGAAAAATTGTTGTCACATCTGCAGATTAATGTGTCAACAGAAATTATTATACATCGCTTAACCTTTGCTCCTGCCCTGCTATCAATTACACCACTAACATTAAATACTTAGGAATAATACTCGACGATGGCCACTCCTTTAAGCAACATATAACGGCCCTAACAGCTAGGATACGTAAACTTTTCTTCGTGTTCAAGAAGCTCCGTTTCATAGCAGATAATAAGCTTATTATACGTGTATATCAAGCCCTGTGTCAGTCTATTATACAGTATTGTATTACTTCATGGGGCGGGGCTCCTAAAACCGTAATGCTGCCGATTGAACGGGCTCAAAGAGCACTAGTTTCTAAAAGTTGCAACGCGTAGGCCCTTTCGCTTCCCCTCGCATCAACTGTATGAACTATGCAATGTACTAACTGTACGACAGCTTTTCCTACTTTATATTGTCCTAAAACAGCACACCACGCTTACTTATAATACCAATCTGACTGTCAATAAAAGGCGTAAAGATATTGTATGCACTGCACTTTCCGAATCCAAATTCGTCTTCACGAACAGATTTTATGCCTTCTTAGGACCTTTTATATATAAGAAACTAAACAAAATACTCTGTATATACGACGTTAATTATTTCAAATGCAAGCAATTAGTTTATAAGTATTTGCAATCATTGAATTATAAACAGACCGAAGATTTGCTAGCAGTGCTAAAATAAATTGGACCTGTCTTGACATTGTTAATATATTATATTATATAAATATTATTTATATAATATAATATATTAACAATTAATATATTTACTATTATTTGTTAATATATAATATATATTATAATATATTAACATTGTTAATATATTATATTATATATTTAATGTTGTTATGTAACTTTATAAATAGTATAAGCAGTAATAATAAGTATTGGTATATAATTCTAATTTGTAATCAACATAATACATATTGATAGTGCTCTTACCGCCTGTGGCACAGGTTTACCCTAATACAGGCACCCATTGTTATCTAGAACATACTTACCCTTAGAAGTAGATATACTATTATTGTAGAAAGATGAATAAATAAATTATTATTATTATTCTTATTATATTCCCGAGTGCTTCTCCTGTATTCATGAAAAATAAAACAAAGCATCAAACCCGTTTCTCTATTTATTTACTTTAACTAAATATTTGCACATTCATGACAAAAATTTTAAATTTTCATGTCAAAGGCATTCTCTCCTGCTCAACTTTTGGTTGGTATAGAGACAAATCAAAGTAGATGCATAAAACGGCGTGTCACAGCTTAGCAAAAGCGTGCATATACTAATCTATTTTCCCAGCTGTTGTGATTAACATAACGTATATAGTCCTTACAGATTGCCCTTTCACAACCCCATAACACTCTCTTTAAGAATCTTATTTATTCGGTTTTCTTTAACTGCATAATATTGCACTATATTTGATTTAGTTTGAAGGTAAAGCGACAACAAGGTTTATAATTGTTAGTGCCAAGAAGACAAAGATACATAGGTACCTGCAATTTCGTATTTTAGAAAAAAATCTTGTTCAAATGAATGAACTGTTTTAAGTATATTTTTTTGACGACTGGTTGGCGCAGCGGGAGTGTAAGCGACTGCTACGCCAAAGGTCGCGGGTTCGATTCCCGCTCAAGTCAAACATTTGTGTGCATGAACATGGATGTTTGTCTTGGTCTGGGTGTTTCTATGTATAATATGTATGTATTTACAAAAAAAAGTATATATGTATATTTATCCATTGTCTAGTACCCATAACACAAGCTCTGCTTAGCTTGGGACTAGACGGTGATGTGTGTATGTGGTAGATTATTATTATTATTATTTAAGTCATCAGCGTTAGCAAAATTCAACCCTAATCTTAAAAAGAAATGGAATATAAAAAAATTATTTTTAAATAAAAACAAACCAACTTCAAAAAACACTAAGGAACTAAAAAACAAAAAATAATTGGTTTTGGAGCAAACATTTTTGGAGTCGGTGCCAAGCAAAGTATTTCTGATCTGACTATACAACCTCTACACATTTTTATATAACTTTCGTTGTTGATAGAATAGGTAGTTTGTAATTTAGTAACTTTTGCGTAAGGGCTTGGCACCGAATTCAAAAATGTTTGCTCCAAAACCAATTATTTTTTGTTTTTTAGTTCCTTAGTGTTTTTTGAAGTTGGTTTGTTTTTATTTAAAAATAATTTTTATTTTTTGCTTTTTAGTGGTATACTAATAAAAAATAGTAATAGGTGGTACATAGGATAGTGTAGGAGGTACATGATGGGGAGGCCTTCCTTACGTGCCTCAATTCTGAAATGTAGACCTGTACCTTTCTGGCAATTTCAAGTATTTTTTGTTTTCAACTAAATAGCCTAAACACGTTCGTTTCAGTTCCATCATCAGATCTCGGAAATCATCCAATACCAAAGACAAAACAAACGAGCCTAAACACAATGATATTGCGTTATTGTATAACAAAGATCCCATGGCCACCTTCCTGCTCCATCATCAGAGTTTGGTAAACATTCAGCACTATAGTCCATGTAAAGACGAATCCAAAGAGCCCAAACTCAATGGCATTGCGTCTTTGTATTACAATGATGCCATGGCCACCTTCCTGCTCCATCGTCAGACCCTGGAAAACATCCAGTACCAAAGTCCATGTAAAGACCAACAAACGACCCTAAACTCGATGATATTGGGTTACCTTCCAGCTCTATCATTAGACCATGGAAATCATCCAGCATCAAAGTGTATGTAAAGACGACTCAAACGAGCCCAAATTCGATGGGATTGCGTAATTGTATTACAAATATCCCATGGCTACCTTCCTGCTCCATCATCAGAGTTTGGTGAACATTCAGCACTAAAATCCATGTAAAGACGAATCAAACGAGCCCAAGCTCAATGGGATTGCGTCTTTGTATTACAAACATCCCATGGCAACCTTCCTGCTCCATCATCAGACCCTGCAAAACATCCAGTACCAAAGTCCAGTGTAAAGACGAATCAAACGACCTTAACCTCGATGAGATTGGGTTATTGTATCACAAAGATCTCTTGGTTACCTTCCAACTCTATCATCAGACCATGGAAATCATCTAGCATCAAAGTCCATGTAAAAGACGACTCAAACGAGCCCAAACTCGACGGCATTGGGTTGTTAGGGTCAAATCGCTTCAAGTGTGCTTATAAAATTTGAAAAGTTCCTTCGATTTCTCAGGATTCCATGATCAGATCCTGACCTGATGATCATGGGACCAACTAAGAGGTATACTCTTTCAATCAAAACAAGAATTATCGAAATCGGTCCAGGCGTCTTAGAGAAATCGGGGAACATACATAAAAAAAAAAGATTCCGACGAATTGTAAACCTCCTCCTTTTTTTGAAGTCGGTTAAAAACCAAAAATATTTCCATCCAGTTTGTCCCTAGATTGTTCATTCTAGCGAAAATAATTCAAATAAGAATCTGACTCAGGAACAAATATTATTGTGCCGACATTATTGATTTTGGGTGAAAATGTTTCTGGGAAAGACTGACACAAGTTACTTATATTACATGAGTCGGTGCTCTTTGTGACACCACTAATCGGATCATTTGCAAAAGTGTTTTGTTGGCATATTAAACTGATAATAAATACTGATATAAATGCAAAAATACCTGTTTTAGCGAAATGAAGAATGACCATACCAATGTTCATATAAACATATTCAAGAATCCAATCCTCAGAAATGAGGAGCCGACTCAAGAGAGATAGAGATTGATATTTGAAAAGTTAATGAACTGTAAAATAGTTTGACAATTGCAAACAATTGAATAAGATTTCTGTTGCATTTGTTGATATTTCTTCTCAGGATAAAACTTGAACTGTTGGTATGCACTAAAGGAGTTAAAAATAAATTACATGTTATATCCTTTTATTTGATTTTGGTCACAGGTATAATCAGAGAAAAAGCATACTTTAACACCATAACTCAAAGGTATACTTACTAGCATTTTAAAAACTATATTTTACCAACATAATCTTATGTGCAATTACAACCCTTCAACTCTTGCAGTTTTAATCACTATGCAATGTAAAACGGTGAATTCATACCATGTACTTGAATAAAAATAGTATAACATTTTCAATGGTAATATTTCAGTCAACATTGTGATATTCACACACGCACACCGTGTAACTTCTGATTATGTAATTATATATTCGTGTAATAATACATCAGTTTTTCAGTAACGGAAATACGATATTTACAAACGCTTATCTTACATCCTGAACATTAGATTATACCTATTCGAATACAGCTATGTAGTATAAGAGTGATATTCACAGATCGTCTATAATAAACAAAATGTTTTTGTGTGAATACACTTTGTAAATATATACATCTTAAGATTCTAGTACCTATTTTTATTTTACTGATTAAATTTCGATTACATTTGATGAGCAGTAAGAATGTTTGAATTAATTATTGCCAAACAGTCCTGTACATGCATGGAGCAGTTATCAGAAAGATTTCAGAGCTTTGACCAGGTAACACTCGGTTATCTGCGGCCTACCTAAGATGCCTTCAGAAGCCTGGTTATTTAAGTAATTTTCACACGCGAAAGCTAGTTATTAATAAGGCAACAAACATTGTACACACCAGCATATATTCGAGTTAAAAAATATTTCCTCTAGCGTATGTTCAAGCCTTGTAAAATGCTATAACTAAAAAGGCATCCACATTACATGTTAGACTAGACACAAAAATGTGGCCTGTCTCGCAGCGGTGTATTCGTGCAAAATATTATTTTGTACTCGAGCGGCTCTGCAAAAGCGTCCATTTTTCATGCAACTAATGAGGTGTATGGAATAAAAAGGGGTTAGCAGTCACCTCTATAATATGGAGATGTTGATGGGGGTGGGATAATCGTTTCAATATTATATGCTACCCTCGTTTCGGGTATGCCGATAACCGTTTTATAACCACAAGCTACCGAGCTTCTTTGTCTATGAATTTACTTAGTAAATGCAAAGTATGTGGAAATGAAGATAGTAATAGTTAATACTTTTATTAATTGAGTTTTAGATGGTACGAGATATTATATTATTATGTAGTGTCCTTATCAGAATACATAAACGAGTGGCTATTTTTATTATGATTCTCATAATTAGATGTCAAAATGAAGGAGTGATCATAATTCGTGGTTTTTAGTTTACATCGGCAGTCTGCGGTATCTTCGTGAGCACAAGCGTTTTAAACCTGTCGAAACGTCGAGAAATAAGGTGCCATGTGTACATAAAATCACGTAAGACCATGCCATTAAGATCTGGTTAATAAACTAGTATGGCGTAGATACAAAATTCGCGAAAACTTAATTTTGTTTATTAGAGAGAAATCACTTTCGTTTGTCTCGCCAGAATATTTGTCTCTACGACCTTTTTGCAGTCAACTGCTGGACTTAAACCTTTCCTGTCCTAATTTGCTTCATAATGGCACTGTGAGTCAAAACATATGGCATAAACATAAGTTGGTTTAAATTTTTATTTTTTTATTGATAGACTCACGTCTGTATCCCCGAAGGGGTAGGCAGAGGTGTAATATTACACCCACATTTCGCAATGAATTTTAGGTCCCACGTAATAGGGGCGAGCCTATTGCCGTTACCGGGCACATCAACAGACTTCGTGCTACTACTGAGAATTCGGAAAAACCCAGTAACACTTTTACCCGACCCGGGAATCGAACCCGGGAACTCCGAGCAGCAGTCGCATACGCTATCCACTGGACCACGGAAATTTGATGCCTTTGTAAATTTAATTTTCTTTGTAGACGATCAATGCACCGTACAACTACTTAAACCAAGGCATAAGATCGCTAGTCTAGAGAATTCCGTCTTTATGCTAACGGTACAGCACATCTTGTTACTCTATACATTCTTGAGGAAATTGTTTGTAAGCTTCGTTTACTACATGTTAGGTTCGTATCAAAATTCTTAAAAGTCTTTGACTGAAGAAACTACACAGAACTGTAGAAAATTACTAAAGAATCTCCTACTTAGTGCAAAACGTCTATGGACCAAGAAAAAAATCATGATCTTATACATTTCTTTTAAAAAAAAATCTCCAATAAGAAATAATGCTTGTATCACGCTGAAATTGTCAAACTCAAAGCTAATGTACACAAAAACACCCAGACTCAAAACATTAATTCTTGGACTACATATATTTGTTCTCGTATGGGAATTGAACCTATAACAGTAGGTGGCAAGATGCCCGCAAAAGTCACTGCGCCATATGCAGTCATTTTAAAAAAGAAGGCTACACTTATCCTAAACTAGACTTCATCCAAGGCTTCGACCACGTGGACTATTTACCCTCTATGGATGGAAATTGATAAAATCATAATATATCATAATAAAAAAAATAAAATTCCTTACTTAGTACTCCAAAACACGCTCCAAGAAAGATACATGCCAAGTTTCAGCTTAGTAGTTTCGGCTTTGCGTTATTTGCCTGTCATTTCAGTCACAATGTTATATTGATGATTACAACATCACCATCAGCCCTGTATATAAACTGTCTCACTGCTGGGCACGGGACTCTTTTCACCAGGGCCGAACCGTCCCTATGTGCAATGTGCGCGGCGCACACAGGCGCCAGGGTGACAGGGGCGCCGCGCGCCAAGATATGCGTTCATTATAACAGTTATTTTCGAAAAAGGATGCCAAAAAAGGTGCTTCACAGATATCGCACACAGGCGCAGTGGCGTAGGAATATATAAAATTAAATTTAGGCCGGAATTGTTAGATATCGACTACAAAAAAGAAGGTCATCGGTCATCCGCCCTACGCCACTGCACAGGCGCTTCATAGATTTCGCACACAGGCGCTGGATAGAGACGGCACGGCCCCGCTTCTCACTTTGAGAAGGGCAAGGCCATCGTCCACCACGCTGGCCTAGTGCGGCTTGGCAGACTTCACATGTCTTTCGAGAACATTATGGAGAACTCTCAGACATGCAGGTTTCCTCGCGATGTTTTCGTTCACCGTTTAGCAAGCGGTAATTAACAATTACCGCTTGTGTGTGGGCAAGTCGGTCGCGGCAGACCTCGGCGGGCATTCGTCGACCAAATAAGAGACATGCTAAGAATCGGAAAGGTCCGAAGTACCCGAAACCGGCGAGCATGTATGAAAAGAGTAATGAGTGTAGAGGAAGCGCGTGAGGTTTGTAAGGAGAGGAGCAAGTGGCGTTCTGTTGTCTCTGCCTACCCCGACGGAAAAAGGCGGGAGTATATGTATGTATGTTATTAACAATTTAATGATGATTACATAACCAGTATTTATATCTGCCTCCGAACCCACACCTTCGCCAAGCCTTTAAACAAGCACAGTCTCCAATTACAAGCTCCTAAGTTTACTGACGGTAGACTTGTCTGGTTACAATCCAATTCTGCAACCGCAGCATCTCAAGCTATCGATCTGCGGTTTCGTCTTACCCCTTATCCTCCTGAAACGTCTATTGTTGCTCGTACTATGTTGCTTTATTAATTGGGATTGCACATTTAATTCGAGCCCGTTTGCTACTTTTACCTATGTTATTTGTGCTTAAAGGTTTAAATACACCAGACTTATGGCCGATACTAATATTTGATCTATCGGTGGATTTGGCTTGGCTACAAGAGATACCTTTTTGATATAAGCTCTATACAAAACATGTTATAAACGTAAGTCGTAAATTGAGTAGACTATACTTACTATACTACACTGTTTCTTACTATACTACACAGCCTCTTACTATATTCTTCCTATACTGCCTCCGTGGTCCAGTGGATAGCGTATGCGACTGCTGGTTGGAGGTCCCAGGTTCGATTCCCGGGCCGGGCAAAAGTGTTACTGGGTTATTCCGAATTCTCAGTAGCAGCACGGAAACTGGTGATGTGCCCGGTAACGGCAATAAACTCGTCCCCTATTACGTGGGACCTAAAAATTAATGGCGAAATGTGGGCGTGACTAAAAAAAATACTTACTATATTAATATATACTAGAGGACGCCAGCAGCTATACCTGCTCATTTTTTTAAATTTATGTTTTGACCGATCCCGTGGGTATTTCGGGAAATCCCTTCTTAGTGCACCCCTACGGTCCCCAAAGAACATACATGCCAAATTTCAGCTGCCTGCGCCCAAAAGTTACGGCTGTAGCGTGTCTGTCAGTCAGTCAGTAACGCAAGGATTTTATATATTAAGATTATAACAGGTAACAAATGCGTAAATTCTTTAAAAAGTAAGATGAAATTCACCCGTCATTTTGACATGAGTTTCACGTCTATTTCACAAGATGACTGATACGTATGAACACTAATACATTGGTTGAACTGAGTTTCGAAAGTTACATTATTACACTCGATTGCAATTCAAGTAACTAAGAGGTTTGCGGTTCAAGTTTCTAATAAATTAAAGTTTTAGTTTTCATTAATTGCCTTAAAAGAGGTAATACGGTTTTACCTTCGACCCTTATACAACTATGTAGATGACCAAATATTGCCTCGTCAAAATCTGAAGTTTTAATCAATTTAATTTATCTGTTTTATTTATTAAATTGAAACACTTTTAGAGATTTTATCAAAGTTTATTTCATGTGGCAAAACTATTTACATTATTTTAAAGTGATTGCTAAACTAAAACTAAACTAACCTCTGACGGCCAAGTTACAAATTGATTTTATAGTTGAGACAACAAAGTTACTTTGTACGTTTTGAAATCCACATACATTAATTTTGAGTTTAGGTCTAGATTTAACATTTTGATTCAAATAGTTTATTTGTGAAACATAGGTATACAATAGGTCTTACACATAAAATAGGATGCCATGTTTTATCTTAAGACATACAAATATTATATACACGCAGAATGAATATGCACGAAACAATTACATGAATAAATTTGATTATATATTGTAATAAACAAAACGTTATAATATTCATGAAACAAAAAAACTAAATAAAGAATATTATCATAAACTGGGATGTTATTCACTCGTGGTATCTGCCATTATCGTCGTCATGCCTACATATATAATCATTTATCTTGACTGAAATAATGTATAATAGTAGAGCGCAAACTATTCTAGGTAGTAGCATGAACTTGGACAGTGCTGCCCTTTATAAAACCTACGTAACGAAAATTAATGGATATAAATATACATATTTTATAGCAAAATAATTGTATTGTAATCGAACCAACATTAAAAAAATATTATTATAAAATTAATACCTGAGGGTACATTTTCATGCCTCACAGTGTACGCCAAGGAAAATGATTGTTATTTAGAGAGGAAGCTGTGGAACAACGGACACGGATGAAATGCAAAATTAATAACTGTAATTGATACCGCCTCGATCAACGACTCGAGAACCCAATCTCCCCTTTAGGTAAACACTTTTTGTTATACTAAAAGAATATAAAGGGCTATAAATATAAAAACGCTAATCTTAACAGCCGAAACCCTGCCTTAAATTAATGCAGGTAAAGATGAATTTTAAGTGAAAGATTCCATACATTTTAGAGATTATTTTCCGAGGCTCATTGTGATAATTTCAAACTCATCCGCGATTTTATAAGTTGTTTTCAATGGGATCGGATGTTCGTGACATTTAATCGCAATTAAAGGAGAAAAAATATCGTTTCATGCATCATTTAGAACACCTAAATTATCTGTCTTTTGAAGGTCGTGCACTTCTTTCTTTTTCTATATTTTACGAATATAATAAAATTTTGCAGACCTTTATTGTACGTATAGACAATTTGCTGCATCAAACATGCGGCTTTTGAAAATAGAACGCGAATAGCTTTGAATTAAATAAAAATAACATATTTAAATCAATAGTTTAAAAAGAATAGTGAAAGAAATGGTTAAAAGAAAAAAAGAAGAAGGGAAAGAAAGATGAGTTTGATTGTAGATTATCTGACGACTTTCGGAGAAACTGTTCGTGCAGTTCAAGGAAATACTCAATCCTCAGAATACACAGCAATAAGAGATAAGTATGGAAAGATACTGAATAGTGAATCGTACGTGCTGAAGAGATGGAAAGAGTATTTTGAAGGATTATTTGAAAGACCGACGACAGAAACATCAACAGGTGAAATGAATGGTAATGATAGTAATGATGAAAGCGATATTGGCGTGGATGAGATTTTGAAGGCTGTATGAAATTAGGTAAGGCTGCAGAATATGATAGGATACAGTCGAAATGCTGAAGGCTGGACAGGGCATCAAAGTTAGTCAGCGGCAGCGCTTATTTAACTTGTGATGGAGCACCGGCCGAGTACCTGAAGACTGGGCCACAGCAGGTAGTGCCTCTTTATAAAGGAAACGGCTCGCAACAAGACTGCAAAAACTATAGAGGCATTAGCCTACTCAGCATTGTCGGCAAATTGTATGCCAAGGTATTTATTGAAAGAGAAAGTAGAATAAATGCTGTAGAAATGAGAGCACTGATAAGTATGTGTAGTGTGTCTTTGACTGACAGAGTAAAGAATTGTGTGTTAAGAGAGTGGTGTGGAGTAAAAGAAGATGTGACAAACATCGAGAAAGGTATGCTAAGGTGGTTTGGGCACGTAGAGAGGGTGGATGACGAAAGACTGACAAAGAAAATATATAAGGCAAGTGTGAATGGGACAGGACAAGGGGAAGACCTAGGCCCCCCAGTGGGATCTCCACCTTGTCGTGGTGGGGGGGGGGCTCAGTAACCGTGGTTAGGTCACCCACCGTGAAGCTAAGCAAGATCCCGGGAGTGGACGCTCCGCGTGGTATTGACGGAGGTCTGCGCAGGATGCGTCCAATGGTGCGGGTGCGAGGGACAGTCCTTCTGTCCCTTACAGTCGGGCGTGGTCGCGGGAGGAGAGGCGTGTCGGTGTTGCGTTGCCGCGCGCCCTATCTCCCGCGACCAAACGAGGGTGCACCATTGTTGCGTCGCGGTGGAGCCGCAGAGGAAGAGGAGATGCGGTGTTACGTTGCCATCCTCCCTCTCCTCCTCATGTTTTGGCGGCGTGTTTTGGCCACGTGTTTTGGCGGCGGAACCCAACACCTTCATCCACCGCCAAGGGGGTTTTGTTCGGGGCCCGCCTGACCATCTGGCGGGCCAATATCCGTCGGGGGGTAGCGAGGAATGCTTCGGAGATACCCGACCTCCGACACACGGGTACATGAGGAACACGGGTTGGTTATTAGTCAGTAAGAGTCTGGTAGTCCCCTTGGCCCTTCCCCCAGGGCGGACTTTTCCAACCCGACACAAAAAAAAAACAAAAAAAAAAAAAGAGGGAAGACCTAGGCGGGCGTTCTTTGACCAGATTGGAGACATCCTGAAAAGAGGATAGATCAGAAGTACCCTAAACAGAAGAGCATGCATGAGAGACTTGATGGGAGTGAATGAAGCAAGAGAGGTATGTCAGGATCGTTGCAAATGGCGTTCCGTAGTCTCTGCCTACCCCTCCGGGAAACAGGCGTGAGTGTTACTATACATACGTACATAAATAGGTATGAAATCAAAATCAAAATCATTTATTCATCTAGGCCACAAAGTGACGCTTATGAACGTCAAAATTTAAGTTCATTACTTAATGATTCTACATTTACATTTACTGCCAAGTTCGCAATGCAATATGTAGAACCACGAGAAAGAACGGGCAATAAAACTCATGGCCACTCTTTTCAAACAAATATAATGGTGTTACATTTTATTTTTGTAAGGAGCTGCAACTGTTTCACATTGTAGACATGTACTAGTAAAATTTTTAGTAGCTATTGATATCATACTCAAGCAGTAAATGATGTTCATATGGTAAGCCTCCCAAAGTAAATATGGTGAAAAAGGAGCATCCACTTACGTCTTTTTAATGTAGGCAACTCGCGAACATGGTCAGAACTATGGTAGAAGTGAATGAAGCAGAAAGTAACGGTATTATGAAACCAAAGCAATCGACAACCTATTAGTTAGCCCATGACCACGAGTTACCCACATTTTACAAATCCGCAAAGTTATAATGAAAGTGTGGAACATGAATGCAAAATATAGTATGAAATGAGAATATCGTAATTAACTACACTATAAAATAAAACTACTAATTATTGACCTAGTCAAAAGCGAACAACTACTTCTAAGCGCTCCTGTCATCAAAATAATCCTTCAAACTGTAATATGCCTTATTTATAAGATTCTTTTTAACTTCTGCCTGAAACGAACTTAATGGCAAGTCTAAAATATAAGTTGGTAATTTATTGTATATGCGAATACTGAGCCCAATAAAAGAGCTATGCGTTTTGTGCAAACGAAAATACGGAACACATAATTGATGTCTATTTCTAGTATTGATATTGTGTATGTCACTATTCATTTTATAAGAATTTATGTTTAGTCTTACATGCATAACACTGGCATAAATATATTGTGACTCTACAGTAAGAATACCAATAGTTTTAAATTTTTCTTTGAGTGAGACTCTTGTCTTTAACTGGTAAATGGCCTCAACTGCCCGTTTCTGCAATATAAAAATATTTTGGATATCAGCAGCTCTACCCCATAACAATATGCCATATGACATAACACTATGAAAATAACTAAAATAAACCAATCTAGCCGTATCAACATCGGTCAACCTACGAACCTTCTTAACGGCATAAGCAGCTCAGCTAAGTTTCCCTGAGAGATATGTAACATGCGCACCCCATTGTAACTTCGAATCAAGTGTTAATCCTAGAAATAATGTGGATTCAGTTGTTTCGAGTACATCGTCATTTAAAACTATGTTAGGACCAAGGTTTCTGACATTAGGCAGAGCAAACATTTTGTTTTTTTGGCGTTCAGTACTAGATTGTTTATATTAAACCATTTAGTCACTTGAATGAGTGCACTGTTTATTTCATTAACCTCTGGAACGCAGGCGGGACATACGTATGTCCCAGGAAAATTTGTTCCGTCCAGCGCTTTCGGGAAACACGTATGTCCCGCAACGACAGCGCCATGTTTCACTACTTGAAATGACGTTAAAATAATTCCACCAATAAGATTATGTCCCACCATTGCAAAGTATGAATATTCTTTTTAATTCTGCATTGTAATTGGTTGTCATTTTCAAAGACTTTTTTTGCAATAATAACGACTGAAAATTGTTTGCCACAAGTCTGATTTCGCGTACGTTAGAGTGACGACAGCTCTGCTTTGAAAAACGTGTAGCGTCGCAATCTCGTAATTTCACTATATGTATTGTATGTCATTATACTCGAAAATTAATCTTGTTTGCTACAAAATATAGGCAAGTTATCATCATTGTATAAATTATAACGAAAAACGACTTTCAAAATATCACTATCAAAAATGGCGGCAAGTTGTAAATACACCCGTTTGCATTTCAGTTTTCTAAGACCAGGTAGTTAAAAGTCGGTACTATTACACATAACCTTTCTTTTTTATCACAAACTAATGAGTTAATAATAATAAAATAATAAACTTATGATTTTGATATTTATGAAAGTGTATCTAAGTCGGCACAGTTTCGCGCGCGATTATGGCGGCCGTTTCGTATTCCGATGATGTGTTTAAACTTTTGTTGATTTATAAAAATCTAAGTGAAGTTGATATTAACTGTTGATTAAATTCAATAATTAGTTAAGTAAGGTATATAAAGTGATGTGAATAATTGCTAAAATGCTAAATATTTGTAAGATAGTGTGTGTTAAAAGTTTTACTGAAGAGGATTTTTTTATGTTTTCGAGTTTTATTTCAACGTACTGCAGAGAAAAGGTAATTATACATCATATATCTACAACAAGTTTTCTTAGCATATTTCAAGGACGCTAAAACCGTCATTATTTTTGTGATACGTTTAAAACTAACTTAGATATAGGTAAAATAATGACGCCGGTCAGCTGTTGCTCGATCAAGAGGTAAAGCAGCCGGCACTACCAGCCATTTTTTATTTTTTACGTCCGGCGCGGGAGGCGTTAAAGTGTTCCTTATTTCTATCTTCTTTAAATATCAAAGAAGTATCGTCAGCAAACAGTACAACGTCACAAATGTTTCTCAAGTAAAAAGGTAAATCGTTTATGTAAGCAAGAAACAAGAAAGGCCTTAGGATGCTGCCCTGTGGCACTCCTAAATCGACAGGTAAGCCACTGGATTTTGAGCCATTTATTTCAACACATTGGATCCTGTCACTTAAGTACGACTTAATGACATCCAATGCTTTAGTGTGAACGCCGTAATGTCTAAGCTTGCACAAGAGCGTCTCATGGCAGACACAATTGAATGCTTTCGAAAGGTCGCAGAACACACCAACAGCATTTTGGGAACTCTCCCAAGCACTGTAGATATGTTTGAGTAACGCTACTTCTGCATCTGTTGTCGAGAGACCCTTGGTAAAACCATATTGCTCACCATGAAGGAGGCTGTTTTGATAAAAATGTCTTAGTAGTTGCTTGAGTATGATCTTTTCAAAAATCTTACTAAAAGCAGGTAGTATCGATATTGGCCTATAATTACTAGGATCAATCTTATTGCCGGATTTGACCAGAAGTATTATTCTACTATGTTTCATAAGATCTGGAAAACTGCCAGATTTAATACACTTATTGAATAAGTTGCTTAAATATGGAGCCACTACATGAATTATACTTGTCAAAACCTTAACAGAAATGCCCCAGAGATCACCTGTATTTTTAGACTCTAAAGACTTAAAAGTATTTATAATATCGGTAGAACTAATACTATGAAATTTAAATATTACTTCACATTTTCCTACGCTAGACTCTAAAAGGTTTTCTGCAACTATAGCTGATGATTTTAATTCTCTAGTAGTAGTAAGTGGTATGCTAGCAAAAAAGTTATTAAATGTGTGTGCGACTTCTTCGTCATTATGAATTAATTTATCATTATCAAGAAGACTAAAACTATTACTTCTTAATGTTGTCTTACCTGTTGTTTCATTAATAGCTCGCCAGGTTGCCTTAACTTTATTCGAAGATTGTTAAATAAATTAAATTTTTCAAATTAAATGATCTAAAAAGGTTTAAAAATCTACAAGTCATTATTGAATTTTCAAGAATGTTAACATTAAAATCACCACAAACTATAATCCCTTTCTTATTGCTTCTAATTTTACTAATTGCATCTTCCATAACAGATTCAAACAAATTAAAGTCACTTAATGGAGGACGATATACACATATAATAATATGCTGCTCAAGCTCAATGCATGATAGTTCCATCGTGCGTTCTATAGACAAGCTAGCTAAATCTTTCCGTTCTTTACATGTTAAACTGTTTGAAACAATAATCAATGATCCACCATGAATAGCTTGTTTCCTAGAGAAGGCACTGTGTACTGTGTATTGTGTGTTATTTATGAATTTAATCTGGTATTCTTTAAGCCAGTGTTCTGTAATGCACATAACTTTAATACTATGATTTTCTAAATATAAACCTAATTCTAAATCCTTACCAGATAGACCTTGTATGTTTTGATGTGCTACAGTCAGTTCAATATGTCTACCCTTTGTCCTGCTCTTAAGTTTAAAGAACTTGTGTCAGTATTCTGAATAGAAGAATTATAAGGATAGGAACTAGTTACAGAAACTAAATTCTTGGATACCCTACATGTACCTGTGTCATTTTGTATATTATATGCTAATAATTTAGCAACTTGTCTTTTATAAAATAGTGGCAGATACATAGTATCTTTAGTCAATGTAAAATTATTAATAAAATTATTGATGTCAAAAAATAAAATAAAATCCTTATATTGCCATGTCAAATTGTATAACATCAAGTTATGTTCATGAATATGTCTATTCATCATAGCATTTAAACTATAAGCATAAGGCATTGTCATACTAATAAATTTGCAATCATATGTTCTGTGAAGCGATAACATAACTTCTGTTAAATTAATTATGTCTTTTTTAGTCACCATTTGACTATCACCGTATGAGATTATTATTGTGGACTCCCTATCAAATATTGTTGTATTTAATTTATCAATTAGATGTGAAAAAGAAGACTCTGGATAGCAATAATTAATAATATTGTGTTGTTTCAATTTACAATTTATCAGATAACATATAAACTTTATTTGTGCCATTCCTACCTAAGGAAGACATATCTGTTGTATTATTTGCTAAATAATAACTTTTGTCAATATCAAAAATATTCTGAGACTCACAAGTGGGTATGGTTGATTTTAAGCTATTTAGGCAAGTATTGGTGTTTGTCAAATCTTTCACATACTCAAGATTTTGCCTACCTACCTGAGCTATCTCATCATATTTCCTAATATAATCCTGAACCTCATTTTGATATTGGGTGTTCATCCTATCTATTTGAGACTGTAAAGAGGTAATTTGACTTTTGAGATCCCTAGTATGTTGATCATACAGCATTTTACTATTTATCAACTCTGTGTTATAATTTTCTACGTCTAATAACAATTCTGAACGCTCAGAAACTAAAACTTTATATTGCAGGTAAGGTATATTTTAAAAAATTCAGCATCGTGTCTTACTCCTGAATGTTTTTAATTAGATAATTTTGCACAGTCATTGTTTGGCAATTTCCTACACCATAATTTCGAAAAATATTATACTAATACGTTTTAATAATTCAAAAATGGCTCAATCCTCCAATGTACTGTCAATCCCGCCGGATTCGGACACCGGTTCAGAAAAAATGTTATCAGATGATCCTGGAAACTCAAATGTCTCTAGAAGACCGAAACGTAAGCACGGAGACGTCGCCAATACCGAACTGAAAGAACTTCTCTGCGAGATTCAGAGGAAGCAAGAGTGAGATTTTGTTACATTAAAGCAGGATATGAATATAATAAAGCAACAAAATAAAGAGACTCAAAACACTTTAGAATTCTTATCAGATATGTACGATTCTTTACTAAAGAAATTGGAATCTGTCGAAAAAGAAAACGCGGAACAGAAACATCGCATACAAAGTCTGGAGTTAAAAGTAGACCAATTAGAACGAACCCTAAAATCTACATCGCTGGAGATTCGCAACATCCCTATTACCCGACCTGAAACCAAAACTAACTTAAAAGACCATGTTTTGCGTTTGGGTGAAGTTGTCAACCAACCGATACAACAAAACGAAATTCGGGATATTTTCCGTATAAAAACCAAGACTGAACCAGGGCCGGTTGTAGTCGAATTTAACTCGTCAACTTGTAAAGAAGAGCTTATTAAATCCGTGATTAATTATAATAAGAATAAGGTAAAGGAACAGAAAATTAACACAACACATTTCAATATACCCGGCAAGGCAACACCGGTATTTGTCACGGATAACTTGACAACTAAAACCAGACGGTTATACTTCATGGCTAGAGAATTTGTAAAGTCGAACGATTATACAAATTGCTGGACTGCGTATGGCAAAGTTTACATACGGCAGAAGGATGATGCACCCGCCATTCGTATCGAAAGTGAAGACGACCTTAATAAATTACGTAAAAGCAAATGACTATTTTCGGTAATAGATTTAACAGCTTACTTCGTTTCTTTCAAGTGTAAAAATTATGATTTTATTTTAATACTGCTCTTATTGCTAGTAAATTTACATACACAAAATTTGTATTGCATGCTTAGATATTTTTAGGTTATAAAACACACTACAATTAATACATTCATAAAATACAATAGACACATGTATATTAATACAATACAATACACACATGTCTCAACAGCGCAACTTGTACAGAAGCGTCAACTTTTACAAAAAATATCGGAAAATAATAACTTTATATACAATTCTCAGATGTTAACATTTTGCTAAATCAATTGGATAATTACAGTGCAAGTGAATCAATAATATGTGAGCCGGATCAATGTGCAAAATTACTTAAAGACCCACAATCTTACGTCAGAATTCTGCACCAAAACATTAGAAGCTTAAATAAAAATTATGACAACTTATGTATCCTACTGAAACAACTGGGTTTAGACTGCAATATTATTGGTAGCGCCATCTACCTTCGTATATATAACTAATCGCATCAACATGAATCGTTCCACGCTTGTCTAGTGCGAGCGATATCATATTTCCGTCCCTCTCTTTCCCTCTCCCTGGAAGAGGCACTGCCTTCGCCCGATTCGTCGACGCGATCGTGGACGCGAGTGAGAGTCGAGAACATTCCTCCCGCTGAGAACGCCGTCTCGTTCGTACCGCGCCGCACCGCTGTATGTGATTTACCGCTTCCACCAAGGAAAACCCGCTCGTGAGTGAAGTGTAAACAATCAGCTGCATCACGAAACACCAGGAGGAAAAGAAACGAAGAAGGTTGTATAAGGTAAGTGCCTTCCATCCTTGAAATATCCTATACCCACTCAATCACCTCCTCCCGTATCCATCTCCTCTTCCCTTATTCCTTTCTAGGCGACCCAGAACTCGCCCTAATACAGTCCATTCCATTAATCCTTCCCAAGTCGCCTAGAACCCTACGGTTTCGGTGTAAAGCCGAACCATTTTTTTGGTCCTTCGAGCCGGATTCATTTACGTTATATACGTTATACCGCTATACCTAGGCAGTTATAGCACCTAGCTATACTCCTAATATATTCACATAACCGTCACATGGTTATTTCCGCCCGCATCAGTAGGTAAACTTTTATGTAGCTACCTACTTATTAAATTATTAATTCTGGAAATATCATAGTTGTCTTATAAATCTCATATTTCAAGCAACTTTTATTTCCTCAGCTCTAAAGTGTTGCCTAATTAGCCTACTTAGGTAAAATAATAGATACATTAGATATTCTTATTTTGTTTCGTTCTCATTAGCTTATACTTACGTAAGCATGTCACAACAAAAGAAGTCACGCGTGTCGGAAGACAAAGAGATGACAATCTTAGAAGCAAAACGCAATATTTTATTTGAGCGCATTCAAAATATCTATGAACGATCAAAAACCGCATCTATGTCTGACAGTAATAGCGAAGCATTTCTCAGTTATTGTATAACAGTAGATAGTATTCGAACAGATTTTCATAAGTTGTTGGACGATTATAACGCAAGATTACTTTCTATCAATCCTGATGAAAAACCGAACTATCAGGCGTATACCTCATTCGAAGATCTTTATTGTATTATTAAGCGTATACAATCGCAATTGGAGGGTAAATGTTCGGCAGAGCCCGTTGCCCGCAAACCGAGATTACCGCCAATCGAGATTATGTCGTTTGACGGAGATATACGAAATTGGCCGTTATTCTATGCGAGTTTTAAGTCTACAGTGCACGATAATGGTTCTCTGACAGATGCTGACAGGTTGTACTATTTAATAGGTAAACTGTCACCGAAAGCCCAGTCCGTATTTGCAGGTGTCACACCCAGTGCTGAGAATTATCAGGTCATATTTCAGTCACTACTTGACAGATATCAAGACACGCGCGTCCTAGCGTCTACGTACTTTGACCAAGCTTTAAATCTCAAACTGTCCAGCAACGCGTCTGTCTCGAATTTCCAGCTGTTTATTGATAACTTCGTAACCGCGGTTAATTCTCTTAGGAATTTAAAAATAGAAGATCTTTCCGACTTTATGTTGCTTCAACTCGCTTTAAAAAAGTTTGACACTGATACAATTCGCGCATTCGAGATGACGGAACGCAATAATAAAATACCTACACTAGATAGTTTTATTTCGTTCATCAAAGATCAGTGTCGAATATTTCATAATACGCAGTCTGGTTCACCTGGCCCGTCTAACACTAACAACAACAAACAAAGGTTGAATAAATCGCGAAATAGTAATAATAACTCAGTCCCTAATCCACAATCTTACGTAACATGTTCGGAATCTAATAGTAATAATTCACAGAAGTGTCTGTGCAGTAATATAGTGCACGACCATTACTATAAGTGTCCCACCTTTAATGAATTAAATCCAATTGCTCGTTTTAAAAGCGTAAAAGATAACAAAGCTTGCATTAATTGCTTAAGCATAAAACATAAAACGAGTAATTGTTCCAGTAGAACGAGATGTCGCTCGTGTAAACAAAAACATCATACACTGTTACATTTAGATAAAAATAACCGGTTGTCAAGTCAAGCCGCTAACCTTGACACACTTACGCAGGTGCAGACCACGGTAGCTGCGCCTTCCGCGTCTGAGGGCGAAGTATCGTTGTGTATGACATCCATTGCGCGGGCGACGCACACGCGAGGACGGCACTCGCGCATCTATAATGATCCGCGCAGGGCCAAAACGCAGTGTACGGCGTCTAACACGGTACTGTTAGCGACAGCGCAAGTTATCGTATACGATGTTAATGGGTCGCCGCACATGGTACGTTGTCTGCTAGATAGCGCATCTCAGACCAATCTAATAACATCGGAATGCTTCAAACGCCTCGGATTATGGAATAACTTTAAAAATACTAACTCAACCGTCAAAGGGATAGGCGGATCAGAAAAGCATTGCAGGGGTTCCGTAGATATTAAAATACATTCGCGTTTTGATAGGAATATTAATTTTAACATTTCTTCGCTTATCGTGGAGCGTATCACGGACGCATTGCCGAACGCTAATGTAGACGTAGCATCACTCACTCATCTCGAGTCATTGCCGTTAGCCGATGCGGAGTTTGCGAATCCGGCAGGCATTGATCTTTTGATCAGAGCTTTAATATTTCCGCACTTGCTACTAACTAACATAGTTCGTAGTGAGCGATATGATTTACCGCCCGCTATTGAGACGGTACTTGGGTATGTGATTATGGGTACCGTACCTACGTTACATACTTCTCATTGTATTACGTCTTGTTGTTGTTCCGCTCTTCAAGAGATCAAGGTAGGTGCTAAAACTGTGTGTAAGATAAAGCACTAATTAGCTATGCTATGCTATGCTACGCTATGCTACGCTATGCTACGCTATGCTACGCTATGCTATGCTATGCTATGCTACGCTATGCTATGCCAAGCTACGCTACGCTACACTATACTATACTACACATCCGCTTTGTATATAGATGACATTGCCTGTAATGTCATACCCGCTCCGCTAGCAATTTCGCTTTGTGAAGAGCTTATTCAGCTTTTCAAGCGAGGCCAGTTTGATCTTGTCAAATGGACAAGCAACTCTAAGGAGGTTCTCGCACGCATACCAGATTCTCATAAAGCTTCTCCAGACATTGAGTTTGAGAAGTCTGTACCGCATAAGGTTCTCGGTTTACGCTGGGACAAATCCTTTGATAGTTTTCGGTTTGACGTCTCACCACCAGATGATAAGTGCACCAAACGCACTATGCTGTCCACAGTGGCTCGACTATGGGACATAATGGGTTTGTGGCTCCCACAATTTTGTACGCCAAGCTCTTGATCAAGGAGCTTTGGCTATCAAAGTGTGAGTGGGATGAAACACCCCCTGACCATATTGTCGCCGCTTGGGGCCAGTTTGTATTGAGCTTACCGCGCTCAATCAAGTTACTATTCCGCGTCATCTTGGGTTGGTAGATGGATGTACCGTCAACTTAATAGGTTTCGCTGACGCCAGCGAGCGTGCTTACGGCGGAGTCGTATATCTGCAAGTCCGCATAGGTTCTAACTACTCGGTGCAGTTAGTTTGTGCCAAGTCTAAGGTCTCGCCTGTTAAAACCATTTCAGTTGCGAGACTGGAGTTGTGCGCGGGCCTTCTGCTGTCTCAGTTGCTCCGCAAGGTTCAAGACACAGTTTTGCCCCACTACCCCATTAATAAATTATACGCATTTTCCGACTCCAAAGTAGTGCTCGCTTGGATTCGTTCTTCTCTTCACCGCTGGCAGACTTTTGTCGCCAACCGCGTTAGTAAATTGATTGAACTTGTTCCCGCTACTTGTTTCAATCACGTCGCGGGTTATCGTACTCGTCTTCAGGAAGAACTCTCCATAGATCATATTGACTGGAAGTTTATTCCACCAGCATCACCACATTTCGGTGGATGTTGGGCAAGCATGGTCAAAGTAATTAAAACGCATCTCTTCAAAGTTATAGGTCAACAGATCCTCTCTTACGAAGAGCCTTTTACCGTCCTTGCACAATTCGAGGCACTGATCAACTCGCATCCGCTTCCAACTCAGTGAGATCTAGCCTGAAGTTGGACCTACCTCTTAGCAACTTCTGTCCTCGTAGAATATTTACAAAATTTAATAATAATTAATACTTTTAAAGTAAAAATACCACATAACAAAGTTATTTTGAAACCATGGATCACTGTTGGTTTACTTTGATGCGTTCGAAATAGAGATCGAATGCACCAGAGATTAAAAACGGACAAAACTAATCAGATACTCGCTAAAACTTATAAAAGATACAGAAATTTCTGTAACTCAGTACTTAAAAAATGTAAAATAGCATATGAAAGGCGAGAACTGGAAATGGCAAATAAAAACTCTAAAAAACTCTGGCACAGTATTTATTAAAAATATAACGAATTCACATAAAACCCAACAGTCTAACCATGAACTGCTAACTATTAAAGGAACATCAACTGACTCTATTAATGCGGTTAATGATTTCTTCGCAAATATAGGTGCAAATCTAGCAAAAAATATACCCATCTTGCCTAATATGTATCGTACAAATAAGTACAGTACGTCAAGCTCTACTTTTTTACTTATGGAAACGGATTGTGATGAGGTTGGCGACATCATCTCTACCCTAAAGATAGACAGTGGTCCCGGATGGGACAACAAATTTCTTAAACTAACTAAGGAATATATAGTAGCGCCTATAACGGAACTTTTTAACAGGTGCTTAAAGAACGGTGTGTTTCCTGATGCCCTCAAGCAATCGATAGTAGTGCCCATTCACAAAACTGGGAAAAGAGACTGTGTCAACAATTATCGCCCAATATCTATCCTCACTTCATTCTCGAAGATATTGGAGAAGATACTAAACAAGAGGCTCGTAAAATTTTTAGAATCCAAAAATTTACTACCGGACGCTCAATTCGGCTTTAGGCAAGGTAAATCGACAGACGATGCTGTGCACACATTAACTGAATTTTTCGCTACTAAGCTAGATGACAAAAGAAAATGCTTAACAATATTTATAGACCTTGCAAAAGCGTTTGACACAGTCTCTGTTTCCAAGCTATTGTCGAAGCTTGAGAGCATCGGGATGAGAGATGCACAGCTGAACTTGTTAAACAGCTATCTTACAGGTCGAAGGCAGCGGGTGAGGATAGGGGACAAGTTGAGTGTTGAGGCTTTTGTTGATTTTGGAGTTCCGCAGGGCATTGTTTTGGGGCCTACTCTGTTTCTGTGCTACATTAATGACCTGTGCAAATTACAACTACCAAACTGTAAGATTATTTCATACGCCGATGACACCACCATTACTTTCTATGGGGACTCGTGGCCTAGTGTATTTGCGTATGCCCAGGAAGGTCTAAACAGAGTATGTCATTGGTTAACTAATAACTCACTTACTTTAAACTCTTCTAAGACACAGTATGTAACCTTTTCACCACGTAGTTCTTTTGCCTTCCCATACGAAATAATAGCTCATACATGTAACATTGTGACCAATGTAAACTGTGACTGCCCGCGTATTGAGCATACCAAATCCACTAAGTACTTAGGTATAACAATAGATGAAAATCTTAGCTTCACAGAACATATTAACAGTGTCGCAAACAGAATACATAAATTAGCATATATTTTTAAACAACTTAGGCATGTAGCGGACTCCAAAGTTATGAGAACTGTTTATGTTGCACTCTGTCAATCTGTCCTCGCCTACTGTTTCGGTCTGGGGTGGGCAGCTAAGACTAACCTAATTGTACTAGAAAGAGCACAAAGACTTATTCTGAAAATAAGTCTCTTCAAGCCAAGATTGTTCCCAACTTCAGAACTTTATAGTCTGGCGGCAGTATTGTCGGTAAGACAACTATACATTCTTGCTGTCATTCTTAAACAGCACAAATTACTGCAATACAACCCACACAATCCTGCGCTAATAAGACGTCGTTGCTTCCAAATTAGTAACACTGAATCAGTTAAATCTGCTTGCAGCGAAAGATATTTCTTTTTTCAAGGGGCACGTTTATAAAACCTTGCCAATAAACTGCTCAATATATATTCTGATACAAGTAAGAAATGCAAAAGGAAGATCATAAACTGGCTTTTGACGCTAAGGTACGATGATACAGAAAAAATTATGAACAGACACAGAGACACTTAAATTCACTCACAGACACAACCTACACACACGCACACACACATGCACACAAAATACACGTATACACAAACACATTTTCACATACCCATTTCCTCTCACAATGTTTGTATATATATAATAGAATTGCACAATGTATCTGGGATAAGGAGGCCAGGAGTCCTGTAACACAAGTTCCTACTTAGTATAGGCTCCTGTCTCTCTACCGTAATTTTTGTAAAAACCTGATTCTACTACGTGTATTTGTTGGGAGAAATAAATACATTTTATTATTATTATGTCGTTTATTAAATATTCTTCTCACAGTCACATTTCACATACTTAATAAATTTCACACTAAGAACTAAATTAAATATATAAAATGGGACCACGGAAACCCACCGGCATCGGGCACAGGACCAAGCTGCCGGTGGTTAGGGCTCCAGAGAAAGGAACCTCCGTACGATGCGTGTCGTGTCCAGCAATACTGCCTTCTGTATAGAGGACTTGATCCAGCCGTCTAACGAGAGCCTCTTGAGGTGGTGGTCGAGGCTCTTGGCAATAAGACCTTTACGGTCACGACTATCGGTACAATGATCGCCGAGTCAACATCCCACATGTCGACAATCTCGTGGGCCAGGTCCAAATACTTAATTTGTTTATCTTTTTCGGCTTTCACGAGATTCTCGTCATGGGGTATGGTGACGTCGATGATCATTGCAAGGCGCTCTAATCAGTTTATCACCACTATGTCCGGCTTGTTAGCCACAATAGTTCTGTCAGTAATGATAGACCGATCCCAATACAGAGTAGCACGACCATTTCTAAGAACTAGGTCGGGCACCTGTAGTATGGTATTTCAGAGTCGACAAGTTGGTACTTTAAGGCAAGTTGCTGATGGACAATCCTGGCTACTTGGTTGTGTCTATGCAAATATTCGCCGTTGGCAAGACGAGAACAACCGGATACTATATGTCTAAGCGATTCATTAGGCTGGTGACATGCCCGACATATGTCGACCGTCCCATCCCTTAGAATATACTTCCGGTAGTTGTTGGTCATGACAACTTCGTACATAATCGCAAAGACAAAACCTTCTGTTTCGGCGAAAAGATCGCCAAAACGTAGCCAGGACACCGACGCTGGGAAATCTACGTCGGGCCCATGCAAGGCCTGGTAAAAACGTCCATGCAGCTCTTTACCTTTCCACACTTCCCTGCGCTCCTCTACACCAAGTACGGCAGGTTTGCGCCGGTTCTTTTTAGCCAGATCCAGCGGGATAAGCCCTCTGTCCACTGCGACCACATCTCGGTGCACACCCGCGTCGGTGTGGAGAAAGTATTCTCTGAGATTGCACACCTCGCGATTGTGGAAGGTCGTGGCACTCAAGAAGCCACGACCCTTGCGCAGGATGTACAATCTCATCACCGACGAATGCGGGTGATGCATCCGGTATGTTGTGAGTAGACATCGAACTTTCCTATTATTATTATTATTAGTTAAACATTTTCCATTTAATCATACTGTTTTAATTTTGTTAAGTAGTAATCACAACAAGTCAACAAAAAATTAAATTAAGAATGCTCGAGCTTAGCCATTTAAAATAATAGTGAGGTAAGTAGGTCAACATTGGATTTTCCCCAATTACAATCCGGAAATTGTCAAAAGTCCCACCCTTTATAATATTCGAAAGTGTGTCCTTTTAGGCAAAGAGTGATAATGAAGTTTATGATCCGACTTTATTCACCGACATAAAATTAATTTTAGACGTTACAAATTTCGCCAATCTAAGGAAAAGTAAAAAAAGGGAAAATTATCTTTTTATAACATAATTAAAACTTCTCGTGAAAATAAAAGAGTCTCATTACTGTAGTCTTAAAGAGAGCGATATAAAAATATATTTTGAGGGAGACATTAGTTTAATGGTTACCATATTTGAATTTGAACCTTAAAGTTGACGGTGTAAAGTTTAAAACCAGTTGCGATGTATCCATACGTGATCGAATGTGTTGGAATACACTGCTGCATTAACAGGATTCGCAAAATTGCCTTTGAATAGTTTCCGATCGTCGGAAAGGATGCAGAGTGATTTGCTTTGAATGAGTGGTACTTATTCGGTTGTATTGGTAGCGGTCGCATTACCATTCGGTAGCACTCGTGTTAAGGAACCGATAACATTTGCATGTCTGCACTTGTCGCTTTTATGTTTCACCTTTTATACTTTATTTAACCGCTGAACTATATATTCTTTTGGATTTATTTTACTTGTTACATTGCGCCACAGGAATCTAATATTGTCAATTAGACTGTTTGTCTTACTGTGTTTATATTTGAATATTTTGCAATAACGTAGCATTATTTAAAAAAATGTGAGCGAGAGAATGAATCTTTAATAAGCACTTATCAATGAACTATATGAAAGCCTTGAGCACGGAACACCCCATATGTACCAAAATTATAATGGATTTATAACAGTTTTATATAATTATATGAGACAGAGTCAGATTTTTTTATTTTATTTTTATAATCACTTAATAATATGTGAAGAGAAATCGTTATAAGTTTATAAAGAATTGTACGAAAAGATACGTATGCGGCTTGGCATAAAGTTTGTGAAGATATGTAGTGACTGGTTAAAAAAAACCTAAGTAGTAGTACTAATACTACTGAAACGAAAGAATAACCGGATACCCACGATCGATCATAAACTTGTCATTATATGTTTTAGGTATTATTTTATGATGATGTGCAAGTGAATCTATAACTTCATAAAAGCTTATTAAATCTTAAGAACCTTGAAGATTAAAATTAGAGAAATGTTATAAATATTTTACCCGGCTTCAGTAAATATATTAACCCTTCAGAGGATCTTACTTTGATACAAAGTAAACGCAACTATAACGTAGAATTCCATTGTGATATAATCGCCACCCAAAATTTATGAACAACTACACCGAAATCTTCGTTGATCATAAACATGAAAGTAAGCAATATCACACCAATTAAAAAAGAAAATATAAAAGTCTCATTAGCCCAATTTTTACATACCCTAAACAAATCTTTCGGGCCACCCTTAACAAGTCAATTACGTCATCTATTACCTTTTAGTGGGAGGCTTATAAGGGCCAATTAGTTGGCAATTAACAGTGATACAACCACCAGTTAGTTTGGGCCCTATATTGAGCCTCTAGTTTTATGGTTTTACAACGTTTGAACAAATTGTTACGAGGTGTTTCAAAGGTATTTTTAGATCACTTTGTTTTAGGGTAGAATGTAATTGGGGTTGAGGGTTAGAGCTGTTGGTTTTATTTGCTTTGTGCTATGAAAAGTGTTACAGACTTAAAATAACACAGAAGGGATCTCGACCGTTTTTAGTTTGAAAGAATAATAGTGCGCTGTGATATTAGTATGTCTTGTATCTTATATTATAGCTAGTGTTATGTATAACAAGGGTGAGCAAACTAATAAGTAATTTTATACATTCATACATACATAGACTCACGCCTGTTTCCCGGAGGGGTAGGCAGAGACTACGGAACGCCATATGCAACGATCCTGACATACCTCACTTGCTTCACTCACTCCCATCAAGTTTCTCATGCATGCTCTTCTGTTAAGGGTACTTCTGACTTGTCCTTTTTTCAGGATGTCTCCAATCTGGTCAGAGAACGTCCGCCTAGGTCTTCCCCTTTGTCCTGTTCCATTCACACTTGCCTTATATATCTTCTTTGTCAGTCTATCGTCATCCATCCTCTCCATGTGCCCAAACCATCGTAACATGCCTTTCTTAATGCTTGCCTTTTTGGACACGTTTTGACTGTTCATAAACGCTTTCAGAGCTCCATTCACACTATTACCTGCATTAACTCTCCTTTCAATATCTTCTTCATTCTAACGATCTCTTGTAAACAACGTTCCTTAGTAAACAAACTCATTCACTTGTTCCACTCGCTGTCCATCGATCAAAACATTACAAGCCGTAACGCATTTCTCCTTTTCAAAAACCATAACTTTCGTTTTTCTTACATTCACTTTCATTCCTTTCCTCTCTAACGCACCATGCATGATTGCTACCATCTCCTGCAACTCCTCCGCTGAAGATGCAAGTATTACCTTATCATCAGCATAGAGGAGGCATTTGACGAGTAACCAATTCATCCTTAATCCGCTGTCACTATGTTTTAAATCTTGCAAACAACTGTCCATGAAGAGGTTAAACAGCCACGGCGACGCTACACATCCCTGTCTAACACCTTTCTCGATGATAAACTGGTCAGTGTATGCCCCGTTTATCCTCACACAAGCTCTAAAATCCTCATAAAGGGATTTCAGAGCTTGAATGAGGCTGCTGTCCACCCCATTCATTGACAGCACCGACCACATTTAATTCCTCACCACTTTGTCGTAAGCCTTTTCCAAATCCACGAATGCGCAATAGACCTTTTGACCTTTGGCCAAAAACTTTTCGGCTATGCTTCGCTAGGAAAAAACCTGTTTCGCGCATCCCATACCCCATCGGAATTCCGCTTGTACATCCCATATTTTCTTGTCGGTTACTTCCATAACTCTTTCAATAAGTACCTTTGCATACAATTTGCCAACAATGTTGAGAAGACTAACGCCTCTTTAGTTTTTGCAATCTTGTTGCGAGCCTTTTCCTTTATAAAGAGGCACAACTACAGCTGTGGCCCAGTCTTTAGGTACTCGGCCGGTGATCCAGCACGTTATATAACCGCTGCAACTGACCAACTATGATGCCCTGTCCAGCCTTCAGCATTTCGACTGTAATCCTATCATATCGTGCAGTCTTACCTACTTTCATACTTCCCAGTGCCTTCACGATCTCATCCACGCCAATAATGCTTTCATCATTGCTATCGTTACCATTCATTTCAGCTATTGGTGTCTCTATCGTCGATCTTTCAAATAAACTTTCAAAATACTCTTTCCATCTCTTCAGCACGCACGATTCATCATTTACTATCTTTCCATTATCGTCTCTGATGGATGTGTGTTCTGAGGATTGAGTTCTTCCTCGAACTGCACGAACGGATTTCCAGAAAAACTTAATGTTCCTCTGGAAATCGTCAGATAATCTGCTATCAAACTCATCTTTTTTTTCCTCTTTTTTCCTTGTAACCATTTCTTTCACTATTTTTTTTGACCTAACAAATTCCTTTCTTACTTCATCTATGTCTACACTCGTTGCTTTTCCCATTCTTTCATTTGCTCTGGCAGCCAACCAATCTGACCAAGCCTTCTTCTTCTCTGACACTGCTGATTGTACATCCTTGTCCCACCATGTATTCTTAACCTTTCGTATTTTCCTCCTCTTGATGACACCACATACTTTAGACGCTACACATACTACCTCTTCTTTTAAGGCCTGCCATAATTCTTCCATATCATTTATGCAATCGAACCTCTCAAATTTTGCTATAAATCTTCGTTTATACTCATCTTTCACATCTGTCTCTTGTAGATTTTCTACCTTAATTCTTTCCAAGACCCTATTTTTATTACGCTCTCGGTGTCGCCATCCTTTAAAGAGCCCACTTATCCGGCTCATCACCAAGAAGTGGTCTGTGTGGATGCCGATCTCTCGATATGCTCTTGTATCCAACACATTCTTTCTCAATCGTTCATCTACTATCACAAAATCAATCATACTTCTTCTAACATTTTTCACCTCTCGCGTATATATATGTATCTTTTTATGATCAAACATGGTGTTTGTCACACAAAGGCTCCACTCCAAACAAATCTCAAGCAGTACTTTTCCATTTTCGTTTACACTCTCATCACCAAATGCACCTAACACCCTTTCAAATCCATCTCGCTTTACTCCCACCCATCCATTGAAATCCCCTTACAAGATCAATCTTTCATTATCCTTGCAGTTCCTCAAAATCCCTCTTAAATTCTCCCAAAACTCCTGCCTTTCGTCTTGCTCATGTTGTGACATACCCGTAACTATATTGACCGGGGCGTACACCCCCACAATAAAGAGACGAGTAAGACCTACTTTCATTCTCATCCACAGTTGCCTAGCATTTACACATTCAAACTCTTTTACACACTCATTCATTCGCGCAGACAGTATTTCACCAACTCCCTTACAGGCTCTGGTGGTACTATCTACCCCAGACCAAAACGCCGTATATGCGCCATGCTTGGTGGTTTCACACCCTTTTCTTTTTGTTTCATTCACACAAAGAACATCAATCTTTCTATCATCCATCATCTGACATACTTCATCTAATTTGCCGTTCATTCCTCCTCCAACATTAAATGTTGCAAACCTGCTCTCCGTAGGCCGCTTTTCGTCCTCGCGGGAAACGAGACGTGATGGGTTGCGAACCGCGTCGCCGCCGTGTGAGGAAATATTATTTATTGTTCCCATTGCGTTCCCACGAGAATTAGGGTTTTTAAATGTCCATCCCCATAGAGCCCTTTACGGGGGTAAGGCAGAATATCACGTGTGCCCTGTGACCACCAACACAGGCACCCTCCGTTTGCGACCAGCTTACCCTCTCGCCACAAATCTCTCGGCACGGGTCGGTTTACACCTTAGATCGGGGTTTTGTGTCGGGTTTGCTCCCTGAAAGTTGGTTTAATTTCGGAGTTTTCCTTCTCCTAGACAGGTTGCCAACCAAGGCTAACGAGGCCCATCTCGCCGAAAAATTTGTTATGAAATTATTATATAAATTACTGATAAAGTAATTATGCTATATTAGATCCTACCGCGGGATTTTGTCTTTTAGTATGTGTAACTATATGGTGACGGGCATAGTCTTGATTTGATTTAAGAACATAATATCTTTCTATAGCTTTGAGGTACATTCCGTTGTATGAAGTAAGTTCTAAATTTTCTGACGTACGACCCTATTTTGCCCAAACTGTTTTTACTAAATACTTAGTCGGAACTAAATATTTATGCCTCATTTCACCGTTGTCACCCTCACTAGCCAGTAAACAATTGCCGAGAGTAAACACATAAAAACAAGGCCAGACGTATTTATTATTTACAAGCAATCAGCAGAACAAATGGAAATCATAGTTTACTATGTACATAAATCAAGTAATTTTACACTCTAACAAAATGCAGTGACTAAGTTTTACGGCTTATTAACTTTTAGTGTTACCCTTTATCGTCTATCGTTTACAGCCTCCCCTCCATCCCCTACTTTTTAGGACTCGTGACTTTCGTAGGGCCCTTACTACACTTGACTTCAAGTTTGCAAAGGTTTTAAAGTAAACTTTTCCAACCATTGTATTCTTTCGTTTTTTGTGTCAGCATTTTAAACTTTTCTTTCAATATTTTGTGGACTAAGATTGCTGTCAAATTAAACGAGTTTTTAAAGTACTAAAGATTTTTCATCAAGTGGACTTCCCGTATTTTTTTAAAAGAAATCTTTCAGGTTTCTTTGTTGTTTAAATTATAATGATTAAAAATTTAAAATCAACTAGAACATCTCCGTTTCAAAAAATACAGTCTTAAAACCTTGAGCCATGTTTGTTCAATAGACAATTTATCTTACGTGTTTTGTGGTACCAGTAGTGATCAGGGAGTGTAAATACTGTTGTCTTCTGTAAATTACAATATAATGATCTATTCTATATGGTCACCAACCGTTAAAATTATTATATGTATTTCAATACACGTCTGTAGACTATCAGTAAGTCCGCACACATACCGTGTACTAATTATTACTTTATTAACATAAATATTAATAAAGTCACATTGCTCGGATAAATTTAGCAGTATGTAAAAAACGCATTCCAATATCAAACAATTAATTTCACCTTTCATTTTAATACTCCAGAGTTTCACTTAATAAAATTAATAATGTATTGCACGGTTTATTTTTGCAGAGCTTCGTAATTGAATTGCAATTTTCCCGTCTGTAAGCAATATTTAATCAGCTAATTGCATTTCGTTTACATTGTAAAGCAATTGATATTAGAATGATTTATCACGGTACCGATGTTTCAAGTGTGTTATGAAGCTGCGGGGCCGGCGATCGTAAAAATCTTGCATATTTTCCTGAAATGCGTTCCAATTTTTTCAGAAATCCGAAGTAAAAAATTTACGATGTGCATGAGAAATGGAATTTCTACGGTCATACTTCCGAATTGCTTTGATTAATCTTGATCAATCGTAATGTAATGTGTTACTGAAAGGAGTAGATATAAGGTAATAAAATTGTAGGTTTTTAGTAATACAGTAAATTATTATGACATATCAAAATACAACGAAAGTAAAAAAGATACGAAATATCGGTATTATGTTCATAACAAGTTATTCTAATGTCTGGTCAACTTTAATTCTATTATATAGAATAGAGATTATATAAGACCTACATAATAATGAATGTTAAGTTTTTAACAATTCGTAAAAGTTATACAGAAATAAGTGACCCATGTACATAAAGAATTCACCTAAAACTGCCTACACAAAGAAAGCAAAAGCTAAAAATAATCCATTACTCGAATATAAATCCACAAAAGTTATAAGTGTTCCGGATATAAAGCGATCCCATTCACAAGGCGTTTCTATTTGAATGCTCTGCGAAAATAAAAGTGGAAATAAAGAAATAGTGGCACTAAAAGGATTTACTCGAATAATATTACAAACAAGAATGGTAAATTATTATCAAACTAATCCTTTGACCACACAAAAGGAGCGTTGAGAAAGATTTCTGCTTTTATAGCAAAAATGTCGGATGTCTAGGCAAGGGCGAATTAGTTTGGATCATAACGGCCAATGTTTATACCAGTTGAGTTATATTTGCCAGATTTAAGCGTGGATAAGGGAAAAGAATGTTTTCTATTTCAGCCTCAGAGTAAAATAGAAAACATTGTTCAAACGGTTTAGTTTTTCCTTCTTCTTTTATTGATTCTTGGTTACTTTTACCAGAGGCCGAGATAAGTTTTACCTTTGACTGTTTTATCTGTTTGATTACTTTGATTTAATAATGAGTTATTAAAAAACCACTTTAGAAACTTGTTTAATATTAAAATTTAATTACTTTAATTGTACAATCGTCAAAGTGGAAAGTAAACTATAATATCTATTGAAATAATGTAAGCGTAACCTGTGTATCACAGGCTACCCGATAAAATTACAATAAAATATTTTCCGAAACAATCTAAATAGAATTTAATCTTATCATTTAATCTTTTCTTTATTTACTGTATACGTACACGAGATATATCTTATTCCTTGCATAGCGACTAGATTTACAACTATTTTATTAGTTTGCAAATAAAATAAAATAGCTTTTATCTTTGTGTTATATAGCAAGTCGCTACTGTACGAGCAGAAAATGACATATAAAACTATGAAAGTGCTTTCTTAAGACAAATGGACTACATAGATAGATGGATAGCATGTTCCATTTTGGATATTAAGCGCGGCAGATATTCCACATATCTGCACTTTTGTAGCTTTTGGTCGGCAGTGTTCCAAGTTTCCGTAACTTAAAACTGTATTTTTGATACATTATTATTTGATAGTGAAGTATTGTTACCATTATCAGTAACATTTAAACTTATACCTAATTGGATTTTCATTAATAATATTGCTCAGTGAAAGCACAATGCCGTAGCTATAATTATAAAGCAAATTACACCCTCATAACTTTTTATTACATACACTTACCAGATAAGTCTTTATGATGTTCATGTTTTAAGGCACGAGTAACCGCAAAAAATATTCACGACTTAAAACAATTGTAGCGATCAATCACAATTGTGTATAATTTTATTACGGCCCGGAGCGAGGCCTAAAGGCCGTTCGACATTGCGGTCACAGATTTACAATAAAATGAGGACTACTGGGAGTGAATCCACAAGCGTTTCTTTGTGTAAGTGTTGGGGACAATTCGGCCCGGCACCGGGCCTGAATAACAATGCGTAGAGCCTCGCCTCTCGCGCCTTATCTCACAGAGTTAGTGGGAGTACCGCTAAGAGCCACTCTCGGCCCGCGACTTTTTAAGATACACAAATACAAGTTCTTATTTGAATTCTGAGATCTAAGCCTTAGATAAAGTGTTGCATTTTGTTTCGGTCTCAGTTTTTATGTAAATTAACATAACAATTAATAAATCTAACCATGAAAATAAGATTCTCTTAGATATTATTTTATCTCTGATGAAAATTTATTGTTTTCTTTTAACTGTCTTATAAATTGTTTCTGTTAGTTATGTACTGCACACTTTGTAATGAGTTGTCACCACTCATTCACTATATTATTTTATTGTGGTTGAGCCTCATTCTCTCAAATGTGGTTTATGTTGACGTATTTGTTCATGTGGAAATATTTCAGCTCACGAAAAAGGGAGAGTAGTATTACGTATCTCGTTAATACTTGAATGCTTTACGACTTCGAAGAAAGAAACACGATTTTATAAATAGAATTGCTGTTTATTTTTATTATATTTTATCTCCACCCTTCGCCCATTTATATCAAAATAACTTTTGAATTTTTCGTTGGAGAAGAAACAATTTTAATCTTCCTGTTTCCATTCGTAATAAAAATTAAAGTAATTACATACTTACTTACGCTAATGAAGCAGAGGTGTATCCACAATGATCAATAAATCAACAGGTACGTACCTGAAAAGCAAAAACTCATATGAATATTTTATTTTCGGATACGACGTATCGTCAAATTTATTTCGCCGAAAGGTCAGGCTGAGTATATATCAAGCCTACACACCTCTTCTGTTATTAAATGTTACGTGGGCGAGCCTATTGCCCTCCTAATACTGTCAAAGCCTCATTGAAATTCCATCATGTCCAGAACGAAAATCCATTTAACATTTCAGCATCATATGACAACAAACACCATGTCTTTTCATATTATTGTTACACTTCTGTCTTACAAACAAAGAATATACCAGAATGTACTAAGTTGAATTTGAATAAACCATACTCTACCAGTCAGGTTTTGACGACGCGATGCAGTGATGAATCAAAATACGTTAAAACGAATCATAGAGCCTTATGTATAAATAATATTATAACAGTTGTTAATATTCCATCGATTCAAGCATTTTCATGAATATGTTGAACAAAATACTAAACGCTGGCCAACAGTGAAACTAAACAAATAATTTCCATGTTCGATGTTATTTAATACAACCACTACGTAGCTTTTAAACGACCACATTATTATAATAAGTGTGTAACACTAGGGTGTTTATTAAGTAGTATGATTGGATAATAATTTATGTTTTCGCAAAGTGATACTGTTGGTATTGAATATATTTCATTACGTGCGTGTAAATAAAATAATCACATTTATTTATATGACAGATTCAGTGTTCTTCTGGGCCAAATAATAATGTGATGTGATCCGTAGTGCATGTTATCCAACATAGAAGAGGACGTGTTTTGTGCGGAAGAAAGAATGCTTTAAGGCTTTGATACTCGCCGCTGTCAAATGCCCCATGTCCCACAGTGTGTAAAGGTCTTAAAGTAAAACAATATTTTAGATTTATACTATTTTTTCCTATAGGTGCAAGAGTTTTTCTAGCAGTCGCTATAATGTCATGCCTGTGTTGATTATAGAATCAATAAAAGTCACGTTTTCATGCATGGCAACTTCTTCTACCGGTCCTGCCTCCATAAAAATCGCTCTCCAGCCCAAATTCATAATGGCAGCAATAGCCTAGTACTAACAGATTACAACGCAAAGTGACTCGAAACTGAAACTTTGCATTTCACTAAAATTATAATTTCTCAACCCTTCATTATTCATAAAGCAATACCTACTAGATTTAAATTCAGAGAACGTCACCTATGAACACACCTATTTCAGGTACAAAAAATCAAAATAGTACCCATTTGTAAATTACAATACCTTAGTCAGTAAAAAAGCAAATAATTATGGGAAAATTATTTGGTGTACAAATGAAATAGGGTTCCTCACTGAACACGTCTATTCTTGTACCCTATTTTTTTCTCTCCAGGGAAATGCATTTACGCATACATCCGCAGGATGAAAAGCGGGGGGTATGTGGGACTCGACGGCTGGAGTGTAAGGCCGTAACTCCCACTTAAACCACAGCGCATACGTCCACGCCATTTTGGGGCGCCAGGGGGTTGCGTTAGCATTCTACCCTGGCATCACGGCAGATAGCCCGAAGGCCACAACCTCCTTGGCGGCGGATAAAGGTGTTGGGCTCCACCGCCAACACACCCAGCGGCCGCAGAGGATAGGGAGGACGGCAACCTGACAACACCGCATCCTCCTCCTCTTCCCCTGCGGCCCCACCGCAACGCATCGAATGGTGCGCCCCCATTTGGTCGCGGGAGATAGGGCGCGCGGCAACGTAACACCGACACGCCTCTCCTCCCGCGATCGCACTCGACTGCGAGGGACAGACAGAACTGTCCCCCGCACCCTTGGACGCATCTTGCGCAGGCCCCCTCCAAGCCCACGCGGAGCGTCCACTCCCGGGACCCCTTAGCTTCACCGTGGGTGTTCAACCCAACCCCAACTAAGCCCACCACAACAAGGTGGAGATCCCACAAGGTCTTGTACCCATACTGACAATACATATTGAACACCCTATTCAAACAAAACTTACCAAGCTTATTCAAGCTAAAAAATACATTATTAATACATATTTATTATTTGTACAGAAAAATGTGCAGAATAATAAGTTCGGCTTTTGAAAGACTTTGTTAACACTCTTGCGGCTTTCATAAACCAGTCGCACATTCCACTGAGGACAAGAGAAATGACACAAAGGTTGTGTTGCTTTAACAAAAAATATGGTTTCGTTTATATTAGGAGCGCTCATTTAGTATTACGGTTAAGTTCCTGTAATTTAGTCATAGTTGGCTTTGTGTTCAGTTTTATGACCATGTATTTTGTATGTGAATAAGGTTCACGTCAACCGAAAGGCTGTATAATTTTTTCTATTTGAGGATGGAGGGCCTGGGGCTGTTGTCGTAAGATGCCACTAACATTTGTTGATGAAGAAAATATTTGAAGCAGGATAAACATGTTTCTTACAAAATATAAAGAGACGTAGATTACTTATTTTGTATATTGACATTAATTTAAAATCTTATTTATAATAAAATCCGACTATATTATTGACGTCATCTTTGTGTCCACGGGATACGACGGTTGTTGGATTTGAATGGTTCATACAAAAATGTATGCACCATAATCTGCTCCACAACAACATCACCCACAACAAAAAAGAAATATTGTGTGTAAGCCGAAAAACTTCATTATATAATATACAGGATGTCACAAGACCCATCACCAAGCCAAAGCCTACTCGTTGTGGACATCATGCCAAGTCATACTAACCAAAAATAATACCTGGGAAACGATATTTTTTTTAAGTTTTCACATTTTTTAAACCGCAATTAAAAGCGCGCACGTGCAATGCTCGAAATATCTACTTATCCATGGGGTCATAGGGCGACTATAGAAGATATTGGCAGGGTAAATGCATCAATTAAGTACCCAATTAAAAAAAATCTATACTAACTTTGAGCCTCAATATCTCCTGAACCAGTAATTTCGCAGGTATGGTGCCGAAGTAAAAGAAATATTCGTAGTGATTGGCACAACATGGGATTTCAGTTTTCGTTAAGGGTCTTTTTACACCCTGTATAACATATGGGGTATTTTTATTCCTAATAAATAATGTTAAGATTCTTTAAACTTATGCTGTAAAACTTTATTTCCTATCATTATTTTACAATTCTGGTATTTTTCATTAGTGTTTACTCTGATATTCAATAAAGTCTACAATAATATCAAATCCTTTAACCAAATTGATTATCGTATTAACTTGATTTGTTTACATCAGTAAAAGACCATAAAATTTAATATTTCATAGCTATTTCAGATCGATGCTTGAATAACATTTTACTCTCCATTGTGGCAAAGGGTCTTCTCAGACTGATAGGCAGCTAGCGACAGCAAAATGGACCTAAAATGAAAACCCTTTCCGGGTACAGAAATCAATAAAAATTGGATCAAATATTTTTGTTTCCAAAACATGCAGCAGTATTTAAAAATATTTACAATCATGTAAAGCCTGAAACATCAAAATGTAGGTTAATAAAATAAATCACCTTAAATAATATTCAAGTGACAATATTGCGTATTATAAGTTAATAAGTGTTACTGGGTTTTTCCGAATTCTCAGTCTGTGACTCCGTACAGTCTGGTGATGTGCCCGATAACGGCAATAGGCTCGCCCCCTATTACGTGGGACCTAGAAATTCATGGCAAAATGTGGGTGTAATATTTACACCTCTGCCTACACTTTCGGGGATACAGACGTGAGTCTATAAATAAAAAGTTAATAATTTCGAGGTGTAAGAGACATCCAACATGAAAGAATACGGTAAATAAGGCAAATTACGCTTTTAAATATTTTTATCTTTCTGAAAAGGGACACATGATTTCTTCGTTAGAGACATGACACTAGTCATGTATCTAACGTAGATACAAACAGTATCGTCATCTAACGGATAGGGTTCTCAATCACGCTACCAAATGTTCCCCACGCAATTACTACATAAGTTTAAATAAGTTCTCGAACACAACACTTTATTTTTTGACTGCACGGCGTATCAAGCGACAAGGCGGCCGCTTAAAGCACTACGCCAAGGTTTAAGCGCCTGCCTCGCCGCTTGACACAGTGCCGAGTGTAGTGGGTTCGATTCCCACACGAGGCAACACTTTGTGTTATTCACAAGTTGCTGTTTCGAGTCTGGATGTTCATTGTGTCAGTTAGTTGTAAAGTCCTGGGTTTTAAAAAGGTTTGTAAAGTCCCCTGCGACACAGGACATAGTCCTAATGCGGGATTGCCTATTTAACAAAAATAAAAAATTGCTTATGATACTTTTCTGTATCAAATAGTTTCAGGTTGTAGTAGGATTTCATACATGCTGATGCTGAAATTGGATATTATATACAATATTTTGAACCTAAATCGCCTGCGGGTAACTGTCATGCTATAAATATCGATAATAACCCTTTGTGTAGCTCCCAGAGGGCTCTCCATTATGCTATGTAGACAAATGCTTATTAGATTAGGGATTCAAATAGGTACAAGGGTATTGATTGATGATCAAAGGTCCAGAGTTCAAGTCTTGTTGAACTAAAACATCTTATGTAGAAAGTAGAATATTTAGCTGACACCATTATAACGGCTCTTGTTTTAGTTGTTAAAGGCAGACCTTGATTATGAATATGTTTTACGGTGTTGATTTTAATTGCTCTGGGGATCTCGTGCACGTTAAAAAAACTCACTGGACCTAGAATTCGTGTGGTTTCTACATACGAACTGTGTACACTTCTTCGGCGCTGATTAAGAAAAATATTTTTCTTTGTTCGTGACTAAACCCAAAAAAATCTTGCTGTCTACATGATGATTCGGTGTTATCTACAGCAGAGTCCGCGGTATTTCTTAGCGAAAACAAGTGCCCTCCAGTGAAGTAATTAGTTGGAGCCGTCAAATATCGAGCTAAAACACTCAGACGAGCCTAAAAATAAATTATCGATACAATTGACTACGTAAAAGGTCAAGAGGACTATAAAAAGAAAGGTATTTCGAATCGATATGACTCTTTTTGAAAAGCACTTTTTGAAATTTGAAGCACTGTCTAACAATGGGTCATTCATCGTGGCTTATTGCCAATCTAGAAAAAAGAATCATTTCTTATATTTAAGAACGTGAAAACACTTCTTTAAATACGTATTTTTAGACTAACATTATTATAAGAAAGAAATTTAAATATACATAATTAAATACAAATGTCAAAACATTAATATTGCTAGTTTGGATTACGGTATACAACTATACATTAATCATACGACGGTAATACGCATCTGCATACCAATATAATAAAGTCATCTATTACCATAATCTCCCAACTCCTCCTGTAAATATTTTTACATCTCAATATTTCACAAAACTGAAATATAAGCAAAAAGTGCAGATTTTAAGGGCCTCAGCAAAAAGGCGTACAAGAATAATAGGATGATAATGGTCGAGTAGAAGGGCTCTTAAAATCGTTGCGCCGTGAGTGGAATCCACAAAAGCTTCATTTTTGCTCCCCGCGGCCATTAAGCGTCCCACCCACTGATGCGTAACGGAGCATAAACAATGTTAATGTTTATAAGTACGTCAAAGTTGTATAGATAGTTCGATAATAGCGCAAAGTATAGAACTTGAATAAATAAAAAAGGAAACATTTTCTTATACGTTGTGATTTGATTGCCAGGGGTACGAACACCATAAAGAGGTTTTATATAAAAGAGTACGCAATTCAGTTAGACAAATACGTAATATGGGAACTAAATGCTGGCCACGAGCCTCTTCTCTCTATAAGAAGGATTAGGCCGTTATCCACCACGCTGGACAAGTGCAGGTTGGCAGATTTCACATGTCTTTCGAGAACATTATGGATAACTCTCAGATATGCAGGTTTCTCCACGATATTTTCTTTCACCGTTTTGCAAGCTATAATTAACAATTTAATACGCACATAACTTCGAAAAGTCATTGTTGTTCGCCGTGGACTTGAACCTGAGATTCTCTGAGTAACAGTCTGTCGGTCTCTCCACTAGGCTGTCGCTGCCTTGTTGTATTTTATTATGCTCTTTATATAAAAAGCATTCATACTTTTCGTCACATCTCTATTTGATAGATCTTCAATTTTTTACAAATAAAGCAGTAACTTGATTGAGATCGTAACATTTTACCTTCACTCGTAGCAGCCATAATATACAAATTATAATATAATGAAGGGTTATGCGCTAGTAAACGACAAGGTTTACGTTTCAAGGTCTCGCCCGCAGTTATTTGATCGAAGTGCGTTTTGTTCTGCGAAGAGCTGAGTAGTAGGTTCCAAGCCTGAAAGTATCGTCCGATGAATATTACTTCGAAATTATTGTGGCTTGGTAAAATATGAATCTCAAACGTATTTTTTGTTCATGTTTTGTACGTTAGGATAGCTACAAAAAATGTGTTATGCCGCTGTCATTGCATGGCTGAAAATGGTTTAAACAGTATGCTAACAAGTTAGTTTGAGACAGGCTGAGTTTAATCATAGCACCGGAGTCTAGAAATGGCTGTGCCTCTGCAGGTACACTATGATTAATAAACTTGACTTCGATGTCTAAGCCAAAACATGGGCGTTCAGTATAACATTTTTTTTTTCAATCGCAGGAACGAAATTTGCGTTGATACAGTTTGTGATTAATCGGAACGGAATACTACCTTGTAGAATATCGATTTATAACAATTCAGAGTGCTATAGTTTATAGCTCTGAAGGCGGTTATGAATAGCCAAAACGTGTCCAAAAAGGCACGTTTGGGTGTGCATAGAGGGGTGTTAATACCTACCCTAATGTATGGTAGTGATAGTTGGGTATGGCAGAAGACTCATGAAAGTAGAATAAATGCTGTAGAAATGAGAGCACTGAGAAGTATGTGTGGTGTCTCTCTGACTGACAGAGTAAAGAATTGTGTGATAAGAGAGTGTTGTGGGGTAAAAGAAGATGTAGTGACAAGCATCGAGAAAGGTATGTTAAGATGGTTTGGGCACATGGAGAGGATGAATGTCAAAAGACTGACCAAACAGATATATATATAAAAGGCAAGTGTGGAAGGGACAGGACGAAGAGAAAGACCTAGGCGGACGTTCTCTGACCAGATTGGAGACATCCTAAAAACAGGACAGGTGAGAAGTACCCTGAAGTGAATGAATTCACAAGTTGCTGTTTCGAGTCTGGATGTTCATTGTGTCAGTTAGTTGTAAAGTCCTGGGTTTTAAAAAGGTTTGTAAAGTCCCCTGCGACACAGGACATAGTCCTAATGCGGGATTGCCTATTTAACAAAAATAAAAAAATGCTTATGATACTTTTCTGTATCAAATAGTTTCAGGTTGTAGTAGGATTTCATACATGCTGATGCTGAAATTGGATATTATATACAATATTTTGAACCTAAATCGCCTGCGGGTAACTGTCATGCTATAAATATCGATAATAACCCTTTGTGTAGCTCCCAGAGGGCTCTCCATTATGCTATGTAGACAAATGCTTATTAGATTAGGGATTCAAATAGGTACAAGGGTATTGATTGATGATCAAAGGTCCAGAGTTCAAGTCTTGTTGAACTAAAATATCTTATGTAGAAAGTAGAATATTTAGCTGACACCATTATAACGGCTCTTGTTTTAGTTGTTAAAGGCAGACCTTGATTATGAATATGTTTTACGGTGTTGATTTTAATTGCTCTGGGGATCTCGTGCACGTTAAAAAAACTCACTGGACCTAGAATTCGTGTGGTTTCTACATACGAACTGTGTACACTTCTTCGGCGCTGATTAAGAAAAATATTTTTCTTTGTTCGTGACTAAACCCAAAAAAATCTTGCTGTCTACATGATGATTCGGTGTTATCTACAGCAGAGTCCGCGGTATTTCTTAGCGAAAACAAGTGCCCTCCAGTGAAGAAATTAGTTGGAGCCGTCAAATATCGAGCTAAAACACTCAGACGAGCCTAAAAATAAATTATCGATACAATTGACTACGTAAAAGGTCAAGAGGACTATAAAAAGAAAGGTATTTCGAATCGATATGACTCTTTTTGAAAAGCACTTTTTGAAATTTGAAGCACTGTCTAACAATGGGTCATTCATCGTGGCTTATTGCCAATCTAGAAAAAAGAATCATTTCTTATATTTAAGAACGTGAAAACACTTCTTTAAATACGTATTTTTAGACTAACATTATTATAAGAAAGAAATTTAAATATACATAATTAAATACAAATGTCAAAACATTAATATTGCTAGTTTGGATTACGGTATACAACTATACATTAATCATACGACGGTAATACGCATCTGCATACCAATATAATAAAGTCATCTATTACCATAATCTCCCAACTCCTCCTGTAAATATTTTTACATCTCAATATTTCACAAAACTGAAATATAAGCATATAAAAAGTGCAGATTTTAAGGGCCTCAGCAAAAAGGCGTACAAGAATAATAGGATGATAATGGTCGAGTAGAAGGGCTCTTAAAATCGTTGCGCCGTGAGTGGAATCCACAAAAGCTTCATTTTTGCTCCCCGCGGCCATTAAGCGTCCCACCCACTGATGCGTAACGGAGCATAAACAATGTTAATGTTTATAAGTACGTCAAAGTTGTATAGATAGTTCGATAATAGCGCAAAGTATAGAACTTGAATAAATAAAAAAGGAAACATTTTCTTATACGTTGTGATTTGATTGCCAGGGGTACGAACACCATAAAGAGGTTTTATATAAAAGAGTACGCAATTCAGTTAGACAAATACGTAATATGGGAACTAAATACTTGTCTCTAACTATATTATTATTACCGACCGTTCCTTTAAAGAAAAATGTAATAGTAGACTGTATGTTATAAAGAATGAACGCACGGATGGCACACAGATTCAGATGGTCGCCATGACTATTACATACGTTCGCATTATCATTCCAGGAAAAGCAAGTTTAAGGAAAAATTTATTTCAAAGGTAGAAGTCACAATGCCTTGATTTTTAGTAACACCAAACAAAGCAAACATACTGTCAATGACGGAGGAGTTAGTCCGTATTACTTTCGTCATCATCAGTCCTATATAAACAGTCCCACTGCTGGCCACGAGCCTCTTCTCTCTATAAGAAGGATTAGGCCGTTATCCACCACGCTGGACAAGTGCAGGTTGGCAGATTTCACATGTCTTTCGAGAATATTATGGATAACTCTCAGATATGCAGGTTTCTCCACGATATTTTCTTTCAGCGTTTTGCAAGCTATAATTAACAATTTAATACGCACATAACTTCGAAAAGTCATTGTTGTTCGCCGTGGACTTGAACCTGAGATTCTCTGAGTAACAGTCTGTCGGTCTCTCCACTAGGCTGTCGCTGCCTTGTTGTATTTTATTATGCTCTTTATATAAAAAGCATTCATACTTTTCGTCACATCTCTATTTGATAGATCTTCAATTTTTTACAAATAAAGCAGTAACTTGATTGAGATCGTAACATTTTACCTTCACTCGTAGCAGCCATAATATACAAATTATAATATAATGAAGGGTTATGCGCTAGTAAACGACAAGGTTTACGTTTCAAGGTCTCGCCCGCAGTTATTTGATCGAAGTGCGTTTTGTTCTGCGAAGAGCTGAGTAGTAAGTTCCAAGCCTGAAAGTATCGTCCGATGAATATTACTTCGAAATTATTGTGGCTTGGTAAAATATGAATCTCAAACGTATTTTTTGTTCATGTTTTGTACGTTAGGATAGCTACAAAAAATGTGTTATGCCGCTGTCATTGCATGGCTGAAAATGGTTTAAACAGTATGCTAACAAGTTAGTTTGAGACAGGCTGAGTTTAATCATAGCACCGGAGTCTAGAAATGGCTGTGCCTCTGCAGGTACACTATGATTAATAAACTTGACTTCGATGTCTAAGCCAAAACATGGGCGTTCAGTATAACATATTTTTTTTCAATCGCAGGAACGAAATTTGCGTTGATACAGTTTGTGATTAATCGGAACGGAATACTACCTTGTAGAATATCGATTTATAACAATTCAGAGTGCTATAGTTTATAGCTCTGAAGGCGGTTATGAATAGCCAAAACGTGTCCAAAAAGGCACGTTTGGGTGTGCATAGAGGGGTGTTAATACCTACCCTAATGTATGGTAGTGATAGTTGGGTATGGCAGAAGACTCATGAAAGTAGAATAAATGCTGTAGAAATGAGAGCACTGAGAAGTATGTGTGGTGTCTCTCTGACTGACAGAGTAAAGAATTGTGTGATAAGAGAGTGTTGTGGGGTAAAAGAAGATGTAGTGACAAGCATCGAGAAAGATATGTTAAGATGGTTTGGGCACGTGGAGAGGATGAATGACAAAAGACTGACCAAACAGATATATATAAAAGGCAAGTGTGGAAGGGACAGGACGAAGGGGAAGACCTAGGCGGACGTTCTCTGACCAGATTGGAGACATCCTAAAAACAGGACAGGTGAGAAGTACCCTGAACAGAAGAGCATGCATGAGGAATCTGATGGGAGTGAATGAAGCAAGAGAGATATGTCAGGATCGTTGCAAATGGCGTTCCGTAGTCTCTGCCTACCCCTCCGGGAAACAGGCGTGAGTCTATGTATGTATGTATGTAGTTTATCGCCCGGGGAGACAGCTTGCCTCATTTCCAATAATACCTCGCTTCCCATTTTCTAGCTCCTCGTTCCTTCTCCTATTTCTATTGTTAGGCAGCAACTTGGATAATTTGATTTTTTGTCATATACAGATGTTTGTATCAGCAACGCTTACCAATCACCATTAAGTTTAGAGCCAACGCAAACAATTAAAAAAAACCACAAGCACTCAAGTCTAAAAAGTCGCGGTACCAACACCCAAGTAACCTACATTTACACGGCCACATTAAAAAGGCAAGATCCATAGCCTTACCGCATAATTGAAACAACTCCATTTAAACCACATTGTTAAACATTTCAACTTAACAAATACAAAATTAATTAAAGAGACGGTAATAGCTACTTTTGGTCCAACTTTTGAAGTAAGTTACATTTAAGTTATAATTTAAGTTGCGGTCTATTGACACACTTGGCTTAATTGTCAATCTTATGGCCAAGTTGGGAGTGACAACTTTCGCGATACTTGTTAAACGGTGGTTTTGGGGCAATCTAATTTGTCAAAGGTAGGCTAGGCTTTATTCGTAATCTTTGGATGCCAGTCTGGTCTTATAGCTGTTTAGGAAATATTAGTTTTAGATTGTCTGGGTGTCCGGTAGTATAAGATAGGGATAATATTGTCATTTTTTTTTGTAACAAGTTTTCAAAAGCCGTAACAACGTAAAACAGTTCCAATGTAGACGCTACATCTCGCAATTTATTTGCAACAAGGAACGGACAAAGTCGCCAAAATGCAATTAATCATTGTTGCAGTCACTAAATAGCTGATTTATCCTCCAACTTTTACTACGAGAATGCGAAAGAAATATTTTAGTCCTAGGTTTCGAAAATTTATTACTAGTAAAATCTTCTGTACATTTTCTTCTGTACATTTTCCACAATTTAATCATCTTCATAGTATAAAAAGGCTTTTGCCTTTTATATTTTATTCTGCTTCACCTGGGAACTGCTTACTTTGAAACTAATTACCGGTGAAAGTAAAACAAAACGGAGTATAAAACAGATGCAAATAAATTGGAATACCAGGCCCCTTGCTAATATTTGTTACGCTCCGATTTAACAAGTGAACCGATTTAAATGAAATGCTAAAGAGAACTATCGCGAAGCGAGTGGCTCTCAATTTTATTACGAAAAGTACCTATTTTAAATGTATTCCAGTTGGTGTTGCTGAGATGTCTCAAGACTTCGTTTAGGCGAATTTTAAGATTATTCTTATATTTGAGTATTGTACATACATAATATACAAAGTCTGGTCGAATAGTTAGCGGACCCTGGGCTCCAAGGCATGTAAGTCTTGGGTGCAACCGGGATAATGCTAGGATACGCATACACTACACAGTCTTTACCACCTTTGAATCGTTTCTTTTAATTATACTGGAAGTATGAGTTACCTGAAAAATAAATAAAACAAAAATTTACCAAATAGTTGTGAAACTGACCATTACTTTTATCCAATTCCATTAACCCAAATACCTCCCTAAAAACCACCTACCGATAGTGAAAATAAGACAAAAATAATATTTACTTTTGCGAGGATTTTGTAACGTAGAACATAATTATTCTCCAAGCATTTCCAATACAGATATACAAACAAACTATCTCGCGCAAACCCTGTCTGAAATTGCATCCTGCGACTTGCAACATTTGTAGTCCTTTGAGATCGCATCCGAAGATATTTAGCTATGTTCAGCTGCTGTAGTCGGTTCGCGTTTAATATCAAACACCGATTTTGATAGATTCTTGGACAGTGACGTACTTTTGTAATGCAGAAAGGGATACGGTGTAAAAAATATACATGTGTATATAGGCAGTCATGGCCTAGAAAGACTAATAGACTGGCACGCAGTGGGCCTCAGATTGAAACTTACAGCGTGCACTATTGCATTTTCAAAGTTGTGTGTATAAATTGTTAATTATCTCCTGATAAACGAAAAAAGAACGACTTCCTGTTGATACATGCTTGACAGTACTATTACAAGATTTCTAAAAGACGCGTGATGTCTGCTGATCCGCACCGAGCATAGCTCGTCTCATTATCAGTAGATACACACATAATGAGAAGACCCTTGCTCAGCAGTGAGCCTAATTATGCGGAAAATATTATTAACAAAATAGATAAATAGTTATTTATTGACATTCACACCATTAAAATACAGAATTACAAGAAAGACGAGAACCTCTTCAAAATTGTCGACTCCATTGGAACTGCAGTTCAGTACACAGTGCCGAAACTCCAAATAAACTACATCTCAAGAGTACCGACATACAATGCAAAGGAAAAACATATAATAGTGAGTTTCATCAATGGGTACGTGAAAAAAGAATTTATTGCTGCGGCGCGAGCTACAAAGACTGTCAACAAATGACTTGGGATATCAATCTGGACAGCGAATCTACGTCAACGACCATCTGAACGCAGCGTCGAAAAAGCTTCTTAATAACACTAAGGCTATGGCTAAGGAAAAGATGTACAAATTTGTCTGGGTGACATTTGGAAAAATACATGTCCGCAAGACCGAAGACACGCGTACTATAGTCATCAACAGAGAAAATGATTTAAACAAAATTGTTTAAGCTGTTACCGTGAGTCCAAACTATTCCTTTTATGCATCATAATATACCTTGTTCTCAATATTGTGCTCACCCGTACAGTCACATCATCATCATCAGCCTTTAACAGTCCACTGCTGGACTAAGCCTTTCCTTTAAAAGGAGGAATTGGCCTACTATACCACGCTGGCCAAACGGGTTGGTATAGGGTTTGTATCAAGTTTTCCTTCTCTTACAGTGCTGTTCTCTGCATAATATGCTCCCTCTGTCGGCTCTTACGACACCCATGGGATGATATGGGGTGGTGACATTCCGTATTCTTAATCCGTCACCACACGGAAAGTACAGTCACATACCTAATTAATATAATATTGTACACCTATATTTTAACAGAGTTGCTGTTTGTATACAAAATGTTTACGACAACTGCTTGCACTAGAACTCCATCGCGTCACCGCCGCTGTGATTACTTTCGCTGCGCAATATGTGTAAATATATTTATCTCGCTCTTACTCGTGCTTATAAGGATCTGTTGCTCGCTCGCTTACACAACATTTAGCAAATTTTTGCTCTATAAATTTTTTTGCTCACCCGCACTTACAAATTTTATGATCGATGAGTTTTGTTTTGTAATAATTTTAAATACCATACTGTATTATTGTAAATTGATTCGTTTTCGTTATTTGCAAATTATTCAAATGTATTTATCCTGATTTATAGATGGACAAGAGCGGTAAATTGAACATTTACTATCAAAAAGTCAGAGGGTTACGTTCTAAAACTTTCGAATTTTGTCGTAATCTGTCTCTCAATTCTTATGATGTTGTTGTTTTAACGGAGACGCGGCTTGTGGAGAGTATATCTAACAATGAGCTTTTTGACAGTCGATACTCGGTTTGGCGACGGGACCGAGATTATAACACCACAGGTCAGACTTTGGGTGGAGGTGTCCTTATAGCAGTGCGCAACGACATTTCTGTTATACCACAGCCTCAACTGCACTCGTCGGCCGAGGATTTGTGGGTTACACTAAAAATATCAAGTTTTAAATCACACATTTGTGTTATTTACTTGTGCAAACAAAATCTTGATAATACATTTTCGCAGCAATTAAACAACTTTTTAGAGAAAGTTAGAGATGCCTTCCTATGCAACCCGTCTGACAAATACCTACTTCTTGGAGACTATAATATGAGTAATATTTTATGGATACCTTGTGGTGACGGTTCCCTGTCTGCATCAAATGTACATAGCCACGATGAGCAGTTATTTACTGATGAACTTCAAACTCATAATTTATTACAATACAATGTAATTCCCAATAAATATAGCAAAATTCTCGATTTATGTTATCTAATATAAATAATTTAGTATCCCAATGCGACGCTCCACTAGAAACAGTCGATCCTCATCACGGGGCGCTTAAAATAACTGCTACCACTATCGACATACCGGGTTTGAAGCCATTAGCTCACTTTAATATTTTTATAACAAAGGTGATTTTGACTCTATTAACAACTCGATTACAGCAACTGATTGCAATAAAGAATTCTCCAGCAGATCTATGGATGAAGCGATTGAGTACTTTTAATTTAATCTTAATACACTGATTAAAAAATGTATACCATCTAAGACTGTTTACAACGACAAGTATCCTAAGTGGAACACATCAAATTAAAAAAAAAAAAGAGAAGTTCAAATACTTGTCCAGATTTAAAATTTACAAAAATAGGTCTGACTGGAAGACATATAAACTTCTTCGGGACAGGACTAAAACTTCACGATGACTTGACGATCTATGTCAAGCCACTGACAATGCCGTTGCTGTGGCCACATACTGGGCTGGTGCCATTTAAATTTTGTACCAACGACTCGAGAAGAAGAAGAAGAAGGACTAAAACTTTAGAAAAACAATGCTTCAATTCTTTTATAAAGATCACAGAGAAATGTATCGAAAAAAACCTTAAACAATTACGGTCATTTAGAAAATCACGTAACAAGGATAATGGTATGCCCTGCAGTTTAAAATATCAAAATACAGTAGTATCTAACGGCAATGATATATGCAATGCATTTTCCTCCTACTTTCTCTCCACGTTTGTTGTACCTTAAATTCGATAACTTTATTCATATAATGTATTTTCTATAAAATTAATTTTGTGCTTTCTTAATACTCTACAAAAACGACTTTTATTAAAAACCAGACAAGTCAACGTAAAACTGTCAACATTACAGCCAATATTGCACTGAAATGCAAACTAGTAACAACTGCATATGAAAAATTCTCTTTTATACACGTAGCTGTTACTAAATTTTATATACAGAAAGTCTATATTAAATTGTCACTTTTATTTATATTATAAAAAGTAATATCACTGGCAGGATGTGAATATAAATGACCAAACAGGAGAAGAGAGTTTTACTTTCGACGAAAATATTCTATGCACTTGCATGTCTGGCATCTGCTGAAGGATGGAAAAGCTCCTTAAGTTTAATAGTGAAGAACAAGAAGGTAGGAAGGTATCCGGAAAAGAAGCAATCCCAGACGCTGAGAAGACACCTCGTGCGAAACTTCTATAGCGTGATTCAGGGTTACCGTCGGTAGCCGGTAGATGTCTTCAGTGTCAGCTGTAATCAATATTATATCTACGGTAGATGACACTTGATATAAGTAGCTACTGTTAAACTGATATAATAATAATATTCTACCACCTACACACAACATCACTTAGTCCGAAACTAAGGGAGAGAGAGCTCGTACTACTGGTACTAGATAATGATATGACTGTCATGATAGATAGAAAGGCCAACAGCAGGATCGACCCACTCATCATTTGGCCCATAGATTATTTTGATCTTTCCCCATCCGTTCGATGTCTCCAAACCATCTAGAGTGTCAGCTGTTAATTTTGTTCAAGTATATTTTTACTAAAATAGTGTGCTCATTACATAAGGTTTTCTTATTATTTCAGTCACAGAGCTAGATTCGACATGTTTTGAAGAATTTTCGCGATTACATTCAAACATACACTGACACACTGTCAGTGTATGTTTGAATGTGATCGCAAAAATCTCATCACAATCATAATTCAATAATCATTTAAATTCATTCAATTTGTTTATAAAACAAACTAACCTATCAAGATCATTTTAAGTCAGCAGTAAATAGTATTGTGAAAACAATTTTAGAATGTACAAATCATCTGTAGGTACAATATACAATATTTTTCACTGTGTCAATTACCTTGTAAAGAGGAGCTGTTCAACCTCAGTTCGCCTTCTATGTTTACATTAATTCACCTTTCTGACTTTCAGTTCACCGTGTAAAGTTCATTTTGCCCGCTGCTCAAATTTAATTTTAAAGTCTGCTCGACTACGGCTGAGGATAATTAGTAGTTTAAGTTTGTTGCTTTGTGGTGAGTTTAAATGTCAGTAGTGAAATATAAATTTATGATAATATTGCACGAATGGCGTTAAAGCTAAGGATTAGGTTTCTACACGGGATAATTTGCATTTTATCACGAGTTATACCCAGTTTGAGCGTTATGTGTACGGATCCATTGTCACAGGTCTGTACTAAAAAAAGAAAAAGGGTTAAAATGAAGAAACAAGTGATGCCGCGCTTCTACCATATGAGGAAGTAGTTTCAATCTTCTTTAAATTTGAGAATATTCTTCATTATTACTAAAGTACAATATATAATAAAATTATATTGTACGTTAGCGGTAGACTAGTGAATAGATTTATAGACAGAACGCTTTTTGAATTCAAAACCACGGCGCACAACACAGATTTTTCGAAATTAAGTGCTTTTGAAATTTGAACTGTCGCTTCCTATACGGTGAATGAAAACTTCGGGAGGAATCTTGTACGTGTATATCTGAGAAATATCCGTAATGTTCACGAAATACATGTGAAGGCTGTCTACCCGCACTTGGCCAGCGTGGTAAAATATGGTCCAACCCTTCCCACATTGAGATGATACCTGGGTTCAGTAGTGGGAAAGATTATAAACGATAAGCTGATGCTTACGACATTATTTTGTCTCATAAAGACCATTATGGTTCTTTAGCTATTGTACAAGAATATTATGATTATGCTTAAGTATAGGTAGTAAAAACTAGACGCGACATTCATCTAAATGCCAAACGAAATATAAAATTATAATGTTCGCACAGTTATCTGGTAACGTTGGTCCATCACTTGTTATTCACGTGACGCGTGTCAAATATGTTAATGTGACAGGGTGTATGACGTTCAATATACGGATAAGGATTTGGTTCTATCGCAAGCGAGATGGCAAATAGCGACACTTCTTTTTAGGTCCCGTCCTTTTCTAGGGGGTTTTAGAATGGGACATCTATGACTGAATCTCCTTGCTGATATTTATGTAAAATAAAATAGTTTTTTAAATAAATCGGGCACAGTGGCGTGCCACATGAAATTTGTCTTCACAGTGAATAACCTTGCGGTGTCAATTCCGCCTCTTAGGCAGGCACCTCACAGGAATATTTTGCCTCCTTTGCCTTTCAAAGTCAATATTATTTAAATACTTTTGGTCAAAAAGTTACACTGCCAAACATGGAGACAATTTTTCACACGCTTGATTAATACTATAACGATAGATATACATACAGCTCACAAGAACCTTGAGTGATTTCCTAACGGTGAACGGTCAACGAGAAAAAAATTGCAGCTACATCATAAAACAGTGATTTTGTGAAGTGCTTAGTCTATTCTGGAAAGTATATAGTTTACAGGCAAATCCTGCATTTAAGCCATTTATAGTATACATTAGTAGCAGTAGTTATACATTAGTAGTTTTTAGAATACATTTATTGCGGAAATATCTAAATGTAATCTAATATAATAAATTGCTTATACGTTTTTATGGCTTCAGAGGGATCATTTAAAAGTAATGTTTAAATTATTATTTACAGCATAATAACCAAATTGCTTTTGCGCTAACTAATACTAGTAAAATTGATTACTATTTTCGTTAAATTATACAAGATGACAACTATGAAACCTTTTAAAAAAACACCTCGGAGTCCTTCTCGAAGTCTCGGAGTGTCGACATATAAATCAATTTTAGTCCCCCGCCATACATGAGTTATACTGCTACAGGTATATTTTTAAAACAAAATCTTAGTAGTAGACCTTCCCTATTAGAGCCTCTACGTTCATATTGGAACCACATACACTCTATTATTCAAAGATATCCTTAAATGTGCTTGTGATTCCACTGCAAGTGAGAAAGTGGCCTTCGGCCGTATTCGTTCCAAGAGATTATAATAAATTTAACTCCGGTATGAAAGTAAATGTTACCGAGGATACATTTTGTGTGCAGTTATGCGCTTAATAATTATGTTTTTACACTTCAATGCTGCTCACCTGGACAATAAAATTATGGAGATAAATAATAAAAGGGTCTTATAGTAAACGTTGTCTAAAAGTTTTTGAAGTACTATTTTTTTAACTATTAGTACCTTTTCTAACTATAAAATTGAGAACTAAAATAAAGAGGTAAATTTTTCCAAACATTAAAACTTCAAAGATCTTATTACAAAAGAAGGATGAAGTATAATACTAGACTTGCTTCTAGATTAACATAATTTTAGATTTTCTTTAAAAATAGGTTGTTGTTGTCTCAATTCGACATTTATTCCAACGTGATATCAGCCTGACTTCCAGATTGATATCAGCCTGTTTATTAGCTGTCCCACTACTGGGCGTGGACTGCGACTCAGTTGCGAAGGATAAGTCATAATCCATTGCAGCCTAGTCTTTCATATAGAGAGAATTATTTGTGCATCACACCTTGTAGATGAATGGTGCGTCAATATGCCACTTTATGTGACTCCATGCACACACAGGCAAAAAATCTATGCTACAAAAATAATCTATCTAGCTCTCTAGATTCTCATATATATCAATTACCAACAAATAAATCATCAAAATCAATACAATTTCCTGATTTAATCCAAATCGCTGTCAATCGCACTAAACGGGCATCACAATGTTTTGACATTACGCGGTCATTTTCCATGACGCTTATTTGTACGTTGTTCGGTTCATTAGATTATCTAAATAATGGTTATTGCCGCTTCGAATTATTGGCAGAATGCTTATTGTTTTCAGTGTGCATAACTTGCCAGTCAATATTAATTTGGTTGATTTAGCACTATTTAGGGTGATAGTATTTTGATAATAATAATATGTGTGTCGTGTTGTTATAGTATCATGATTTGAGTGATATGATTTAAATGTTATAATAATTTTTAGTATACCACTAACATACTTCATGAACGTAACGTATTCTATAGCTTTAAAGATTACCTCACAAACTGCATGGATTTTTTGTCCCACATTTTTGGTTATTTTTTATGGTATGACTGTTCGAACAGCAATATAAAATCGAACGTTCTCATAAGGACCCTACAGTCATATGGAGCCAACACAAAGACTTCTGCAGCAAAAGCAAATTTTTATTCTGGAAATATTAATCTTCTGGCATGACATCTGTCATGCCTAAATAATCTTCTGCAATCTATTAAAAATCCAAATCAGCAAAAGCCATTTTAATTTCAGCTAGAATGTATTTTAAACGTTTTTCATAACTAGTTTATAATCCAAAACAAAACTGCTAATAACGCACGCCAAACAATACATGGGACATCAAATCATGGATGTATTCATCTTTAGAGCGGGAGAATTAATAAAAATGCAAATGAGTGAACGAGTGAAGTTTTGAATGAACACGTTCACGTAGGTGTTAATGCTTCCATATTCGTACTAATTGCATTTGAAAGAGTAATACCACTGTTCTGTGTCGCGCTTTGTTTAAAGTTAATAGTTTTTTGTGTTGAACTTGGTTAAAAAGTAAAGTACTTGAATAATAGCGCTCGGAAGTATTGTTGTTTTAAAAATGCTGTGTGAAGCAAGCTTTTTGGTTCAACGATACCTTTGGGTTGTGTATGAATTAGTTTGGAGTTTTAGGTGGCTATCTACTATCTTTTTAACCTAGTAAGTAAGATCAGTTGGATGCTATTTATCGCCTTTTCAGCTATGGGTAAAAATATTTTCTGAAAAATATGAGGCAATAATCCTGAAATATATTGCAAATAGATTTTCGTACTTAAGAAAAATGAAATAAGTTATTAATGATCCTTAGTCTAGGGTAATCTAGGTTGCATCTAAGAATATTTCACACAAATTTTATCTTGGGGCTTCGCGCACTTGGAATACTTTAAATTCTTCGCAACCCAAATGGATAGCCACATTCTATGATTTAATTTGTGGGCACTGACTCCACATAACGACGATTTTTGATTAATCTACCCAGATATTTACTAACCAGTGACGTTCGCGTTTAATTTTTTGAATAAAGAAGTACGTGCGGCGGAATGTCTCGGCGTTTTTTCCACGAATATAGCTAAATTTTAAATGAAGAACGACAATAATTCTTAGTAATAATCTGAATTCAAATACTTTTCCCGAAGAAGTCTGCACCTGAAAACATTGGCACAGAAAAAAATTATTCCGAAGTTACCGAAATTTTACCTTCGCCCCACAAATTGGAATTCCTAATTGTAATTAAAGTACAAAATGGCGCCGACCGATAATAAACCGCAACTCTAATTGATTTGCCGATAACGGAGACCTCGTAATTTGTGTCTGGCGGACTACTTGAAACCTTAATTGTCTGCGAAAAATGAAGTGATGTTTATTTATAGTATCTAAAGTTGATAAGCAGTGATAACTTAGACGCAGGGGTCTTGGGTTGAAACCCACGACGTACTAATGACTTTCCGAAGTTATACGCGTACAATATATTATTAATTATCATCATCATCAACACTGTATATAAACTGTCCCACTGCTGGGAACGGGCACTTCTCACTATGAGAAGGGTAAGTCCATAGTTCAGCACGCTGGCCTAGTGCGGGTTGGCAGACTTCACATGTCTTTCGAGAACATTATGGAGAACTCTCAGACATGCAGGTTTCCTCACGATGTTTTCTTTCACCGTTTAGCAAGCGATAATTAACAATTTAATACGCACATAACTCCAAAAAGTCATTGGTGCGCGCCGTGGATTCGAACTCGGACCCTCTGCGTAGTCTGTCGGTCTCTGCACTAGGCTATCGCTGCCCTTTAATTAATTATAGCTTGGCAAAAATGGTGACGGAAAATTTTGTGAGGAAACATGCAGGCTGCCCACCCACGTCCGATAATCGGTGACCGACTTTTTGTAGGTGAAAAATAAAACACACTGATAGCAATAGTGCAACGCATACGTCCTAAAAAAAGTAAGTCAGAAATAAAATCGGCTCATCCCGACCGAACCGATTATCGGGAAAAAATGTATCGTTCGGAAATGTAGCGTAAAACGCACACTACTCACCGACAGTCGGTCGCATGCACTTGCAAGGGAAGGACGAAAAAATATCACCAGGAAAGTTTAAACTCGCGTTATAATTCCAGTTATTCGATGGCTTTAGTTATACAAAAAAGAACTGACAATTAAGATTAACAGATGAGACAATTATCCAGGGCGTGGGCGACGTTGGCACTTCACAGGTCTTCGGATGATGGTAGTACTCAACTGGCGGTGCTGGCCGGAGGAAAAGGGACGAAGCCTCGTGTCCGCTGTATTTATAGGGCCGGCGCGGAAGGGCGCGAGGGAACGGCCCATTGCTGTGCGTCACTCGTAGCGAGGCTCGCGGCGCAGGAGCGCGATGTGACGTCACACATTAAACCTGGATATTAAAAGACGTTATTATAAAATTCTGCTATATTTCAGTTGAGTGCTATGTGAAGTTTTTTATGTTTTAGGAGACCAAGACAAAAGACGTTCCTGTTTAGTTAATTCTAACCTATTTCAAACTCTCGGTTCTATAAGTTTATAAAGTTCACTCGTCGATTTCTGTCTATCGATTTCGTACTATAAATTATTTTCGATTTTCGTCCTCAAGGGTAAAAATATTTTTTAGGTCATCTTATTGCTTCATGCCTTTTATCTACAGGACACCTACACCTCTCACTCGCCCGACCTCTTACTCCTTAACTATGAAGCTTATGCTTAAATCATTATAAGCTAGGAGCTTTACTAGCATAGAGGAATTCCTGCTAAATCACAAACTATAGTCTGCTTTAAATTAAACTACAGCTTACGGATTTTATCGTTTTACCGAGATTACATTTAAACAGAATGATCTAGAAACTACATTATTTATAGTTGTCTATGACACGCTGCGCATAGCTTGAATTATGAATTTGATCAATTTAGTGTAATAATTTTATAATCAATTTAATGTGATAATTTATTAATGTATATATATATATTTTCTTTTTTCTTTTTTTTTTCTTTTTTCTTTGTAATAATCTACTAATTTATTGTTATAATTAATTAGCATGACGCATGACATTCCGAAACAGAGTTGACACTTTACAAGACATAAACATTAATTATTCTGGCACTAAAATAGAACACGTAAATGTAACGAAATTTTTGGGAGTGACCATTGATTCTCAGTTAAATTGGAAGCCACACGTACAAATGCTTTGCAATAGACTGAATCAGTATTCATATGCCATCTACATGTTGTCTAAAACTGTTAATACTGCCGCAGTTTTAACAGCGTACCATGGTTATGTTACTCCTCTGTTGATGTATGGTGTTTTGTTCTGGGGGAATTCCGTAGATAAAGAAATGGTTTTAAGAGCGCAGAAGAGATGAGATGCGTCAGGGCTATTTTTAGGATTAAACAGACTGAGAGCTGCAGACCAATATTTCCAAAATGAAATTGTTGACTTTGCCATGTATTTATATTTTGTAAGAAATAATGATAATATGTTCGTTAAATTAAAAAGTAAGAGGCATTCAAGTAAAATAAGTTTCATACCAAACAAAACTGGACTTCTTAATAATAGTGTCTTTTGTATGATTCCTAGAGTCTATAATCATTTACCTACGTATTTACTTGAAACTTCTGACAATAATGCATTTAAATCTAAATTAAACGAATTTCTTATAAATAAAACCTATTACCTACTCGGTAAAGGAGTTTCTTGAAGACAACATTACAAAAACAAACATGCCTTAACGTTTGAAGTAAGCAGAATGTAATTCCTTAACTGGAAATAATAATTTCATTAATCGATTACTTATATTTTATTTTATTTTATTTTGTATTTTGAATTTGTGTTTTTTTTGACATCGTAAATATATTAATTCCTATCAATGATTGTTAACCTGACATCTGTAATTGTAACTGATATCTCATGTTGTGCACTTACTTGAAAACCAGTAAATTTTGTCGATGTTATTAATACGAGGGGAGTTCAATGTATTCTCGGTATAGGTATGAAGGAAAAGACGGAAAATTCTGAATAAATTTTATTTTTCAATATACTCCCCTAACATCTCAATACATTTATTTGTTCGTGTCCACAACAGTGTCAACAGTGTCATTGCTCAGCGATAGAATTCGATATTGAGACTTTGATAGAAGAAGTAGAAAAGCTACTGCTTTATATGACTTCGGATTGGCCGAGTATCACGATAGAAACAAAAAGAAAACATTCTGGGAAGAAATATGCCTTTTCATTAAATTCTTGTTGGGCAACGTATAGCAAACAAGAAAAAACAAAATTTGGTAAGAGGATCTCATAATATTTATTCTTTTTTTTTATAGACTCACGCCTGTATCCCCTAAGGGGTAGGCAGAGGTGTAATATTACACCCACATTTCGCCATCAATTTTTAGGTCCCACGTAATAGAGGGCGAGCCTATTGCCGTACAGGGCACATTACCAGGCTCCGTGCTGCTACTGAGAATTTCCTAACGGAAAAACCCAATAACACTTAGCCCGACCCGGGAATCGAACCCGAGACCTCCCAATCCCACGCGCACATTTATGCCGCGAGACCAACGAGGCAGTATATATTTTTTCAAGTCTTAGTTTTCTATTATAATTTTGTAGGATCCTTGTTATACCTAAGTAAATATATGCAAGTAGATATATGCAATCGTGGACAAACAGTTCCGCGTAGTTTTTACACTATATAAATTTACATTTCTCACTACACAGTAATGTCATCCTACTGTGGGATAGACGGAAAAAGGAATGTCTTCAGAAGATGTATAATAATATACTTTCCTTTCTTTTGGATGAATGCACTTCCTCATAATAGTGTCCTGATGTGTAATAGCGTGTTCTACTAATGCCAGCAGCTCATCAAATGTATTAATTTACATTCTATAATATTTAAAAACTTGTCTGGTCGAAGTCTCAGATCAGTATGATGAACATAAAATATCCCCTTCAATAATCTCTGAGCGATTATTGGGTCAACCCAGAACTTTCTTTTTTCTCTTCTGTTCCTCAAAAGCCAAAGACAAACCTTCCTCTGTAAATCCACCTTCCTCCTTATTTTCATGAGATTCTCTCTGTTCATGACGTGATGCTCCATCGATAGCCACAGACAAAATAACGGGCGTAGGCGTTGAGTCGTCCACAAAATCGGTCCTAAGAATCGGAGGAAATATCGGCCCGATTATCTGTCCTACAAAAAGTGTGACGTGGGTGGGCAGCCTAGTACTTCATGATTTTCCCGAAAGACGTGTGAAATGCACTATGGTCTAACCTTCGCGTAGATAATAATGGCCTGATGGTGATGGAATTAAAAGGTATTTATAGGTTTAAGGTGTTAGAACCTTGAGGTACGACCGGGTTCAACAATAGACGTCTTCTGACTGAGATGATGACGTAATAGAAAATATACCTAGTTAAAACTTAACTTTGAAAGTGGAAATATTTATAGAACAAGAATAGGAGTAATTATTTTAGCAGCTTTTGCAATATAAATGAATGTTTTAAGTTACACGTAAATACGTATCTTAGAAGAGGCGGATCAATTGCCCTATTCCGGGAATATTTTCAAATATTTCCTAGAATATAAGATAAGTAATTAGTCAAATACACCTTAATATGTGGGTTCAAGCAGAGACAACCTTTTTAGATATAATTATATTTAATACAATAATTTGTAGAATACAGAATATTATTCCTATCTCTCTATATATTATAACCTTTAAACAAGAAATACTCTTAGCGATTTTACGAAAATCACTGTTGTCACTTTTTTAATTTACTGAACTAAATTTCTATGAGTCAATACTATGGGTTCTAAGTGGGTTGGTGGGTAGCTCCATACCAGGCAGTTTATCAGAGACTTCACACGCTATGTGAGCACACAGCTGAGACCTGTGCAATGAATACACACTTACTAAAATCATCATCCTCCTAGCGTTACCCCAGTTTTCAACCTGGGGTTCGCTTACTAGTCTAATCGGATTTGACTGAATATTAGCTTTTCCTCATAGCGACTGCCTGTCTGACCTCAGTTTATTTAGAAGGTTCAGTACGTTCTAAATGAATTGACTCTAGTATAACTGACGTATAACGACTGTCAAATATCTTCATGACAACTAAGACCGACGGCTTAACGTGCTCTCCGCGGCACAGGCCAGGGGTTATTGATAATTAAATACGCACATAACTCTGAAAAGTCATTGGTGCGCGCCGTGAATTCAAACCCGATACCCTCGGCATGGTAGTCTGTTGATATCTCCACTATGTTATCGCTGCGTGACACACACTAACTACAATACACTGAGTTTATTTACTTCAACTTAACTTTCACTTTTACTCTAGTACAAATCAGTTTCGCCAGGTACTGTCGCCTGAGTTATCAGTGCATGTCCTCAGTTAAGTGCCGTACCATCGTGTCAAGATACGTCACGTGATGATCGGGAAAAAGCAACTGTTTCGATTCAAGACCAGTTCAAAACCATACTAATAATTAACCTGATCCAACAATTAGATAATACGTTCGCAAAAAAGTCAAACGATTTCAAGTCTACACTACTCAACAATAAGCGTAGGTAATATATTTTTCACCACAGCAGCTCAAACATGCCGCTTTTGCTGCGAGACAACAGTGAACAAAACGCGATTTTGATTCGAGCGTGAGGCAAAGTAGCTTTTTAATTTTTCAATCTTCAGTGCCACGAATTGACATTGTTCAGCCATAAATTTGAAACATTCGAATTTTACTGTGCTCCGTCTCTTTCACATGCATATAAAAAGTGAGTGAAAAACAAACCCTTTCGAATTCGAAATTCGATTTTGGAATTCGACCTCAAAGAAAACACCTACGGCAACGCAAAAAAAAATATTTGTAATAAAGAACTTACTTTTTTTATGTTATTGTTTACATGTTTAATTTATTATTGGATTTTAATAAAACTAAGTCTAATTAATAGTATAAAATTAGTATTTAACCAATACATTTTTATTTAGAATTACAACAATGATACATTTGAAAAATAAACATCAGGAACGCGGTATTAAAACGCGATTTAAAAAAGTAGCGGGAATAAAAATTTCGCTGATGCTGATACAGTAGGTATAGCGTAACGTGTTAAATTATATTAATATATAAAATAATCTAAAAAGATGAGTGAAACTAGCGATAATGACTGTACTTTAACACCAGAAGAGTTAAATCAACAAGTGATTATGCAAAATTCAATCTATTCCTGTTCATTTCTATGTCTCCTAAGTAATATGTGTTCTCACTGCTGTGGTGAAAAATTATGTGTGCTACACGAGAGCAAAGTTTTTTGTATCTCGTGCTGTTGAGTCCCTCACCACGCTCAGGATTCTAACTTTGATTCACTCGCTACGCTCGTGAATCAATCATAGAATCCTTCGCTTGCTCGGGACTCAAAATCTGCACTCGAAACAAAAAACAACTTTGCTCTCTTGTTGCACAAATAACTATTTAAGCTTTGCAGCAGCAAGTTCAGCCCACAAATATCGTTAATGTCTAAAAGTGTATTCGTATGCTTATCGGCTCCAACTTTGATTGTGCAAGCAGTGTATGAACTGCGAGCTCATGCATTATGAATTGTTTCAACAACTACCCGTTGTAAAACCACTGTCTAGATATTTTGTTGTGGTACTGGGTAGTTTGTATTGCTGATGATTTTTTTATAGGAGTATACTGTGATAATTCTAATTTATCATATTACGTATATGATAAATGACTAAATAAATCCTTATGCGAGACAACACTTTGTGGGACTCACAAATTGTTATTACGAGTATTTGTGTACTTTATCTCCATTGGTTGTTTTTTTGTTAGTAAAGTTCCCCGAGCAGCACCAAAATTATTTATTTCTAGTGCCAGAGTTCTCTTAAATGAGATAAAAAACATTATGATGCGCCACCTAGCGGTCGGCAAATAGCAACTTTATCAAGTCAAGTTCAAAACCACACTAATAGTTAACACGATTCGACAATTGTATAATGCTTTCTCAACTATAAGTCAAATAAGCCTAATATAGTTTTAAGCTTTGCAAGAGCAATTTCAGCTTAGAAAGATCGTTAATGTCTAAAAGTTTATTCGTATGCTAATCGCCTCCAACTTTGATTGTGCAAGCAGTGTGTGAACTGCGAGCTCATGCATTATGAATTGTTTCATCGACTACCCGTTGTAAAACAACTGTCTAGATACTTAGTTGTTGTAGAGGGTAAAGCTTGAATCACTGATGATTTTTTATACTGTGATAATTCTAACTTATTATGTACATACCCATTTGAGTAAATAAACACATAGACCTTATATGTTTCTTTAGTACATCGCCTGTTGGTATAATGGTTAGTGACTGCTGACTTGGAGGTCGTGGATACAATCCCCACCCAAGATAGATCTTTGTGTGATTTAGAAATATATAAATGCTTGTATCATTTGTCTGATTACCAAAGTAGATTTAGGTGGCTGTGTGTTATTAGTATAAAGACGTAGTGAACAAATATTCGACTTGCTTTGCGTTGTACGCGTAACTCATTGGCAAACTCCTATGATAACTTTTTGTTGGAGATGCTTTTATTATTAAAGAACCTAGAAACATATTGTATACTTATTGCAGCCTCATATTTCGAATCAGAAATCAGATTAGGATTATGCCTTGGTACAGTTTATAGAGTCATAATGTCCCATATGATGCATAATAAAATGGTTTATCAAATACAGCAGGAAAGTTTGCTTTGGCATAATTCGAAATAAAATCTTTACCTAAAGATGTAAACACTATATGAGGCATTAAAAGTTTAAACCATTTAAACAAATCGAAGCTTAATCGATATCGCTTTTAACCTATCACATTACATAAACGTTCCATACAATCAATATGCAAAATTGAATACATTACCAAAACTCTTAACTCCACAGATCTCCCGGTTCTCCATAAACGCGCAATGGTGAATGTAAAAACTTTTATCTCAAACTGAATTGAACTCAGTAAATGCTTACGTATTCACATGTTTTGACTGCACGGTTGGCGTAGTGGTTTAAGCGGCCGCCTCGCCGCTTGGCACTACGCTGAAGTGTTGTGGGTTCGATCCCCACATGAGACAACACTTTGTGTGATTCATAAATTGTTGTCTCGAGTCTGGGTGGTCATTGTGTCCGTTAGTTGTGTGTTTGTAAATTCCCCCGCGACACAGGATTTAGTCCTAGTGTGGGAGTTGTCTATGTTTATTCTTCCCTAAGTATTTTCGTTTCAACTTACAGAAATTTTGAAATGTTTCTGTCAAAATAGGAAAATAAATCAACCTGGAGAACGTTGGATAACATCTTGGTTTGGGAATTTATTTTATTTCTTGGGTGCAGTTTTTTAAGTGCCAGAGCCGCTTAGTAACCAGAGCGTGGTAGATTAAACAATAAAAAAATAGGTTTGACACAGACTTGAATGCCTATTCTATTAATATTTATGTTTTATCGCCATCTAAATATTTTTTTTTTCCTACCACATTCACACAACACCATCTAGTCCCAAACTAAGCAGAGCTTGTACTATGGGTACTAGACAATGGATAAACGTACATATATACTGTTTTTTTTTTTTTGTAAACATACATACATATTATACATAGAAACACCCAGACCAAGACAAACATCCATGTTCACGCACACAAATGTTTGACTTGAGCGGGAATCGAACCCGCGACCTTCGGCGTGGCAGTCGCTTACACTCCCGCTGCGCCAACCGGTCGTAAAATCCTTGCGTTACTGACTGACTGACAGACACGCTACAGCCGAAACTACGCGGCGCAAAAAGCTGAAATTTAGGATGTATGTTCCTTGGGGACCGTAGGGATGCACTAAGACGGGATTTCCCGAAACTCCCACGGGTTCGGGCAAAACGGGAAATTTGAAAATATGTGTGTGGGAAGCCGCTGGCGTCCTCTAGTCTAGTATATTTTTATTATAACCACAAATAAAGGATGAACATTAAACAAAATAGCTTTGTAATTATATCTTCACTATCGAAAACAAGTTCTTAGTTTCAGTAACGTCAGTCATACACGTTACGGTATAAATAAACTAGTTGTGCCAGTTCCCGCAACAGTTTCCCTTGACTAAAGGAGCATATTTTTGGGCCCGAGAAAGTAAGTAGTTTACACTTAGAATTCAATCCATGTGTATAATACGTATATACATACCTATGTATACATCTGATGACATAATTTGACAAAATAGGTACCTACCTATTTTGTCAAATTATGTCATCTCTATATAAGGCAAGTGTGGAAGGGACAGGACGAAGGGGAAGACCTAGGCGGACGTTCTCTGACCAGATTGGAGACATCCTAAAAACAGGACAGGTGAGAAGTACCCTGAACAGAAGAGCATGCATGAGGAATCTGATGGGAGTGAATGAAGCAAGAGAGATATGTCAGGATCGTTGCAAATGGCGTTCCGTAGTCTCTGCCTACCCCTCTGGGAAACAGGCGTGAATCTATGTATGTATGTATGGTTTTTCAATCGGCAGATAAAAGTTATTTTACCATTAAGCTGTAATCTGGCTAAACGTGGCAGTAAAACGGTTGATTTACGTTATTCAAATAATAGTTATTTAGAATTTGGAGTCGTTTTATTTTGTCTTAAGAATGATTTTTCTGATTATTGAAAAATCAGCACTGTAAATTATTTAAAGATGGTTATCTGATACTGGTTAGAAAACATTTCAATTTTTTTAGGAAACTTAAAACTGTACAGTTTAAGATTATTTAGTTGTGTTTATCTGTAAGATTCTATAGTCAGGTTGTGCCAGTAATTACCACAGGCTTCAGTAAGATCGACTGATACTAATAGATTGCAGAAGCACTTATCAGAATTACTGGCAACAGAAACAGGTTTTTGAGTGGTGTGAGTCACATTTGCGGCTCGCCACACAATTCTCGGCGTGGAACATGACTGTTATACTATAGGCAAAAATGCAAAGAAACTATAAAGCCTATTGAGTCGCGTACCATGGAAAAAAAGGTTTTCCACAAGACATTCAGATATATTATGAAAATCAGAGATTCGTCTCTATGGCCATGCAAGGCAACGCATTTTGTCTAAGAAGGGACCAAAAGAAGGGAAGAATACGTGCCAGCTTAATTACTTGAAAATATCGACACGTCATCTCTCAATATAATACTTATGTAGCAGCAGAAAACGTAGCCCTTCGTATTCGGATAAAAAGTTCAATAGATTTTAATTATTGAAAATTCAAAGCGATTCACTCTAAAGATTGCAAACTTAAAGAAACAAAAGAAATCTTGAAAAAAGCTCAGAACTGCTAAGAAGTATGATAAGTTCATTTCTCTAGTAATCATCGCATTAAATCGCACTGTGGCATCCATGACAAAATCTTCATAAACCGACGGCATTATTTGAATAGCTTGCAAAAACTCCATCTTATTTTTAGCTAGCTCTACAAAGGCAAATAGTGTTTAAATGGAAGAGAACCACAAACGAATTATGCTATAAATTAAACCCTTGCGTCTTGTGAGAAAAAGATAGAAAATTTAATTTAACGACAAACTTTCAGCAGATTTATTGTTCTAGTTTTGGTTACTCGCCTTTTTGGAATGACTATTTTAAATTGCATTGAAATGGATGCGCCCTTATAATGCCAAATAAATTTATCACTGGTGGCGAGCGTAGTAAATTACTGTCTGTTTTCGTATAAACAATAGCATAGTTTTTGAATGTACAGCAAGTGATTGATAAAATAAGATTGCATTTTGAAACATAATAATTGCTGAAGTTTACATCGTAACCGATTTTAGTACCCCCGTGGGTAGGAAAGTGCTTTCTATAGCAATCAAATAAATTCCGAATTTGTATTCATTTGAATGCCAAGAAAAATGACAGTATGAAAAGTATGAAAAATGCAGACACTATACGACTTGAAGAAAGCACTCCAAATAGAACACTAAATCTAATTACAAGTTCTTGGCAACAATTTATTCATATTTCCATCACAAAATAATACAAAGTCACTCCCTATATACAGACTAAGACCTATTTCTACAAAACCGCGATCAAAAGTAATTCAGCGACATATATAACCAGACGTTTTGAAGTAAAAACCGCGACACCTAGCGAAAGTACTACGTAATGACTTTTAACAGCCCATCTACTACAACTAACCACAAGCAACTACAGGTAAAATATTACTTAGGTTTTGAACCTTATTCGCTACCTAATTATCGCAAACATATTGCCATTAGGGGCGCGTATATTTTACAAAACCACCCCATCCCCCCTCCGGGTTGGGACCTCGGGCCAGCTTTATAATGGGTTGGGGCGGTCGAGGTTCGTTATAGTACAAATTGGCTTGACTCCAGTTTTCTCTGTTTGTCTGTATTTTTGCTGAAATAACAGCGACGTCTTGCCGTCTCCATATTGTAATAATTATATCAAACAACTTATTATTGTTCAAATTAGACGATTTGTGTTATTTTTGTTAAGGGTCGACTTTCACTTAAGCGGTCAATGTAGCGAGAAGTATTTTAGTTAAATGATGAGAAATGTAAGTCCATGTCTTAGGTGTAATAAATCTATAGTATCTGTGTATGTTAAGATATACGTACGTCGTATGTATAATATGTATATCAGTTATCTGGTTACCATTAGTTTCTAACTCAATATACATTGTTAAGCTATGAAGCTGACTGTTATAATTTCTTTTTTCTTTCTTTCTTCCTTATTTTGTTATCGTACCTGTACCACTGTAATTTTTTTATAAACACAATATTTTTTTTTTTGTTGTCGCATGTTAAACCAGGAAAACTTACCTACTCCTATTATATGGACTTATAAAGTTAAGCGGAAAGAGGAAATGTCCTGATTTTTTTGTTATTTCATATCAATAACTTTGGTAATCTTTTTACCTTTATTTAGTTGAAAAGTTTTCCATGCGTAAGCAAAAGCGTCTTAAATTAAAAACAATGATTCAAACATAAAAGCAATGATGCGAAATAATCACTGAGTAATCAAGGCCCTTACAAATAAAGATAAAAATAATTATATTATCGAATAATCTTTATTTTTACTTTAAATGTATAGAAATTGTACGTCTATATATGGTTATTTTAGAAAAAGGTTACACGAAGAACTGACAGACCTTAGACTTAGAATATAACCGGTGCTACAAACATTTCTTTGCTAGAGAATTTACTATATCTTAGGCTCGACATCGCAAATATATGATGTAATATTGAATTACAAAGATCAGAGTCAGTGGATTCTATTCCTCCTAAAAAAGAATCCCAGGTATTTTCTCGGGCGTTTTTCTACGTGACTAGAGTAAATAACATAGTCGATCTGACGCGACTTGGAATATGTTGAACTTTAGATTTTCTTATGTTTTACTGTAGTAAACTTTTCGTCAAAGTAAAGAGAGACTCCAGCTTAGCAAATATTTGGAAACTTTAAGAGTATTGACAGTTTTATTATCTATGTTTGCTACATATTATGATGTCGGAAATATCGTTGACTTTGTAGTGTTACAACGATATTGAATGTGCAGATAGCATAGTGGTTTCAGCAGCCATCGCTGTTTAGCGCCTTGTCACGTGAAATGTGATTCAATGGACACATTGTTCTTTCAAGTCTAGGTGTTCTTTGTGTCCGTTGATATAATGGTTATACAATTCCTCGCATAATAGAATTTATTCCTAGTACGGGACTCATAATTATAAAAATTGTTAGACGTAATGTTGATGAAATATAAAGTATGTCTGGTAGTCTTTCAGGTAACAAATAAGAGTTTTACAAAGATGTTTCAAATAATAATAATAATATAATAATAATAATAATTTATTTATTCACAAAAATACAAAAGGTACGTACACTACAATTCGTCTTAAATTAAATCCATTGGTATAACTAGCCTAATGTCTTAAATTTTGTTTTACATTATATAATAAGTACATGGCTAATAAAAACAATAGTGTACATAAAGCCTCATAATCATAATATACATATATTTGCAATATTAGCAAAAACTAGGATTGCGTTATAACTCAAGTAGTTATCGACTACCTAGGTTAGACCTGTGTTTCGAGCTGACGCTTGATTAAAACTTAGAGAGACAAACAACAATATTATGTACATGTTTATATGCTAATATTATAACATAGTGAGTAAGTAATTAAGTTTATCAAGATTTAGTTTAATTTAGGCAGACTATTTATGATAAATTAATAATATAAAAACGAAATAAAATAAAAATTCACAAACATTTTGGTACTTAAGTAATTACAGTTAATATTCCACATGTCACGTAATAAGAAATAGAATAATAATATTTAGACAAAATTGTTAAAGATCATTTTAAAACTTCTAGTAATTTTTCTGTGTCGTCGTAATTGAGTTTTTGTAAATATTCTGTTACTGTTGTTCTGCATATTTTATAGCTAAGACTATATAATATATATTCAGAAATTTATTGAACTTATTATACAAGAACGGTCCTAGAAATACGTAGAATCTTTTAACAAAGACCTGATTTGTATGAGGTGTTACATAAACAAGGTCCTTTCTTCTTCTTTCAACAGGAATTGGGGACTATGGGAGTTCGGTGTGCTGTTTTTGTATAATACTAAGTATAAATAGTTGGCGCACTGTTAGCACGTTGCATGATAAATAGAGTTGGTGTGTAGGGAATTTAAAGCGACGAAATGTAGCCACTTTAAGAATTGCTCTTTGTGCTCGTTCTAGCGGCAATAGAACTGATTTAGCCGCGCCACCCCACGATGTAATGCAATATGTTAGTATGGATTGACACAAAGCTAAATAAACCTGTTTTATTAATTTGTAATCGGCTATGTTACGAAGTTTTTTGAAAATATAAATTAATTTCCGCGTTCTTGCGCATACAATATCAATGTGTTTACGGAAATTTAGATTTGTGTCGAGTGTTATGCCAAGATATTTAATATTGTCAGTTTCAATTAATGCGGGTCAAGTACATGTTAGGTCAGCGTGCATTTTACAGTTGTGTGCAAAAATATGTAGGTTAATAGGTGATGGATTAGTCGGCAAGGTTTTGCTCATAAACGCAATCAAGGACTTCCTTTTCCGTGAGGGATACGGGTACACCCACGATGGTAACTCTTGGACGACGTTTCGTTGGCTCCTCCACAGTAAGACCCGATGAGACTAGCTTTTGCGAGTTCCTTAACTTTTCAACGTCTTGCTTAGATTCCGTACTAATGAGGACGCCTCCGTTTCGGACTTTCCTCAGCCCACGTACGTGAAGCTTAAGTTTCTCCGGTGAAATAATCTTCTGTACGAGGGTTTTAGTATCGTCACTAGATTTTGATTTGTCGCTGGGATAGATAGCAATACTGCTCAGTTTATTAGGACGAACAAACTTATCAGCTCCTTAATAAATAAATTTCCTTGACAATATTCCGTTTATTGTATAGAAATATATAAAATCGAGCAATAAAGCAGTTATTGGCGATACTCTGGTTTTCAGCAAAAATCGGTATCTGGAATTAGATATGGATATTTAATAAATTTGGCCTTAGTGTCAAAATCCAAGTTGTGAAAAGATTTTAAGCCTTCGAGATTTATATAATACAAAACATCATATATAAATTAATTAAATGGGTGTTAATCGCTTTAGCTAATTCGTTTAAGGTATAAATACCTCTGTTTCTGCCGTCGTTTTTCTCGTTAAAAGAGGTTATACAGGCACTCTAAAGCACTTTTTGCAGCCAACAAAGCAGACACATCTGATTAATAACAGGAATAAAAGCATTTTCGCCGAATGCTAACTATATTTACACTTCTGTAATAATTACGAGTAAATGTAAATATTTAAATGCTAAAATAAAATTTTTACTGAACATAATTTGCCATTACGGGGATTCCCCGGGGAAACAGGTAATTATGAAAGCACCTGTGACGATATTATTAGTTCGAATATTTTTTTTTATTTTCAGTACACTTGTACTGACGAATTCAAGAATAGGGTTTGTGTAAATCTTTCTTTAAATGGGTTGTTAGGTGCGTCTGGTTGGAAGATAATTATCATCAATGTCGCCTCAAAAAGTAAGGAAAGTTGTTCTAGCAATTATGTTACGTATGCGACCTACGAGCTGCTGGCGCCGTGCTTCTACCAGCCGCTGCCTACGCATCAGCTCCGACCTACTAGCTTACTACAGCCAGGCCACTGGCGCCTGACGGCACCAGCCTGCGCCTGGGCCCTGCCGCTCAGCCTACATCAGATACGCAGCCTACCCAGCGTGCACTTCGGCCAGCTCACCGGCGACCCTACGAGCAGTCTACCCTACGAGCGTCGGAGAGCAGCAGGAGTCTACCCTCCAGCCTTCAGGCCAGTGCTTACACCTAGTCGGTCATACTGTATGTAAGCGGTAGTAAAAAACCTGTTCCTTCTAAGCAGTGTTTCTATCAGAACCTTCCTGAGAACTAATAAAATTAAATACCATTATACTTAGTAGTAGTCATGCCAAATGAAGTCGGACGGCACATCGTGATACTACCAGCAAGGATGTTCATCAGATGGTGAGAGTGAGTTTGTTACTTTGTCAAAGACAAGAATAGAGAGAGAGCATAAGTGTCGCGACCAGCTGCCGTGCCCAGCCTACCCGCTATAGAACTCCTTGTCTTCAATATAGCGAGACAAACGCGTCTGAGGATTGAGATTGATGACAGATGGAATTTCCTCCTAGTCAACATTTGTCTGACGCAACTTTGGTAGCACACAATTTGAAACATCCAATGTTAGTCCATTAAAACGCCTCATCAGCAGTTCCACCAAAACACACCAAGGCATCTCTAAACTAGCAAGCCCAATCCAAATACACCACATACCTTAACCTTAGTGAATACCCTTAACGAGTAAATTCACCTAACTTCACAACATCCTTAAATAATATTGTTTTTGTCGTGTATAATTCTCTTAATTCATTATCTGAGAAAATATTCATGTAATATAAACTAATGTTAGCAAAATGTTTGTTTTGCCCTACCGAAGGATTTCAGGCTAAAAATACGTAAGAGGATGTTCCTATTAAAATAATATGTTACGGTACCCAAATAATTTGAACGGTAGGACAATCTTTATACTGTGCTTTTAATAGGATATTGACGTCTTGAATATTTTGTCTTCAATATTTTTTATAAAACGTACGGGTAACTTTGACGGAATTGTCATTTTTCTTTTAAATAAACTTATCGCTATCGAAGTGTGCTATTTTTTAATTAACAAATAAACCTGCCTGTCCAGAAAGGTTAAAAGAGCTTCTGTAAATGTATTTTAAGACGTCGCCCACTAACTAAAGAATCAGTAATTTTAAAAATAAAGCATTCATTGGAGTATTTTTCATGGTACAAAGTAATATTCCTTATGAACGTACTTAATCAAATAAAAAGGTAATTTGTACATCAAACAAACTGTTGTGTCGTGTGGGGATCAAACCCACAACACTCGGTGCAGTGTCAAGCGGCAAGGCGGCCGCTTAAACCACTACACCAACCGTGCAATCGCTATATTATATAAACGTGAGGGCAGATGTTTGTATCCATAGTACAAGCTCTGCTTAGTTTGGGACTAGATAGTGTTGTGTGAATGTGGTAGAATATAGAATATTATTTTTATAAATAAATGTTCGATATTTTCGCTTAACGCGAATTGATTTTGATCACAGTTTTAGTTATATATACATACTAGAGGACGTCCGCAGCTACGCTCGCACATTTTTTTTTAATTTAACTGTCTCTGCCCGATCCCGGGGGAATTTCAGGAAATTCCTTCTTAGTGCACCCCTACGATCCCCAAGGAACATACATGCCAAATTTTAGCATCCTGCGCCTTATAGTTTTGGCTATAGCTTGTCTGTCATTCAGTCAGTAATGCAAGGATTTTATATATACAGACAGATAACTAAGCTAAGCTAAACTCATATTATGTACATCATGGTAACACATAGACTACCTTTTGTCGCGATAGATGACATCCTCATAGGCGGAGCCGCGGGCAGCATTTAGCATATGACAATTAAAACGGATCACAGAGACGGTTTAAGTATTTACAGTGCTAGATTAGAAAGCTTGCGCTCTTGCTCTAGAGATTTTATGTTCTGGGGTTCTTAATTTACGGACAAGACAGCAATGTGAGTAATCTTCAGTTAAAAAGAGATTTTGCTTTCAATAGTTCTCACTATGATTTGAAAAAAATTGTTCTTAAAAAAATAGTGATATCACTATTCAATTGTGTACACCCTTTAGAAAAATATTGGCTGATAAAATTATACCTTATGCATAATTATGAAAATAAACGCGGATCTCATGTATCAAACCCATGACCTTAAACACCAAAACGATATTTTTAATTTTTGAATCAAGTGCGTGTTACTAATTTAGACTGGCCTGTTTGTGTAGTGACTCTGCTAAGACGTGGGTTCGATTCTTATCCAGAACAACCTATCTCGATGCACAAATACATATTTGTTCGATGTGTCTATAAAATAATATTTTAGGTACACTTATCACATTCAGCGGCTCAACACGAGTGTTGCCTAGCTAACAATCAAATGGCCAAATATAATAATTACCTACCTTTTTTTCTGAACGTTTGATAGTCTGTATAATCTAAGAGCTTATTAAAACCCGGCGTAGATTAAGAGCTTACTCACAATGCAGTAACTATATATAAGTCTAATGATGGCAATCCTGATACCAATGGCTGTTGGCTTCACTTCACATCTAACTAATTGCTCCTGGTTGATTCACAAATAGACACGACCGTTGTAAGACGGTTGAAACGTCGGTAAAACAGAGGTATTCATACCTTAAATTAATAAAATATCGTAACTAAGACCGGTTTTAATAAAATTAAATAAGAATCAGAAAGAAAATAATTTAGTACTCTTGACAAACCCAAAGCATTGTCTCCCTACAAAACATACAGCATCTCGAACGCTCAGCACATAATTACCAGCGGCTTCATTACGATACGAACCAAATTAAGTTCTGCATTACATAATTCTGAATTTGCTTACGCAAATAATTGCCACAATATTATTTGGATACATATTATTATGTTTTTTGTTTTTGAGTAACAAATAATGGAGCCGTTTGCCTCGATGTATTTATTTGTTTTATTTAAATACGAGCTTCTGGATGTACATAATAATAAGAGCTATTTTATTTTAATACATTGTGATAGCTGGTTTTAGCACAGTGCCATAATATGTGTCTATTAAACATGATTTTTCTTAATTTGTAGTTTTTTTTATAGTTATGGGCGGCAAACGAGCCCGCCACCCATGGGCAACACTACAGGAGTCACAAGTGCGTTGCCGCCCCTTGTGATGGGGAAAAGGGATAGGATGAGGAGTGGGATGACGGAGAAAGAATAGGGGATAGGGCCTCCGGCACTCTCACTTACTGAACGAAACGTATGCCATAATGCCATGCTGGCTGCTGGGATGATGGTCATCACTATGGGACTTCATTGAATGCTTAACATCAGGCAGCATGGAGTCAATTTGTTCGGCAGAAAAAAAAAAGACGTAACAGTTTAAGTACTGTTACTTTACGTCGATTTTCTGTGAGAGGCTAGTACTTCCCTGGTCGAGCCGGCCCATTCATGCTGAAATCAGCAAGGATTCTAATACCTGCAAAATTTATTATATATAATTTAATTCTATTTGATTAAATTTTTCATTCAAATGAATTTTATTTAGTGCGTTGGATTTTGTTTTGGCTAAATTCAATAATTCTGCATAGCAAAATTATTTAATGGCTATTGATATCAATTCAGCATTACATTGCCGCTTAAATCCAGTACGTTTCATTGAGAGTCGTAGCAACGGCAATGTGTAGCTTGGCCATATTGTTTTAATATCCATTGTACTGTTTTTTGAAAACGCTTTTATGCCTAGAATTGCCAAACATTAATCTGCAACCGAATTTATCTAAAACATGACCCTAATGACAGGAAAAGCCAGATATAGGCTAGTAAAAATAAAAATACGTGATAAATTATATGCCCTCCTAATTATGACAAAAAGTGAATTGCAGGATGATTATTCTAGTATCTATGAACTATGCTGAGTATATACCATCAGTAAAACAATAACACGTTCGGATGAAAATTTGATTTAATAAATAGTATTTAGTCTTAGAATTGTCTAATTGTAGCAAACGAGAATTAATATTGTATTTGATTCCAAAAAAATTGATTATTCATTTATTCATTTATTGACATTGTTATTTGAGCTAATATCTATTGAATTAATTAAAATCTGACTATGTGTATTTCGTTTTTATACATAAGAATTTGTACAACATAAACGGCAAGACATAGAGAATCTATATAATGTATACCTAAACTATGTAACATTAACATCTATTTACCTATGTTCGACAAATAAAGAATTTTGAATTTGAAACTATGGAGTGAAAAACATCCCCAGTTTATTCTTATTGAAACCTGATAAAACTATATAGAAACTCGACTATTCTATCTTTCTCACACAATCGTTTTTAGAAAGAAATGCAAAATCAGTGCGAACATCTGCTGCATTTGAGAGAGTATTGTGACACAATCATTGATTATACAGTCAGCATACGAATCAGATCAGATGTGATGCGGATTTCGTCCCAGATTTATTCACAGGACTGAAATTAGGGTTAGTTCAGACGATCAATACATACATACATACATACATAGCCTATATCCCCGAAGAGGTAGGCGGAGGTATATTGCTACACCCACTTTTTGCCAGATTTATTAGACGATCAATATTATCTGTTTATTACAAATAAGTATCAAATTGAAGGATATCCAAAGATTATTATTAATAGAATAAATTATTATAATAATATGAAAGTAGACTGCTCTGCTAAAACAAATCAAAAAATTAAAATTAATTGTCATTGCATTCGGAGCTGCGTTTTGTCGAACACGGTAGTAGAGCATTGCTGATTTTAGCATGAATGGGCCGGCTCTACCATCTCACAGATAATCGACGTAAAGTAACGGTACCTAAACTGTTACGTTTAGTTCGGTGAGTGAGAGTGCCGGAGGCCCTATCCCCTATTCCTTCTCCCCCATCCCAATCTTATCCTATCCTTTTTCCTAACCCCAAGGGGCGGCAACGCACTTCTGACTCTTGTGGTGTCGCTTGTGTCCATGGGCGGCGGTAATTGCTTACCATCAGGCGATCCGTCTGCTCGTTTGTCGCCTATTATTATAAAAAAAAAAACACTTTTTGTGCTGTATCAGTCTAGTCTAGAGTCCACGTAAGCTTAAACACTTTGTTTAGCGCTTTTTCTTTTATTTAGTAGTAGACTTCACCCACTTAGGGAGGAAAATTCTGCACACAACCTAAACTTCCTTAGGCACATAATGATTACAAGCAAAATTACAGGTTATTGTGCCTAGTATTGGCTGTACTTTTTCTGACATCCAGTCAGTCAGTAAAAGTACAGTTTTATTGATACTAATTTACGAAATAAGACATAAGTATAAATCATTTATCATTATTTCATCTGTCTAAGTTATGTCAGATGAGATGTGTTCTGTTGCAGTGATTGCTTCAGACGATATTAAATGGAAAACTGTGTGAGCAAGGCCTTAATCCCAAGATTAAGGCCTTGCTCACACACTTGGGAGGAATTAGTTACAGTGGGGAGAAAAGAGGTGTAGTGTTGGTCTAGAACACAACCGTGTGACTCTATCCCATTTTATTCCGTAGTTTTTGGCAGAAGCGACTTAGAAAAATATCCAAAACAAAAATTAAATCCGGAACGACATGGCAACTCGACATCAAACCCTATATCAACTCGTTTGGCCAACGTGGTATCGTAGACCAAATCCTCTTATTTGAATCACTATGCTGTTATGACGTAGGAGCAGCCTGTGTCCTGTAGTGGACTGCCAAAGACTGAACGATAAAAGAAGTTGACATAGCCCATTTATTGGTCCACCCATTAAACCAATATTACTTCTACGGTGTGTTCCATAAATACCTTTGTACAAACAGCCAGTAAATTCCGTAACAACTTAAGTATTTGCCTACGAAATGTAAAGCCTCACAAATATTCGGCAATTCGGTTGGATTTTATTAAAACCAGTAACAATCGATGAGAGTCGCGGTCTTGAACGCGTTTTATTAAAAACTCCCACAGCTATAAATTACAGGGCCACTTTCGGGCACGACTCTGAAATATTCGACTTTTCTGTTTGACCTCAAGGTTTGAATAGTGCCGTTAAGGCGCTGTGTACAGTACACTGAGTTCAGCTGTTGCTGTCACTGTCGGATTGTATACATAAGAAAGAGAAGCGCGATGACGACGGGACGTTCAGAACGAGTTATTTATCATTAAATACATTAATCCTTCCAAATATCTTATTCCAATCGATAAATAAAAACAACAGTTCCCTTTATTATCATATATTACATCACTGTTATTAATATTATCAAGATTTGTTTATAAATAATACAGTTACATTTGCTACAATTTCAATTTTAATGGTTATTTTGTGGTTTTTTTTATCGAGAAAATTTACCGAAAACGTGTTTTGAACACAATGGTCCCCCCATAAATATGATCAAGATTAACATATATTTTTTTAGCTGCTCTAAAATGTATACATTTGGCTAAAGAACTGTTTTGTGAAGGCTATTTTGACTAGGTACAGCGCCTTAAGGGCATCAATGAAAAATCAAGGGCGAAAAGTTTTTATTTAGTCCGACTGATGTACTTTGTGAGTTGGAAGCATTTGGGCTTTATAGGACGAAAGACCTTTTGTAGATGCAGCTGTAATGAATCAGAGGGTAGTGTGTCTTTTTATCCAAAGTTTGTTCAAGCCAAGGAATAACCTGATATTTTATATTTAAATTATTACACTGCCTATGACTGGATTGTGATGTCCTTTGGACGAGATAGATGTCGAGTCTTTACATTTTCCACTAGATAAATATTTTTAATATAATACAAACATAAAACACCATATGCCGTGAGGGTGACGATATCCTTACCGTAATTTTAAGAAATGGAAAAACACTCGAGTGTCGCCCTAAAATCTTAGCATTATATATGATTTCAGATTAAGTCATATAATTTTACTCATTACATCAGATCAGTACCCTGAACACAGCCTTTTTCTAACTCATTGCTCAAACAACAAAACAATTTGCTTACATACAAGAAAACTAAGTATTATTACTCAATCCGGCTAATATCAATTCCATTTCTGCTGATTTCATCCCCGTTATGACAACGGTAAGTAAGCTGCGCAAAGAAGTCAATAACAAATTCACTACAAAAGAAAACAAACAGAACACAAACTCCGAAGTAATAATTGCGTTTCGATTCAGTCAACTGGATTATCCGAAACGTCACACTTTCCAAATACGTCATTACCAGTCCGGGTAATCCTTATGAAGTAACGCCCGGATGAATCCGGGTTAGATCGGGTGTGTCCGGGTATCGTTCGGGTGTCCGGATTACCCGGAAAAGATTAGATTTTAACACAGTGTTAGAGTACCCGGCCCGTTCGACTGTAAGTTAATACTTAATTGTGATTTACATTTTGACGATCCCAGAATAAAATATGGGCTGAATATTTTGTTTGGACACGACATTTGATGTTGCTTGGAACGAATATGTTCAATTTACATAAGGTTTTGGTTGAGATGGTAATATTTTATCAGTCTTACGTGACAGCCCACGTCCTTTAGCCTTTTTCACAAGATTTTATCTAAAGCTGAAATTATACAGTGTGGGGTACACCCACACAAGTGAAGGGTTTATATGTAAGTAAGGAATGTATTAAAATTAAGGCCAACCTCACATTGGGCGTCAGCGTTCTTCGAGCGTACGCCTAGCGTGCGCTCGGCGTTCACTCTGTAGTACAAAGTGAACGCCGGGCGCACGCCGAACGGACACCGAGCGTACGCTCGAGGAACGCTCATATTCATAGCATATTTTAAATACTATGAATTGAACTCAGTATTTAGAAAAGTTTTATAGGTGTACATTTATATTTGACTGCATCAATACTGCAAGAGGTTTAGATATTTTTATGTTTTTCGAACGCCAATTTGAAAAAAAATGCGTTTGGGTTTAATGCGTTGCGTTGTTAAGAAAAAGAGACAAGTTTTTATTTGAAATAAATTCGTCACAAGAATTTTCAAACATTGTAACAAAAACATAACATGTTTACGGTGTTAAAACTACTGCACAAAAAACAAAGCATTCCCAATTTTTATCAAATCAGACGATAGTAAATTCAAAAGATAGATATTAATATTTATTGAAGTGGCAAACCAATGCCGTAACTAACACAAAACAATATCATTTGTTATATCGAAACATTCACGTTTATTTGTAACAAGATTATTATGTCTATTTGAGTTCTCACTTGGCTCTTTAGGGAGTTAATCCTAATTATATTGAACTGTTTCGCTGGCTAGCTATTTGATCGGCTTTCCAATATAATTGATGCAGCTTTTGGAAGAAATATGTTACCAACATGACTTTCTAATCCTAAGTTGATCCTGCTAGTAATGTAACAGTAAGATCACGTAGGTATTAGTATTCTTTTCCTAGTTATCGTCATCATTTGTATTTCACCGTTTGTGTCTTTTGTAATTGTATGAATCCAACGTTAATGTTAAGGCTACATAGCATGCCCGTAGATTGGATGGCACATTGCGTCGGTCTTGACACACGTTTCTTTAACACGGATGAACCATTTCTGCGTAAGTGAGACACCCAAAGAAACCTTCGGGCCGGGTCGACCGGGGAAGTACTACCCTCTCACAGAAAATCGACGTAAAATAACAGTACCTAAACTGTTGCATTTTGTTCGGTGAGTGAGAGTTCCGGAGGACCTATCCTATTCCTTCTCCCTTATCCTACTCCTCAGCCTATCTCTTTTCCCAACCCCAAGAGGCGGCAACGCACTTGTGACCATGGGCGGCGGTAATTGCTTACCATCAGGCGATTCGTCTGCTCGTTTGTCGCCTATTATTACATAAAGAAACCCTGTGTAGACTTTTAGAACAATGATCTCCATAGTACGCTAGACAATGTCAAAAGTTATATTACAGCACTTTCGTCAAAATCCGCTTGGAATTTTTTGTGTAGATGAGTAACAATCACCCATACTTCACAAGAATTTGCATTTATAATAGTAGAAGATTAGTATTACTATAGGGTAGTACAAATTTGGTGTATATAAATACGAGGTAGACTCGATAATGAAAATCTACAAAACGGAGACTTAGATGGTAATTCCTTTACCTCCTCCTATAACAGTTTGTCGATAGATAAACCTTTCTGAATATAGCAGTCTAGACTGATTAACGTATTCGGGACTAAGATTGGTTGGATCTAGTAAAAACAACAAGATTAACTCTTTCGTACAACCCAGATAACGTAGAGTAAATAAAATGACTTTGTTATAGAAATCTTAATTAGGCAATTGTTTCATTTTCACATTACATTTCTTCATGACTTCTCATCTTTCTCATTCAAGCGATACCCAGTTGAGATAAACAAGTGTAACTTGTACCTCGAACTCCTGTCAAATCGGGTCAGCCAATAGCTAAGAGCTAAATCTGCCATTATGTTAACCAGACCGATCTTGCGAAGCCTGCATCCAACTGCTTCCTGCGATCCTAACAAAATAAACGGTGTAGCTGCGCCCACTTTGTCGTCCAGCGCGTAACAACCCTAAATAATCAGGTCTGCTCAATGGCCATCGATTCCTTGAACTGTGTGTCTTGCCCATTACCATCAGGCGACTTTAGTTCACCTACGGATCTTCTCATTTCTAATTCGCATTTCTAAATTCTGGGCATAGTTTTCTCCGTCACCCTCAAGATACCTTTAAGCCTAGTTAGCTTAGCTTAGGCCTATAGTAAGCAACTACGTCTCTGTAAGACATCAATGGAAACACACACTGGTCACATTAGGCTAAACTATGTGAAGAACATTTGAGAGATCCAGCAGTAGAAGTATTTTTCACATATACTTGATTTGGAAAAGTAAAAACATATAAATGTTGGATATTTAAAGCTTCCCACTGGTTTCCGTAACGGTCGCTAAGGGCCTTCCAAAACGAGGTCCAGGTCAAAATTAACAATATTAATTAAGTTTCTCTACAAGGTGTCTGAAATGCACCTTAACATACATTACCAACCTTGTTGGTAAGCGATTAACATCATCTCGGTAACGTTAAGGGCAAGCCCGTCGTACAGCGCTTTGCAAACAAAGCGCTGATTGCTAGTGCAAGAGGCAAAATTACTGATCCTTTACCAGCCACTACTAGGAACTCTAGAAATGATATTCACAAGAGGTTACTTGGCTGGAATTTTGGCAAAAGCTTGTTGGTAGACGGCATAAGACCATACATAATTTTGGTAATGGCAATCTGTTTTATGTTTCTGGTAAGTAATTTGTTCCTTTCTCGGGTTGTATTTTAGCCACTTAATAAAATGATTACGAGCCTGATTTAAGCATTTTTAGCTTGTGCTTCATCATCATCATCAGCCTTTTATACTGTCTCACTGCTGGGCACGGGCACTATGAGAAGGGTAAGGCCACAGTCCATCACTTTATAGACTTATATAATCTTGATTTCGAAAGTATTAATCAGTCAACCTATTTGTCCGCTTAATATTTAGGGTACCATAATATAAAATGATAATTATCCTCTTATTGCCAACATAATAAATACAATTGAACAAATATACATAAATAAAACTTCGTTTATTTAGTAGCGATTGTAACATAAACAAAGCACACGCTAACATCAATACCAAAACTTATACAATATAAAACGCAAGAATACAGAATCTAGCATTGAATCACTATATTACGTATTCACCCTTGCATGACCCAATCCTAAAACGCCGCCAACAAAAACAACAGCATTTTTAAATGCAAAGACCATTCGAAATATTTTCCCCAAGCAAAATTCCAATGTATTTGGAAATTGGAACTTTAAAAGACAGCATCCAGTTGCCCTACTGCACGTTTCTACACTATGTCTTCACCAGTAATAGACAGGGCCGGAATTAGACGTTTGTAATTATATAGATGGCGTTTCACGAACCGATACGCCCCGTTCCACTAATTTGTTTTGCCGACGCTACACGATTTTGTACGAGACTTTGTTTTTGCTGAAAATCTTTTCGGATATACTTTTTCGGTTCGAGATCGATGCTTGAGATTGAGATATTTTTTGTTTAGATTTTTTGAATATTTCATGATGTTTCACAAATATATTTAGCAGATAACAGAAAAATAAAAATCATATTTATAACTTAACCGAGTGTAATAAAATTCAAAGCTGTAAAAGATGTGTAAAACTTACTTTCTAGAGAAATAATTATGATTCAGATACAGAGTACAACTTGAGGAATCGTCAATTGGGTAAAATATTTTTGACTGGCAATCTGGATAGTTTGCATTTTCGTTCAACATTTCGAACGGCAATTACGAAATAAATTGAGTTCCAATAGAGGACTACATCAGAAAATAACAGCACATAATTTCAAAAAGAACAATGGCCACTTCTCATACATTGAATGACCTGATAAGGTATTATTGATATAGATAAAATGTACGAAAACAAGTAGCTCTATGATCAAGAAATTATACTGTAAAGACAGTTTTTCTTATAAAGGCCTATTAATTGCATAATACACCGAAATTAGTTCGTATTAATTTGACAGATTCTCCCATGTCCAATGTTACCGGCGGCGTCTTTACATAAAAAACGTTCCGTTGCATCCTTATCCAATGTTTTCAACGGCAGAAATACTTATCTTTTTTATATCTTTTAACATAAAAATATAAATAAATATTTATCTTTTTATATCTTTTAACATAAAAAGATACATTCATTTATGATCAGCTTTTAACAACTTGATTCAATTTATATATAAAATTAAGTTTTCTCGAGGTTTTGACAAAACTAGTCGATATAGATGTGGTGTAAGTGAAATGGAATGTAGCTAAACAAGGAAGTATTATCGGGCACAGATAATAATAATAATAATAAATGGCATTATATGGTTAAATTTTTTTATTTATTTAAGTGTATAAAATTCTACCATGAGAAAAGACGTAATAAAGAGGAATAATAATTTTTGGCTCAAATGGCTCCGTAGTTCGCATACTTGCTTAGCATCTCAATTCCAGTCATCACTGGAATCGGGATCGCTACCAGATTTTCTAACATCCGGCGTCACTCACCTACTCCATAAGTCTGGTAGTGCCACGGACCCCAAGAATTACAGGCCGATAACCTGTTTGCCAACGATGTATAAACTCCTTACATCCATTTTGAGAACGAAATTGTCGAAACATGTAACTGATAATTCAATTTTATCTGTCTCTCAAAATGGATGTAAGAGTGGGGCCCGTGGCACTAAAGAACTCCTGCTGATAGACATGGCCATTAGCCAACAGGTGCGCCGTAACCGAAAGAATCTATCGACATGCTGGATAGATTACAAGAAGGCCTACGACTCCGTGCCACATACATGGCTTTTGAGGGTGCTGGAGTTGTATAAAGTAGATGCAACTCTATGCACCTTTTTAAGATCATGTATGGGGCAATGGAGGACCGTACTGTGCTATCCAGGGTGTCGATCGAGTTTGGGTTGCGGTGCTCCAATAAGGATCGAGCGAGGTATATTCCAGGGCGATAGTTTGAGTCCATTGTGGTTTTGTCTGGCCCTGAACCCCCTAAGTACCTTGTTAGAGGCTTCAGGGCTAGGCTATCGGTTAAGGAGAGGAGGTCATGTTACATCTCACCTCCTTTTCATGGATGACCTGAAATTATTTGCCCCCAACAATTTCCAACTGACAGCATTACTTAAGGTAACCGAAGCCTTTAGTAATTCTATCAGGATGGAATTTGGTGTGGATAAATGTGCGGTCATGCATGTGAAGAGAGGCAGGATTATGGAATCTGCAGGGATACAACTCTCAGATTCCATACAACTTAGACCTCTCTCCTTAACCGAGACCTACAAATACCTGGGTATGTCGCAGTCTTTGAATATTGCTGAGACTGACATGAAACAGACGTTGCAGGCTCGTTTCTTTGGCCGCCTGAAAAAGGTACTTAACAGTCTTTTATCAGGTGGCAACAAGGTGCGGGCCTGCAACGGGTGGGCCATGCCAGTCCTAATGTATTCCTTCGGCATACTCAGGTGGACCCAGACTGAACTAGATGCCCTGGATAGAAAAGTCCGGTCAATGCTGACTGCATCTCGCATGCATCATCCACGCTCATCAGTAATGAGGCTGTACATCCCGCGGAAATGTGGGGGTCGAGGCTTTCTATGTGCTAAGACCCTCCACAACCGCGAGGTGTGCAACCTCAGAGAATATTTTCTGCAGATGAGTGTGGATGTGCATCGTGATGTAGTCGCTGTTGATACCGGACTTACCCCGCTCGCTCTGGCAAAAGAGAACTGGCACAAACCTGCAGTACTCAGTACTGATGACCGAAGAGAAATATGGAAGGGCAAGGAGCTGCATGGACGGTTCTATGGAGCTTTACATGACCCAGACGTCAATTTTAAAGCTTCCATAGCCTGGTTACGTTTCGGTGATCTCTTCGGAGAAACCGAAGGTTTTGTCTTTGCAATTATGGACGAAGTTGTCATGACAAACAACTACCGAAAGTATATACTGAGGGATGGTACGGTTGACATATGTCGGGCGTGTCACCGGCCCGGTGAATCTCTCAGGCATATAGTATCCGGTTGTTCGAGTCTTGCCAATGGTCAGTATTTGCACAGACACAACCAAGTGGCCAGGATAATCCATCAGCAACTAGCCCTTAAATATGATCTCATTGGTTCTGAGGTACCGTACTACAGATATGTGCCCGACCCAGTTCTCGAAAATGGTCGTGCATTGTTGTACTGGGACCGGTCTATCATTACAGACAGGACTATTGTAGCCAATAAGCCTGATATTGTAGTGATAGACCGAGCAGAGCGACTCGCAATGATAATCGATATCACCATACCGCATGACGGCAATCTCGTGAAAGCAGAAAAAGAAAAAGAGATTAAATATTTGGACCTAGCTCACGAGATTGTTGACATGTGGGATGTAGATTCGGCGATCATTGTACCGATAGTCGTGTCGGTGAATGGTTTAATCGCCAAGAGCCTCGACCAACACCTAAAGAGGCTCACACTAGGCAGCTGGATCAAGTCTTTGATTCAGAAGGCAGTCCTTCTCGACACGGCGCGCATCGTGAGGAAGTTCTTGTCTCTGAGGCCCTAACCACCGGTGGCTTGGTCCCTGTACCCGACACTGGTGGGTCTCCGTGGTCCCTTTTATATTTCTAAAGGATTTTTTTTATTTCAAATGAAATATACTTTATTAATATAAAAGAAACTATGAGTAAGATAATAAATGGAGGAATAATAATAATAATACCGACACTACAAGAACTTCTTTTTACGATAAATATTATAATAATAAATTACAGAAACCATAAAATACATAAAGAAAATAATTACCAAAAATATTGTGAAGATGACATCTAATGTCAAAAGAAAATCAAACAAATCATATATAAACAACAGATGTAAACAAATAAACAAATAAAATAATGAGAAAATGTTGACGAGAGCAGCTGCTGCACGCATGAGATCCCCGGACTTGTCGCTCAGCTCCGCCTCGCAGCCGCCGGCACCTGCACCAGCGTCGTCGGCGAGTGTTGAGGCGTCGAGCTCATCGAGCGACGAGTATTTCTCGCCGCCGACGTCGCCACCACCTGTACGTCGGCGAGGGAGAGGCCGGCCACCGACACGCTTGGGACCCCGAGACCCACCGGTCTCGAACAGGGCCCCCGCTACCGGTGGTGATATGCACCGCATGAGATGGACTACTTTAATGAATGAAAACGTCATGCGGGCATATTTTGTGGCCACAGAGGGAGGAACTAACCTCAGTGCATACCGTGATCGAATGCTGCCTTTGTTTCAGGCGCTTGAGCCAGCTGTCAACGTGTCAACACAACGGCTATCGGATCAAGTGTGGGCCATCCAACGGTGTCGCCTGTTGGATGATACCGTGCTTGAGAGACTTCGCTCTGACGTGCAGAGAAGTCTCCGCATCACTTTTTCAGCGCAGACTGACACAGTGGTTGCGCAGCAACAACTGTTAAATCCGGCTGCTGAAGAGGTAGATGAAGAGACTTCTCATGTAAGTACCCAGTACAACGATCAGTTAAGGAGTGCTTTGGAATGTGCTATTGCGGAATACCGATCTATGGACCCAAATTTTCGGCCTCGTTTGCCTCGTTTGCCCATGCATAAGAAAAACATAGCGATGGTGAGTGCCCTAGATGCATTACTGTCAACTTATTTTGAGAATAGTGAAAATCTCAGCGACACACACTCAATCCTGTATTGTGCAGCGGTTGCGGCGTGTCGAGTAGCGGGGGTTAAAATTTATGTAAATAACACCGCTATTCGACAGACCGCTGCTGTGCCAGGTTGGCAACGCAGGATTGAGCGTCGTATCGCTGAGACTAGGGCACTCATTGGCAAGCTCTCTTGTTTTAGGATGGGCAATACCCGACCGAGAGTGATGCGCTTTGTAACTCGAGCCTTTGCGGGAACTAATATCAGTTCCCAAGATTATTTATCTCGGGTTACAGAGCGCATCGACACCCTAAAGCAAAAACTTGTTATGCATGGGCAAACCGTGTAAGGCGATACAAAAAAAGAGTGGATCGGTATTGCCTGAATCGCACATTCCAGAGAGACGAGAGGTGGGTGTACAGAAGATGGGAGCGATCCGAGTCCACGGCCGGTGACGTTGATGGGGGTCGGCCGGATGATGATGCTACTAATACATTTTGGCGTAGCATCTGGTCGACGCCTGTCAGGCACACGGAGAGTGATTGGATTGGGACTGTTGAGCGAGTATGCGAACAAATACCAACAATGGAGCCAATATCAATAACAGATGATGATATAGCCAGTGCAGTCCGTTCGTTACCAAACTGGAAATCAGCGGGACCGGACGGGCTGCACAATTTTTGGCTCAAATGGCTCCATAGTTCGCATACTTGCTTAGCATCTCAATTCCAGTCATCACTGGAATCGGGATCGCTACCAGATTTTCTGACATCCGGCGTCACTCACCTACTCCATAAGTCTGGTAGTGCCACGGACCCCAAGAATTACAGGCCAATAACCTGTTTGCCAACGATGTATAAACTCCTTACATCCATTTTGAGAACGAAATTGTCGAAACATGTAGTTGATAATTCAATTTTATCTGTTTCTCAAAATGGATGTAGGAGTGGGGCCCGTGGCACTAAGGAACTCCTGCTGATAGACATGGCCATTAGCCAGCAGGTGCGCCGTAACCGAAAGAATCTATCGACATGCTGGATAGATTACAAGAAGGCCTACGACTCCGTGCCACATACATGGCTTTTGAGGGTGCTAGAGTTGTATAAAGTAAATGCAACTCTATGCAACTTTTTAAGGTCATGTATGGGGCAATGGAGGACCGTACTGTGCTATCCAGGGTGTCGATCGAGTTTGGGTTGCGGTGCTCCAATAAGGATCGAGCGAGGTATATTCCAGGGTGATAGTTTGAGTCCTTTATGGTTTTGTCTGGCCCTGAACCCCCTAAGTACCTTGTTAGAGGCTTCAGGGCTAGGCTATCAGTTAAGAAGAGGAGGTCATGTTACATCTCACCTCCTTTTCATGGATGACCTGAAATTATTTGCCCCCAACAATTTCCAACTGACAGCATTACTTAAGGTAACCGAAACCTTTAGTAATTCTATCAGGATGGAATTTGGTGTGGATAAATGTGCGGTCATGCATGTGAAGAGAGGCAGGATTATGGAATCTGCAGGGATACAACTCTCAGATTCCATACAATTTAGACCCCTCTCCCTAACCGACACCTACAAATACCTGGGTATGTCGCAGTCTTTGAATATTGCTGAGACTGACATGAAACAGACGTTGCAGGCTCGTTTCTTTGGCCGCCTGAAAAAAGTACTTAACAGTCTTTTATCAGGTGGCAACAAGGTGCGGGCCTGCAACGGGTGGGCCATGCCAGTCCTAATGTATTCCTTCGGCATACTCAGGTGGACCCAGACTGAACTAGATGACCTGGATAGAAAAGTCCGGTCAATGCTGACTGCATTTCGCATGCATCATCCACGCTCATCGGTAATGAGGCTGTACATCCCGCGGAAATGTGGGGCTCGAGGCTTTCTATGTGCAAAGACCCTCCATAACCGCGAGCTGTACAACCTCAGGGAATATTTTCTGGGAATGAACGTGGATGTGCACCGCGATGTAGTCGCCGTTGATACAGGACTTACTCCGCTCGCTCTGGCTAAAGAGAACTGGCACAAACCTGCAGTACTTAGTACTGACGACCGAAGAGAAATATGGAAGGGCAAGGAGCTGCATGGACGGTTCTATGGAGCTTTACATGACCCAGACGTCAATTTTAAAGCTTCCATAGCCTGGTTACGTTTCGGTGATCTCTTCGGAGAAACCGAAGGTTTTGTCTTTGCAATTATGGACGAAGTTGTCATGACAAACAACTACCGAAAGTATATAGTGAGGGATGGTACGGTTGACATATGTCGGGCGTGTCACCGGCCCGGGGAATCTCTCAGGCATATAGTATCCGGTTGTTCGAGTCTTGCCAATGGTCAATATTTGCACAGACACAACCAAGTGGCCAGGATAATCCATCAGCAACTAGCCCTTAAATATGATCTCATTGGTTCTGAGGTACCGTACTACAGATATGTGCCCGACCCAGTTCTCGAAAATGGTCGTGCACTGTTGTACTGGGATCGGTCTATCATTACAGACAGGACTATTGTAGCCAATAAACCTGATATTGTAGTGATAGACCGAGCAGAGCGACTCGCAATGATAATCGATATCACCATACCGCATGACGGCAATCTCGTGAAAGCAGAAAAAGAGAAAGAGATTAAATATTTGGACCTAGCTCACGAGATTGTTGACATGTGGGATGTAGATTCGGCGATCATTGTGCCGATAGTCGTGTCGGTGAATGGATTAATCGCCAAGAGCCTCGACCAACACCTAAAGAGGCTCACACTAGGCAGCTGGATCAAGTCTTTGATTCAGAAGGCAGTTCTTCTCGACACGGCGCGCATCGTGAGGAAGTTCCTGTCTCTGAGGCCCTAACCACCGGTGGCTTGGTCCCTGTACCCGACACTGGTGGGTCTCCGTGGTCCCTTTTATATTTCTAAACATATCTTTTTGTAATGAAATGTATTTTATTAATATAAAAGAAACTATTTGAAAGTTAATAAATGGAGTGAATAATAATAATAAATTTATTTATCAACAAGTAATGATACAGCTTGTACAAAACAAGATTATAGTTGATAGACAGAATCACATTAACTATAATAAAGCTGCTAATATCATACACGAAAATAGCACTGTGCCTTAAACTAGGTTATACCTGTATCTTAAGGAACAGTTTTAAAATATACTATACCTACTTTACATTTATGACATATAGCGAGTGTGAAGCAAATGTTGTACAACTAAAGATTACTTATTATGTTTTGCTACAAGTCTAGAAAATAAGTATAAAAGTATAATATATAACAATGCAGCGAATAAAAAATATTTTGATAAGGATGCGTTCATGAGTTCTAGAACATCTTTACAACCCAACATTTTTCTTTTTACCTAGGCTTCTATAAAATATAATTGTTAGTGAAATCATTACACTATAAAATAAACTTATTTTTAAAATAAGTTTTATCTCTAGACATGTTTAGGTCAAAAATGGCCAATGTTTTTTATGAAACCACACTAGAAATCTCCGAGTAGGTACCTACTTGTTATAAAAATATTTTATCAGTGTAAGAGTTATCTATTACTAAAACCTGTTGATTAGGTCAACGGAAGAACAAAAAGTAAATACCAATCCTCAGATCATAAAAAACAAGTTCACATACACATAACAGTGTATCAAATTGAGTGAGTGTATTTTACCCTTCGAGAATTTTAATACTCGTAACATTGGCAAAATAAAACTTCTAAGTAATATTTTTTATCCTAGTTTTATCCAAGAGTAAGCTTAAAAACGAAGAAGTTATAATCTATATTCAAAAGATAAATCCACCTCGTGCAATTTATAAAAATACAAACGAAATGGAATAATAAATACTCTAACCTTGAATAAAAAATTCCGAGGAAAGTAACCACAATATTATATCAACTCAAAACACGTGTACATTTTACCTCTCAAAGTTAAAAGCTAATATTAGACGACTCAATAATACAATACAATATGTTTTCTTGGGGCAAAAGCGACGTAATAACAAAAGGTCAGAAAATCCCAAAACAATTCCGAACTACCCGCACAATTTTAAATACCTTATTTATTTTGTTCTTTGTCAAGTTCCTTCAAAAAAAAGTTCGTTAACGACAATCATGAATATTTCATATAGCTAGAGCTCTGCCGTACCCCTCAACTTACAAAACTCGCACTTTATTACACCAAGAACCCTTGACTCGGGAAGTTTTCAGGATTTTTTTCTTGAATACCCTGAATTATTCATAAGCCGTCTGCTAAGCACTCGATATAAGTATTTTGGGCTGTGTTTGAGAAATCTCTTATACCCTGATATGTTATTAAATCTTTTTTGAAATATTATGAAAGAATAACTTCTTGAGAAACCAGAATATTGCTCTGTTGAGTTCTGGTGCAGAGATAACTTGATGTTTTGCCTTTTTCCTCGTTTTTGTCGATTGATTCTTTTATGGCGAAAAGCGAAACAGCAATGAATGTAATTTAATTTACTAACGGTAATCATGGAAACTAAATTTTTGTCACTTGACACTTTACTGACATTATATTATTACACTTTATTTAAAAATATGTTTTGTAGCAAATCTTGGCCGCCATACGCCTGTACGTACACCTAACGGCAATGGGACGAATACCACCGTCTCGCTTTCGCAAAGCGCATAGATTTGCGCCATACAAAATGTCAATGATCTATTGTATAAGATAAAGTTCTATTTCTTGAGGTTAAAACTACTGTCAAAGATCTTCATGACAACCGGGACCGATGGCTTTTAACGTGCTCTCCAAGGCACGAAGCAGCTACTGACAGTTCAATGCGCACATAACTACGAAAAGTAAGTGGTGCGCGCCATGGATTCTAACCAGATACCCCCTGCAAAGCAGACTTTTGGTATCTCCAGACTATCACTGCCTTCAAAATTATTTTGAACTGACTACTATAATAAAAATAGATTTCAGAGAGCTGGGCAATTTTGAAACTTACAGCTTTATTTCACAAAAACTATGAATCATAAGCCCCATAGCTCAGATGCGGAACGATAAAAAAGTAAAAAAAAGCTAAATTCGGAAATTGAAGTAGATAATGCATCCGTAAAAAAACAGTAACTTATATCCTGAACAGGAATTGAAATTTTTATAGCCTTCGCACTTTGAGGAAGTTGGTAGATAAGTGTAGGTATCTTGTTCAGCAGTTCGGTTGCACTGCTGAATATTTACGTCCTTATTGAAGTGGGAACAAAGGATCAGGACGGAAGATTACCTTTTATCTTGTCAAAGGTAACGAGCCTGTGGGATATCGTCGGAATCTGTGATCGCTTGATTGGTATGAACGTTTTATCGTTGTGGTATTATCTGCTAGTAATGAAGTAAGTTCATATTCTTGCGAAGTTACTTTGATTTTCGTATGGTAGTGGTTATCTTTGTGCTGAAACATGTAGGCCTTATTACAAAATAAATACCTTATGAATATGCTCATATTCTTTCATATCTGACTGGACTTGTAAGCGGACCCGGAGCTCCAAGTCTTGTATGTAAGTGGGATAGTAATAGGACAATGATGATGAAAGACTTCATTAATACACATTACCTACTTCATTCTAGATCCAAATCATCATTTCATCATCAGCCTTTAACAGTCCACTGCCGGATTAGGCCTCTCCTTTGAAAGGAGGAATTGGCCTACTATACCACGCTGGCCAAACGGGTTGGTTGGGTTTGTATCAAGTTTTCCATCTCTTACAGTGCTGTTCTCTGCATAATATGCTCCCTCTGTCGGCTCTTGCGACACCCATGGGATGATATGGGGTGGTGACATTCCATATTCTTAATCCGTCACCACACGGACAGCCCAACAAAATACAGTACTGTAGATCATTCATCAAAGAAGTTGATTCAATATTTGTTCTAATGATAAAAATCATCGAAATTAACCCTGGGAACAAGTGTGAATGTATGGGCAAATATCTTTTATTATAACGCAACTAAATGAAACGCTATATATAAGTAAGCACGTATTTATAAGCAAGATTATAAAATACTTATGTGTCGTATGGAAAAAGTTCAACATCAGCCTACATTAAATACATTGAGCCGAGACACTTATAAGCAAGTTTTATACTAAACCTGTTAATATCATCAACATTGTGTATTATACCTTGCACGTAATTACATGTTATTAAGGGCCAACATAATGGGCATATTAACATTCTTCGGTATCCAAATTGCAGGAAGCGGGCAACCATTCTCCGCATTAGACTTTCGATCATAAGGACACAAATTCTTGATTTTATTATTATTACATAATTGGCATCGCAATAAAAATAAAGTTCACATTATGAACTGGTTTTTAATTAGGTATATAGTTCCACGTAGGAACCAGATTACTTTTCCCACCAAATTTAAATTCAGTCTCCGGGTCATTTATTTGTACAAAAGTATCTCGAATCATCTTAGTATGTGAAATTATTATCTGATTGCCATACTTCGCCTTAATGGCTATGTTGCAATCAAGTTTGTCTCAAAATATTTTTTTATGCAGTCTCTTTTCATAATGATTCAGTTTAATTAGGAAATGCTCTGCAGTACAAATCACATAAGCCGTACTACGTTTGACTGCTGCAGATTTTGCGTACAAAGCTGGTGAATTATAGAGTTAGATTTCACTGTGTTAATAGTAGCCATACCCAATATGGATATCTACCATGTCAATATAATATACCCTGTATCTCTTACTCCTTCACATAAGAGCCCTATAACGAGTTACTTTCATTATCTTTGACTGCACGGTTGGCGAAGTAGTTTAAACGGTCGCCTCGCCGCCTGACAGTGCGCCGAGTTTTGTGGGTTCGATCCCCATACGAGACGACACTTTGTGTGATCCAGAAATTGTTGTTTCGGGTTTGGGTGTTCATTGTGTCCGTTAGTAACATGTTTGTAAAGTCCCCCGCGACACAGGATTTAACCCTAGTGCGGCAAATTATTATAATAATTAAACAACAGATACATTATTTTCATTATAAACATTTTAAGCATTCATACAGTTAGCTAACTATGCATAACATGCTTTGTATATCATCTCTCCATAATAATAATGTATACATGTTATTCTGTAGATATGGCAGACAGTATGTCCATTGAGAATCTACAGGTGCCATTGTTATAAGTATAATAATTATCTCTTGGCGGTTGAACAAGAGTATTACCATTACATTGTATAGATGGCATGGACAAGTTTACTGGTTTTAAGTGGCCGCTTCACTGTTTAAAAGCAAGCTGAGTGTTTTGGGTTCGATTGCCACACGAGACAACTACATATTTGTGTGATCAACAAATTGTTGTTTCTATTCCGTTCGTACATAGTGTGCGTTGTATTTTAAGCTTGTATCTGGTGTACAAAAATCATTTTCTACCTGGACATACTGTCTGCCATATCTACAGAATAACATGTATACATTATTATTAGGGAGAGATGATATACAAAGCATGTTATGCATAGTTAGCTAACTGTATGAATGCTTAAAATGTTTATAATGAAAATAATTTATCTGTTGTTTAATTATTATAATAATAACTAGAAGACGCCAGCTGCTACGCCTGCATTTTTTTTAAATTTACCCGTTTTGGCCGATCCCGTGGGAATTTCAGGAAGTCCCTTCTTAGTGCACCCCTATGGTCCCCAAGGAACATACATGCCAAATTTCATCTTCCTGAGCCCAATAGTTTCGGCTGTAGCGTGTCTGTCAGTCAGTCAGTAACGCAAGGATTTTATATATTGAGATAATATTCTATCACATTCACACAACACTATCTAGTTCCAAACTAAGCAGAGCTTGTACTATGGGTACTAGACAATGGATAAAAATATATAAATACTTTTTTTTTTAAATACATACATATATTATGACTAGAGTTAAGATAAAAAGCCCTTTGACCGCGGATTCGATCATGGGATGCTTATTTCTTTTAGGAGGGAATCTCCAAAAATCCTTTTTTAGTGCTCTTCCCCAAGAAATCTGAGGGTGTAAAAGGACCCATAACGAAAACTTAAACCCCATATTCATTACAAACATTTTTTACTTCGGTACCATACCTGGGAAGTTACTGGTTCAGGAGACATTGAGGCTCAAAGTAACTATGAAACGTGTGTAATTAGGTAAAAAATAGATGCATTTACCCCGCCAACCTGTTTTATAGATGACCTATGTACCCATGGATAAGTAGGGTTTTCGAAAATTGCACGCGTGCAATTTTAATTGCGGATTAAAAAACGTGTCTCCTTAAAAAATATATCGTTTCCCATGTTTTATTTTTGCTTAGTATGACTTGGCATGATGTCCAAAACGAGTAGAGTTTAGTTTGGTGATGGGTCTTGTGACATCCTGTATACATGCTAAATTTAAGTTCTTACGACCTGTAGTTTCGGCTGTGCCTTGTCTGTCACACTCAATAACGCAAGAATTTTATATACCTTTTGCCGCGAAATTGATTACATAACATAGCTATTTGTATTACTACCATTTTAATTTTGCTTCCACTGCAGATCGAAGCTACGAATCTCGGCATTGTAGCTTAGGTATTAGCACAGTGGTATATCAAACACCTCTACTATTCGTGGCATGTAATGGCACTGTAAACTATCTGCCACTTCAAACACCAAAATCTAATTATAAGCTACAGGTGCTGCTGTTAGGGATGTCCATAACAGCAGCACCTGTAGCTTAACATGATTACAATCCCTCTACGTAATATACCCTAAGTAATTCGCTCACAAGAGTGGGTAGTAATTACACCTAATACCAGTGTGTCAGAATTAATACTGTCCTATCAATGCGATGTGCCACAATGCCGATATCAGCTTCGCTATTGATCAGCAACATTACTGACATAAAGCGCTTTCGTAGCTATTCATGCAGATGTATATTATAAAGTAGAAGTGCTTGGGGTTATCTCTCTTCATCTGTAAAGTCTAGAGAGTCTTCTAGGAAAATTTTATCAGCAGATCGTAGACCGCAGCCTGTGTGTTGCCTACGCGCGACTGACATTAGGTTATTACCTCTACTACTACAACTATTGCCATGAGAGGGACTGAATGAGTACAGCATTCAGCTGGTACACCTGTAGGTGTCAAAGTGTCTCAAGAAATGTGAACAAATGCTACTACAGATTGGTCTTTATATGGCAACAAAACAACCATTTACCCTTTTTTTACTATCGATGGTTAAATAGTGATCTATAGATTGGCTGTATACTCCAAGCATCACAAAAATGACTGAATTTGTAACAAGCCTAACTTGGTAAGTAAACTCACGTTATCTATCTTATTCTATAGACTATTATTTCACGTCAGAAGATTGCAATGTCGGTTCCATATTTAGCAGTGATTAGTCAAAGCATTTCTTATTTAGGGTACTAGTCTAACTTAATATCTTCTTGGGTTTAAGCGAATGATACACATTGAAATTAAACTACAGTTTACGGATTTTATCGCGTTATATTGGTTTCACTGATGTAATAAATTAAAAATGAAGTTTCTAGATCTAGATCATTCGGTTTAAATGTAATAACTCAGTAAAACCAATATCATGATCATCATCAGCCTTATATACTGTCCCACTGCTGGGCACGGGCCTCTTCTCACTATGAGAAGGATAAGGCCATAGTCCACCACGCTGGCCAAGTGCGGGTTAGTAGACTTTACATGTCTTTCGAGAACCAATTTAACGCAATAAAATCCGTAAACTGTAGTTTTATTTCATGTCAACAGTCGATAATTCTGCGTACTTTTATCGCTTTATCTAGGGCTATTCAGGTGTGATGTATTTTTTATTATGTTTTTAAAGCCTACGGGCGTTTTAGTAACATTATAATAAACGGTGTTGTTGGAAGCGTAACGGAAACCATTAGCCATTTCAAACACCATTACGGCGTAAAGTGACCCTAAAATTTCGGGATGACGAAATTATAGCTATGGAGCTGAAAAGATCATGAAGCGTGGAAGTTCTAAAAACCATTTTTAGGCTGCTATTTTTAGCTTTTTATAGTACATCCTTTCATTAAACTTATGTTTAATAAATATACACAAATTGGCGTCCTATTTTCACCAAAAAAACTGTGCTGAATTGAAACCTTTTATCAAATTTCACGTACTCGTAGTGTGACATAAAACAACATTTTCATAATTTATTAACAAACTGCATATTTTTGCCTGTCGTCTAGTATTTATAAATCAGACTTTAGTGTCCTATATTATTGAATAGATGTGTTAGCTAATAATGGCAATCTTTTGACGCAATTTAGTTAATCGTGCGTTCTTGACAAATAGTTGCATATCAAACTTAAATTTTTTGGGTGTTTCACAGCTAGTGTTACCCATAAAGTTTCGTTAAGGGTAACACCAGCAGTGTTCATGGGATGAACTGATCTGTCAGTACTCAGTAAATTAGATCAGTGGATACCCGAAATCATCCATAGCATAGCAAAGTATTAAAGGCACCTGAAAATACCATGCATACACAATATTCAGTCATATTAATTAATAATAATGTTACACTTTAAATATTCATTTAATACCGCTATTATGTAGTGAATGCTTACAGTTTCATTTGCAAAACATATTTTAATGTTGCCTCTCTAGTTTAATTATGAAAATAGAATATGAACAATATTAAAATTATGCCAGGCACATTGACGGTTGGACTAGGTGCCTATTTAATATTAAAATAATTTCCAATAATATTTGGATAAAGTACATTTTGTGACGAACTATTTTAGTAGTAGCAGATTGTATTTTATATGTTATTCAACGCATTTGATGTATTTAACAACCCATTTTTTGATAACTATACACATTCATATCATACAGAGGTAATATTTTATTGGTTATTATATAATCGAGTAACTGAAATTATTTATCCAATTTAAACAATTTTACATTTTACTGCCGAGCAATATTTTGAATTAAAATACGTGGTTCTGGCAAATTTAAAATTTAATATGCAAATTAATTTTGTAATGCAAGGGATTTTCCAGGACAGTTTATAGATTTTGTCAAAGTCAAATGGTGTCACGTTTTATTTCGTGTATGAATTGAACCACGATAGAAGATTGCACTGAGATTACCGAGAGGGTCCCTTATGCCGTTACATCATAATTGCATTAATCATTAATTAAGCTTTGGTTGAACATATTTATGTGAATGGGACAATAGTACTCTTGAATATGTTGAAGCTTGTCTAAGCCATGGTTTACCACTATCACTTTGGGTAACAAGAGTGAGGTTAACTCGGCTACACCAATGACTATACTCATAAGAAAAATAAATAGATTAGATTGACAAGAAGGCGTTTATGTTATACGCATTCTTGTCAATCTGTATTATATAAAATTCTTGTGGTACTGACTGACTGACAGACAATCCACAGTCAAAACTATTGAGCGCAGGAAGCTCAAATTTGGCATATGTATTTGGGGATCGTAAGGGTAAACTAAGAAGGGATTTAACGAAATAGCCACGGGATCGGAAAGAAACAATTCAAATAAAATGTGCGAACTTAGCTGCGGGAATCTTCTAGTTCCTTATACATATGTAATATCTTTATAATACTTTATTAAATTATTAAGAAATTCTCAAGGAACTACGTAGCGGAAGGGGCGTGGCTATCGGATGACGCAATGAACGAACACGATTGGAGGTGGCAATACCTCATCGGCGAGCGCGGCTCGTCCGAACGTTCACTTTTGCTCGGGCTCTCGGTTGTGACGGACGCGTGCTAGGAGTCGTTATAGTGTTTATAGGAATAGTTATATACCTTACAAATTGCATAAATTTAAACAGTGATTGTAATATTGTTTTGAGATAATTAAAAAGTTAGGATACCTTGTACTTTGCTTTTTTTTTAAAACTTCACCTACTTCTGGTTTATAAGATCAGAAGTGGGATTCTAAATAACATTCCACGTGACTTTGATCGTTCGGCATTCTTTTTTTCGGATATTAGACATAGTGAGGTGTGCGTTAAAAGTGACAGAAACCGCGTGTTTAACCTTTCCGTGTTTTTAGGGACGGTACTTTTGTAAGAACGATTAAGAGTAGTCATTAGGCGGGTCCATACAGACCGAGCAGCCTCGCGCGGAAAATGCTTCGCGAGGCTGCGCGCTCTGTGTGGACGTGGCTCGGTCGAGGAAATGGCACGGCAGCCGCGGCCGGGCGCCCGCGTGCGCCCGAGCTACCGAATTAGACACGTCCACACAGAGCGCGCAGCCTCGCGAGGAATTGGCGCGCAAGGCTGCGCGCTCTGTGTGGACGCGCCCCGGCCGAGGCAAGCGCGTGTGCCGCCGCAGGCGAGCGACCGAGCGGCCGTGCCATCGAGTTCGGATTTTTGTTTTACCGCGGTCTGGACGCTGTTTCGTGCCTCGCTCGAATATAGTAATCCCTACTAATAATATAAATTCGAAAGTATGTATGTATGTTGTACATTTTTAAACGGTTTTATTTAGCTTGACTTTTATTTGTTTGTTTGGGTCAAATTTAGTAATTGGAATTTTACCCCCTTCCTGATGACAGATTGATCTGATATTTGGTACACCCTCTTAATCATGATGACAATACAACATAATATATTCTTTATGGCTGTAAATCCAAGATGGCAGCCGGTACAAAATGGCACATCACATATTACTTCACAACAACCTCAATGTGGGTATCAAATGAAAGGGCTTGATTGGTAGAATAGAGCTCACTATAAAAAATCCAAGAGGGCCGCCGATACAAAATGGCGGATGACATATTTCTTCACAAAAACCTCAATATGGGTATCAAATGAAAAGGCTTGATTGGTAGAATAGAGCTCACTATGAAAAATCTAAGATGGCCGCCACCACAAAATGACGGATTACATATTTTCCACAAATACCTCAATATGGGTATCAAATGAAAGGGCTTGATTGGTAGAATAGAGCTCACTATGAAAAATCTAAGATGGCCGCCACCACAAAATGGCGGATTACATATTTTCCACAAATACCTCAATATGGGTATCAAATGAAAGGGCTTGATTGGTAGAATAGAGCTCACTATGAAAAATCTAAGATGGCCGCCTCTACAAAATGGCGGATTACATATTTTCCACAAATACCTCAATATGGGTATCAAATGAAAGGGCTTGATTGGTAGAATAGAGCTCACTATGAAAAATCTAAGATGGCCGCCACCAAAAAATGCCGGATAACATCTTTTTCCACAAATACCTCAATGTAGGTATCAAATGAAAGGGCTTGATTGGGAGAATAGAGCTCACTATGAAAAATCTAAGATGGCCGCCACCACAAAATGGCGGATTATATATTTTCTACAAATACCTCAATATGGGTATCAAATAAAAGGGCTTGATTGGTAGAATAGAGCTCACTATTAAAAATCTAAGATGGCCGCCTCTACAAAATGGCGGATTACATATTTTCCACAAAAACCTCAATATGGGTATCAAATGAAAGGGCTTGATTGGTAGAATAGAGCTCACTTTGAAAAATCTAAGATGGCCGCCACTACAAAATGGCGGATTACATATTTTCCACAAATACCTCAATATGGGTATCAAATGAAAGAGCTTGATTGGTAAAATAGAGCTCACTATAAAAAATCCAAGATGGTCGCCGATAAAAATGGCGGATGACATATTTTCCACAAATACCTCAATATGGGTATCAAATGAAAGGGCATGATTGGTAGAATAGAGCTCGCTATGAAAAATCTAAGATGGCCGCCACCACAAAATGGCGGCTTACATATTTTCCACAAATACCTCAATATGGATATCAAATGAAAGGGCTTGATTGGTAGAATAGAGCTCACTATGAAAAATCTAAGATGGCCGCCACCGCAAAATGGCGGATAACATATTTTCCACAAATACCTCAATGTCGGTATCAAATGAAAGGGCTTGATTGGTAGAATAGAGCTCACTATGAAAAATCTACGATGGCCGCCACCACAAAATGGCGGATTACATATTTTCCACAAATACCTCAAATATCAAATGAAATGGCTTGATTGGTAGAATAGAGCTCACTATGAAAAATCCAAGATGGCTGCCGCCACAAAATGGCGGATTGCATATTTTTCACAAATACCTCAATATGATTATCTAATTAAACGACTTGATTAGTAGAATAGAGCTCACTATGAACTAACAACAAAACTAAAAACTTGAAAATAAAATAAAAACATTTTTAAGTTAAACGGTTTTATTACAATAAAAATATGTAGTTAGGTTATTTACTAAAAGCGAAAAAATAATTCGGTTAGTCCTAGCTACCACACTGCGGAGATCGCCGTGACCCAGTAGAGGACACGGCGCTGCACACCTTGGCGGAATGCCCTGCTTGGGCATCGCAGCGCCGGGACCTAGTCGCGGCGATAGGAGTGGTCGAACTCTCGCTTCGGACCTTGATTCGTTCTATGGTTCGGAGCGAGATGTGTTGGGACGCCGCCGCCTCCTTCTGTGAGACGGTGATGTCGATCAAGGAGGTGGCGGAGCGGGATAGGGAGCCCTCGCGACCTGTCTCCACCCGCAGAACCTGGCATCGTCGCCAGAGGGCGCTCATCGATCCCCGGCCACCGTGAGTACACGCCAGCGGGAGGCGGGCCTGTTTTGAACCGCCCGCCGTCCGCTAGTTCTTCCGCGTGCGCCTCTCGTAGCGTTAGTAGACTACGTCGTTCTTTTCCGCTCGTAGTAAGAAAGAGGATGTATGAGGACAAGTATGATGGATGCAGATGGATGCATGCGAGGGACGGGGCCCGCTTCGGCGGGCCAGCTCAGGCGGGGTCGCGGCAGTAATACTAACGTAGATCCCGTGACCCCGCCATTCAATGGGATCGGATACAGGAACACCATGGTGGTTTTAGTGGGTAGTCCCGGCGCTTCTCGTCGGGGAGTCACCACACTCTCCCTAGACTGAGCCCCTTTAGGGGCCCAGCCTGGGTGGTCAGCCCGTAAATGTCTGGTTTCCACCATGAGTCAAAAAAAAAAAAACAAAAGTCCTAGCTACCAGATCGCACCAATCTTGTCATCAATTTGGGGTATTGTTCAGATAAATATTAAATCGTTGGGCGCAGGGTATCCAGAGCAAACATTTTGATCAAAATTTCACGCGCCAAACGATTTTATATTTATCTGATCAATACCCCATACTGATGACAAGATTGGTGCGATCTGGTAGCTAGGACTTACCGAATTATTTTTTAGCTTTCAGTACATAACCTAACTACATATTTTAATTGTAATAAAACCGTTTAACTTAAAAATGTTTTGATTTAATTTAATTTTCAAGTTTTTAGTTTTGTTGTTAGTTCATAGTGAGCCCTATTCTACTAATCAAGCCCTTTCATTTGTTACCCATATTGAGGTATTTGTGGAAAATATGTAAGCCGCCATTTTGTGATGGCGGCCGTCTTAGACTTTTCATAGTGAGCTCTATTCTACTAATCAAGCCCTTTCATTTGTTACCCATATTGAGGTTGTTGTGAAGAAATATGTCATCCGCCATTTTTTATTGGCGGCCATCTTGGTTTTTTTATGGTGAGCTCTATTCTACCAATTAAGCTCTTTCATTTGATACCCATATTGAGGTATTTGTGGAAAATATGTAATCCGCCATTTTGTAGTGGCGGCCATCTTAGATTTTTCAAAGTGAGCTCTATTCTACCAATCAAGCCCTTTCATTTGATACCCATATTGAGGTATTTGTGGAAAATATGTAATCCGCCATTTTGTGGTGACGGCCATCTTAGATTTTTCATAGTGAGCTCTATTCTACCAATCAAGCCCTTTCATTTGATAGCCATATTGAGGTATTTGTGGAAAATATGTAATCCGCCATTTTGTGGTGGCGGCCATCTTAGATTTTTCATAGTGAGCTTTATTCTACCAATCAAACCTTTTCATTTGATACCCATATTCAGGTTGTTGTGAAGAAATATGTCATCCGCCATTTTTATCGGCGGCCATCTTGGATTTTTTATAGTGAGCTCTATTCTACCAATCAAGCTCTTTCATTTGATACCCATATTGAGGTATTTGTGGAAAATATGTAATCCGCCATTTTGTGGTGGCGGCCATCTTAGATTTTTCATAGTGAGCTCTATTCTACCAATCAAGCCCTTTCATTTGATACCCATATTGAGGTTGTTGTGAAGTAATATGTGATCCGCCATTTTGTATCGGCGGCCATCTTGGATTTACAGTCATCAAGATTAAGAGGGTGTACCCATACATATATAATAATATGTACTAAAAGTGCCAAATATCAGATCAATCTGTCATCAGGAAGGGGGTAAAATTCCAATTACTAAATTTGACCCAAACAAATAAATAAACAGGTGCCGAGGCTGCCGCGCTTAAGGCCACGTTCACATTTATCTGACGTGATCCGTCGTGACGTGACGCGACAGAGAGCAATCGGTTTCATACATTTGATATATGAGCGTGCATATTTAGCTGATGTAATTAGTCGTGACGGCGTCTGTCGTGTCACGACAAACGATATCCCGGTCTGGGACAGGGAGGGTGGGGTGCGGGGGCGTTACAGCGCGTGACTAGACACGTCAGACAAATGTACGCGCGCCACTGTCTGTCGTAAAGCGTCAGACGCGCGTATGCAATTGTGCGCTATGGACGACGAACATATTGACTTACTTTTTATACTTAATAATATTCCTATAGGTACAGTACCTATAGACGAGCTAATCGAAAACAAATACGAATCAATATCAATATTATATAATCCTATGTAAATAAATTATGGATATTATTAGATATCTACTTAATCTGAATCGGATAATTATTCATCAAAAGATTGCGAATGTGAGAACTTCCCGAGAGTCAAGACAGAACTGATTCAAAATTGCGTCAGATTGCGTCAGATCGCGACAGACGGCAACAGACAATTGTGAACCGTAAGTTATTACGACAGAGACCGTCACGAGAGATCACGACCGATAAATGTGAACGCGGCTTTATTCTATGGCCTCGCTCGTTCGGGGGCCGTTTCCTCGCGCGGCAAAAGCCTCGCGAGGCTGCTCGTTCTGTGTGGACCCACCTATTATTTAGTTTAGTTCTCGCCGATTATAATTTGTTTAAAATTTAGAAGTACCCGCGTAATTCTAATTGTGCTATTTGGTTATTATTTTATACGTTTTGTTGGTGATTGTTTCCTTTAGTGTAATAGCTTTTGTCTAAGTATGTCTAGCCGTGACGGTACGTTGCGTAAGCCCTCTTCAAGGCATGGGTCTCGCCAAGGCCGTAGTAAATCTCGTGATCGTTGCGATTCATATGCGAGACATCGTGACCGATCTCGCGACACACGTAGTCGATCCCGTAGGCGTCGTTCGAGGTCTAGGAGCTTTGATAGTCTGCGCAGGCGCCGTGATACACCTCATAGGCGCCGAGTAGCCCCCAATGTAACCCCTTAGACCTTATCCTTGATCGACTGGGTACATTGGAAGATAATTTAGCCACGAAGGTAGCGATAAGTTCGAATACTCTACCGTCGCATCCGATCCGCACGAGCTACACACCGCCACCTGTTTCGACGGTCACTGACGCGCCTGCTACTGCTACGGAAGCAGGTGTATCGTCGGGTTCCGCGACTGTTGAGCCATCGCGAGAGGACGACACTACGGACAGGATTGTGGGTGCACTTTCTTCGTTGTTTCAAGTAAGATCTAAACATTATTACATATCTAACTTTGATCCCAATATCCATGACTTTGATTTGTGGTGTGCGGAAGTGGATCGTGGTCGCGAGTTAAACCATTGGGATGATCGGGAATGCCTAGGACGCATTGGTGGCTGCTTGCGTGGTGATGCCAAGTCGTGGCTCAACGACTGGGTCACTAATGACCGATCGTGGTCTAATTTTAAAGCAGAATTTCGTTCTCTGTGCCCGCGTGAAATAGATAATAATATGGCATCCGTGTTATACGACGTTATGAGTGCAAACTCGGCTAAGTATTACTTATGCAGAGTATGCACGGAAGTCCCTAATGTGGTTAAACATTGTTAAGGGACTTTCGGATGAACTGAAAGTTGCCATAGTAGTCCGTGGTATTACCGATCCCCAAATTAAGGCAGCTACTGCCAATGCGAAACTGCGATCCACCGACCTAGTAGAATTTTTGTCAGTTTATCTAAAGGTAAAAAGTGTACCTGCTGCTACCATCAATCCTGCCCGTACGTCAAACGCATCCTCCAATCTACGCAAACGCAAAAATTGATTTCAATATGACCGTTTAGCCTGTTATAAGTGTGGAAGTATAGGTCATAAGCAGGCTGAATGTTCAAAAAAATCGGTTACTAGTTCGGAAAGTTCAAATGGGGATTCTAGGCGTTCCGATAGGCAAGCAGTAAAACCTGATAATACGAGACCTGTTAAAGTTTGCACTTACTGTAAGAAAAATGGACATTTAGTAGATACTTGCTTTGTCAAGGAACGTGTAGAATCGAAATCTTATTACCATCATAGAAGTACCCACAGTAACGTAAATTTTTGCTCAGAATGTCCTATGGACAAAATAAGGTAATACCCGCGGTTATTCAAAATGTACCGGTCGATGTCTTAGTTGATTCTGGCTCTGATTTTTCACTCGTGTCTAGTTCGGTATTAAAGCATTTTTCTTTAAACAATATACCTACATATCGCCGTATGCGAGGTATCGGCAGTCAGGATATAGAATCCGCTTCATATGTAAATACCGTGACTGAGTTTCCTGAGTTGTCATTAGAGGTAGATTTATTCGTTGTTGCCGCGGACTGTATGCAGGCCCCAATTTTGATAGGCACTGATGTCTTAAATTGTAGCGGGGTCACGTACATCCGTACTCGTGAATCACAGCGTCTGATTAGAATTCCATGTGTAAATAGCGTGTCTACCATAGAGTTTGGTAATATAAAAACGTCATTGGTTGGTAATGATAAAGAACGCCTGTTAGCACTTTTGGAAGAATTTCGTGCTTCATTTACCGTAGGAACCGCGACTTTAACTGTAAAAACTGGTAGTATGGAGATCAAACTGACCAGCGACGTTCCGATTAACTATCGACCTTACAAGCTTTCCGTAGATGAGAAACGCCGCGTTCGAGAAATAATCGGGAATTTGCTTAGTAAGGGGGTGATTCGTGAATCACAGTCCGACTACGCTAGTCCTATCATACTTGTGAAGAAGAAGGACGGTGCTGATAGGATGTGCGTGGATTACCGGGCATTAAACGCGATCACTGTTAAGGAACGGTTTCCACTGCCCTTGATCGATGACCATATAGATAAATTAGGTTGTTTTAGATATTTTACCAGCCTTGATATGGCTACTGGTTTTCATCAGGTTCCTCTTAAAGATGATGACTCAATCAGCAAGACAGCCTTTGTAACACTTGAGGGCCATTACGAATACTTAAAAATGCCTTATGGTCTCGCTAACGCTCCTATTGTTTACCAAAGAGTCATTTCCAAAAGTCTCAAGGATCACATTGAATCTGGAAGAGTGCTGACGTATATCGATGACGTCTTAATTATGTCAAACTCTATCGATGAGGGTCTAGAAACGTTAGGTAATGTCTTAAAAACGCTCACTGAGGCGGGTTTTTCTGTCAATTTAAAAAAATGTACTTTTCTGTGTACCGAACTTGAATACCTGGGTAGACTGATTGGACATGGTCAGGTACGGCCGAGCCCGACTAAGACTGACGCACTAGTTAGGTCCCCGAAACCATCTAATGTGAAGGAGGTTCGTCAATTTTTGGGATTGGCAGGCTATTTCCGTCGGTACATTGTCGGGTACGCTACTAAAACTGCTTGTATTGCCAAGTTGCTTAGGAAGGGCGAGCTCTTTGTTTGGGGTACGGAGCAGGACGTAGCTCGCGATTATATAATTAAGAGTCTCACTGAAGAACCGGTTTTAGCAATTTTTAATCCAAAACTCCCGACTGAACTACAACTGACGCTAGCGCGATTGGTTTCGGAGCGATCCTAATGCAAGAGCACGAAGGGAAACGTAAGCGGGTCGTTGGTTACTTTAGTAAGTCTACACAGGGTGCCGAGTGCCGTTACCACAGCTACGAGCTTGAGACCTTGGCAATAGTTCGCAACACTTCCGGCATTATTTGATTGGAATAACGTTCAAAATAGTGACCGACTGTAACTCATTAAAATTGACTGAGCGCAAAAAGGACTTGTTGCCACGTGTGGCCCGCTGGTGGATATATATGCAGGATTTCCATTTTACGTTAGAGTACCGTAAGGGTTGCCTTATGCAACACGCAGATTTCCTTAGCCGTCAGCCCGCCACTGTCCTTCAAATTCGGAATCCCCAAAATTGGGCAAAGATAGCTCAGACCGCCGATTCCGAAACCCAAGATTTGATGCAAAAACTAAGAGATGGCCAATTTTCTATAAAGAACGACCTGCTATTTTATAAACTTACACCAACTGGTGAAGACTCTCGACCGAATCCCAAAGGGTCACAGGCTCAGCCTACTGAGAATTTTTCACGATGATCATGACCACATAGGCGTAGACAAAACCACGGAACTGATATTACATCATTTTTGGTTCCCGGGATTAAAGCCCTTTATAAAAAAATATATCGGACATTGTATCGTCTGCCTGGCACATAAGAAAGTGCCTCGAGCTCCTAGTCAACCAATTGAGTCTTGGACAAAGCCTGATATACCTTTTTCAGTGATTCACACTGATGTTCTTGGTCCGCTGACAGAGGCTAATGGCTTCAGGTACATTATTTTAGTAGTAGACTCTTTTTCTAAATATTGCCTATTGTATGCCGTATACAGACAGGATGCATCTGAGCTGCAACGTGTGTTTACAAACGTTGTTTCGCTATTTGGCACGCCATCCACAATAATTTGCGACCGAGGTAGGATGTTTGAAAGCACATCCTTTCAAGACTGGGTTACCGAGTTAGGTAGTAACATACATTTTGTTACTCCGGAAATGCATTGGGAAAACGGACAGGTTGAGCGATACTGTCGAACGGTGCTTAATATGTTGCGAATTGAGGTAAACAATAAAGGTGCTCAATGGTCTGATGCCTTGTGGAAGGTACAGTTAACGCTAAATATAACTAAACAGGCGACGACACGTACCTCACCTTTACAGCTTTTGACTGGCATTGAAGGTACTACTCCAGTGCTTAGATCGCTTGTGCGCGACGTGGCATTAAACAATGGTCACGCAAATAGAGAAGCGCTTTTGACTTTGAGAAGGCAAAGAGCGTCTGAGCTACTAGCAGAAAATCAACAGCGACAAGACGCCTACGTTAACAAGAGTCGGCGACAGCCGCGTAATTTTTCTGTTGGCAGTTTCGTGTTCGTCAGCAAGGGTTCCCAAAGTACTGGGAAGCTGGACTCCGGGATGCGCGGCCCCTACAAAGTTGTGCGGGTGCTGCCACACGATCGCTACGAGCTGGAGCTGTTAGCCGGCTCGTATGGAAAAAGGACTCAGTCTGGTGCTGAACGCATGGTTCAGTGGCAAGGCAAGGTTCATTTATTTTGGCGATGGTAAATAGCCCCGACATTGGGGCTGTTGTGTGCATTGTGGCACTTGGGCTCATAGTTGTAGCGTTGGCCTCTACACTGTGATGCTAATGGAACTTTCGGCACGCTGTGGTGACCGTTTGTTCGTAGCCCCGACATTGTGGCTGTTGTGTGCATTGTGGCACTTGGGCTCATAGTTGTAGCGTTGGCCTCTACACTATGATGCTAATGGAACCTTCGGCACGCTGTGGTGACCGTTTGTTCGTAGCCCCGACATAGTGGCTGTTGTGTGCATTGTGGCACTTGGGCTCATAGTTGTAGCGTTGGCCTGTACACTATGATGCTAATGGAACTTTCGGCGCGCTGTGGCGACCGCTTGTTCGTAGCCCCGATGTGGCTGTTATGCATCGTGGAACATTGATCATAGTTTAGCGTTGGCCTCTATACTATGATGTTTTGGGAACCAGTATTGTTACGGGTGACGTTGTTGACGTTTCATTAATGATTGAGGTCCGGAACTTTTTCATTGATGACTCTGTTAGCACGTTGCTGCCTTACTTTGATACAAAAGGCTAGTTTCACTAAGACTTTTAAGTGGACGAGGACGTCCAGCTGTCAGGAGAGGCCGTCTTAAGGAATTCTCAAGGAACTACGTAGCGGAAGGGGCGTGGCTATCGGATGACGCAATGAACGAACACGATTGGAGGTGGCAATACCTCATCGGCGAGCACGGCTCGTCCGAACGTTCACTTTTGCTCGGGCTCTCGGTTGTGACGGACGCGTGCTAGAAGTCGTTATAGTGTTTATAGGAATAGTTATATACCTTACAAATTGCATAAATTTAAACAGTGATTGTAATATTGTTTTGAGATAAGTAAAAAGTTAGGATACCTTGTACTTTGCTTTTTTTTAAAAGCTTCACCTACTTCTGGTTTATAAGAATATATACAAACTCTTTACATAATTTTGACAAGCAGTCTAACCAAGTATGGCGTTCAAATGATTGCAGTATGAGATGACATGTGCTGTAAACAGTGTGTCTAGAGTTACCGCAGCCAGGTAGGGATTTTCAGAACAGAGTTGCAGTGGAAGGTGCAATACATCTACCTGACCACGATAAACAATATATCTTAACACTTTCACTGCGTTGCACAGCGAGTCACAACCAATACTAATAAAATGTTTCAACTCACCCGATATCTTCACTGGTGATATTCTTGAAGTGGACCTATAGGATTAACTCACAATTTTGGCCAAAATAACAAGAGAATCGAATAGATACCAGTCTCCAGTTCAGCGTAGTCCTCCTCAGGCACCAATCAGGAATTCACACACGTGTTTTACAAAGTTCAATGTTCAATATATCACCAATTTACCACAAACTTTGCCGGAAGTCAAAAGCGGCAATTGTTAGTAATTACAAGTTAATTCAATTCGCGTTAATTCAAAAGGCGATCAATTTATATCAATTTATCTCGCGAGAGCGAACAAGACCGGCGTGTTAATTTTTCAAGGCGGGAACGAAAGTGACAGTTCAGTGTGACCATTGTCAGAAATTTTCAATAGACTAAACAAAATGTTACTCAATCGATCTAATCGATTTGACTTATAATAAAAAACTAATTCTATTTCAAACATCCACCCGCCCCGGACCGGCCTACCGGTCCGCTAATCGGTTGGTAGACGTGACAATGTTGCAACCGCTCTCCTCAGAATCGAACCGTCCACCAAGACCTCAGCAAATCGGGGAACTCCATCAGCCCCAGTTACCAAATGAAGGATGCGCCCCCTGCGCCACCTGAGTGGCGGAAGGTTAGCCTCCTTGATCAAAACGAGGTCACCAATCTTGGGTGGATCGGTCTTGTCGGTCCACTTAACGCGTTGCTGGAGTATGTGCAAATATTCCAAATTCCAGCGTTTCCAAAAGCTCTGAGTAATCTGGCGTACTAATTCAAAACGCGAGAGACGACCAGGTCTCGTATCAATATAGGGGTACTCAGGCAAGGCGACAAGTGGGCGACCAATCAAAAAATGGCCCGGCGTAAGGGCCTCCAAATCATTCGGATCTGAGGAGATCGGGCACAATGGCCGAGAGTTCAAAACGGCCTCAATCTTACAAAACACAGTTGCGAGTTCCTCAAATGTAAGGACAGATTCACCGATTGTCCTGCGCAAGTGTGTTTTGGCCAATTTTACGGCGGCCTTAAAAATACCACCCCAGTGTGGACAATTTGGTGGGGAAAACAACCAATTTATCCCACGTCGGGCAAGCCTATCACCTATATCAGCCTTGTTGGTTTCAAGGAAATTAACAACGTCATTCAAATAATTATAAGTGCCCTTGAGGTTAGTGCCGCAATCAGAACGGATCAAGGAAGGCAGCCCTCTGCGGGATACAAATCTGTCAAATGTGGCTACAAACGCCTCGGTCGTAAGCGAGGAGACCAGTTCCAAGTGTACGGCCTTTGTGGAAAGACAAACAAAAACACACAAGTAGGCCTTAACAGTCTTGCTGTTTCGAAGTGTCGACGTTTTCACCAAAAAGGGACCTGCGAAGTCCGTGCCAACACCGTCAAACGTCCTGCTTTCAGTTACGCGATCTGCCGGTAAGTCTCTCATCAACGGCTGCATGGTAGAAGCCTTGAGCTTATAGCAAGGGATGCAGCGAAAGACTACACTCCGAATAATTCTTCCGGCAGACAAGATCCAAAATTCGCGTTGCAAAATGGCCAAGAGCGCATTACAACCAGCATGCGAATTTTTAAGGTGACGGTCAGTTACCAACAAGCGTACCAAATGACCGTCCTTAGGTAACAACAGGGAGTGACGTGCCTCGTAAGGGAGGTTGGCGTTCTTGAGACGCCCTCCAACGCGCAAGAGACCCGTATCGTCCAAAAAGGGGTTCAATTTAGAGACAGCTCCCGACAATTTCGATCTCCCTGATTTAAGGATAACAATCTCCTTCTCAAAATGCGCCAATTGCACAGAACGAACCCAAAAGGTGAGGGACTCCTGTCGTTCCTGTGGCGAGAAAAACGGTGTCAAACGCCTCTCTTGTGGGTGCCTAAAATGATAAACAAAACGCTTTATCCAAGCAGTAACACCTAACAACTTGTCGAGGGCGCTGTAACGATTCAACAAAAAATCGGGGTCGAAGGCGCATTCCACCTTCTCAAGAGCAAGTGTTCGTAGACCCGGCAAATTGGAAGTATTCAAAACTGGCGTTCGAGGCCAATCAATTTGTGGTCGACTCAACCATTCCGGACCCCACCAAAGCGAATGACCTATCAAACTAGGCGTCAAGCATCCGCGCGAGGCACAATCAGCGGGGTTGAGCTCACCTGGCACGTGTCTCCAAACAAGTTTGACTTCGGATTTCTGGATTTGGGAAACGCGATTAGCGACAAATACCTCCAAGGTGTGGACAGACGCCTTCAACCAACAAAGAACAATTTGGCTGTCTGTCCAGGCGTAGGTCCCATTAATGCAAATGCTTTTACCCAAAGTACTGGACACGTGGTTCAACAAGCGTACAAGTAGGGCTGCTCCCGAGAGCTCCAATTTTGGGATGGTCAGAGATGTCCGAAGGGGTGCGACCTTGCTCTTCGCCATGATCAGGGAAACTCTCACCTGACCTGAGGCACTGACTGTGCGCAAGTACACCACGGCCGCGTGACCACGTTCCGAGGCATCACAAAACCCGTGAAGGGTGGCCTTGTACTTCCCGGGAGGAAGGATGGGACGAGGCAAGGAGATCTCGTTGACGGCAGGAAGTGAGGATACAAAAGAGGTCCATTCCTCAACAAGAGTGCCGTGTAGAGGTTCGTCCCAGGTCAATCCTGCTGTCCAAAGCTTCTGCAAGAAGCATTTTGCCCAAAATATGATAGGACAAATCCAACCGTTCGGATCAAAGGTTCTAGCGACAGTAGACAACACGAGACGTTTAGTCCAAGAACAAGGCAATTTCAAGTCTACGTTATACGTAAAGATGACTTGGACTGGTCTGTACTGAACGCCAAGAACAGCCATCATGGCGGGGTTGTCAACAATCTCAAATAGATGTGGATCTTGCTGATGATCCTCTGGCAAGCCTTCCAAAAGCGCTGGTGAGTTGGAAATCCATTTGCGCAACTCATAACCAGCGGAGGCCAAAATACCTATCAATTCGTCCCGCAGGAGGATCGCCTCGTCCGCTGTGGAGGCGCCTGAACAAATGTCATCGACGTAAATATCGTCTTTCAAGATGGCGTAGGCTCGTGGGAAACGTAAGCCTTCGCGGTCTGTGAGCTCCCAAAGAGAACGTATTGCCAAGTAGGGGCTTGACCTTAACCCGTACGTATTAGTATTGAGCTCGGAGACGACCATGGGATCACGAGGAGACTCTCTCCAAAGGATCAGCTGGAAGCGACGGTCATCAGGGTGGATAATCATCTGCCTGAACATCATTTTTATATCGGCCACAAAGACAACCTGATGTCGTTGGAAGCTGGTGATGACGTCACAAAGGTCCTTGACCAACTTGGGACCAGAATGCAAGCATTGGTTCAAGGATACGCCCGTAGAGGTCTGCGCAGAACCATCAAATACTGTGCGCAGCTTGCCAGTCGATGTCTTCAATACCGCATGATGCGGGAGAAAGTAGTGCTCCACCGAACGCCAATCCAAATTTGACACTGACATGTGTCCCAATTGTTCATATTCTCTCATGAACTCAATGTACCCAATGTGACCCATGCGACGCTCCATAGCCAACAATCTCTTTTCGGCTAAAGGTCGTGACTCACCAAGGGAAGGGTAGCCTCGTAATAATCCGACCAGAACGGAGTCGACCAGTGTTGTTTTGGAAGAACAGCTCGCACTCCTCATGTTCTGGATTCAAACGGGCAGCTTGAGGGGGCTCCTCTACCTCCCAAAACCTCTGAACCGCATCAGAGGGAGCGGAGCCTACAGCTAACAAATTATCAAGTTCAGGTGGTCCCCTATGTACAGGTCCCATCAAAGCAAATCCAAATATGGTCGGGATAGCAGTCAAACCATTTGGCACCAAGACCCTTTTCCCACCAATCAAAATTCCACCGAGGACATCAGAGCCAATCAACAAGTCGATTTGTCCCGGTGTGTCAAATTTGGGGTCTGCCAGTTCCAATCCCGATGTCAAATTCACCACAGCAGCAGGTAGCTGCTTCTGTGGGTGCATACCCAAAATATTCTTCAACACAATAGCCGAGGTTTTAATCCTCGGGTGTGAAGATTCAACAGGGCCAAACAAAACCTTAACTTGCCCTTCAACATTAGAGGCTACGTCACCTATACCCCGTATACAATTCGGAAAAGAGCCCATATTTAATTTAACCTGCCTTACCAAATAAGTGGAAACAATGCAACCTTGTGAACCTGTGTCCAATATAGCACGGACAACAACAGAGGTCCCCGTGGGTCCCCAGACCCTAACAGCAACCGTTGGTAGGATAACGGTCTCAATGGGGGAGGTTGGCGTTATAGGGCAGGGGTCAATGACCTATTGTTGCCTGGGCGGCGACCGTTGGCCAGGACCAGGCAAGTCAAAATGAGGCTGCGGCTTGAAGTCCTCAAAAGCGCGATGACTCGATCCGCGCGCCATCTGTGGGGGGTCATAATGAAGCACCCGCCCAAAACGAGGTGGGCGCGAGTCAAGGCGGGGACGCTCCGCCAAAGGAGGGGAATACCTGGGGCAGCAGTCATGGTGTTGGTGACGCTGAACAGCACATTCAGGTGCGCGAGAGAGAGGAGGCGTGCCCAAGCTACGGTTCTCCAAGCGGGGCGAGTGGCGATCAATTGAGCGAGGCGACTCTCGGCTACGCGCCGGTGAGCCTCGGCTGCCACCTTCAAAACACCCGCCCGTGCGCGGCGTCGGCTGGTTGGACAAGCGGCTAACCTCTCTGGCATTCATACAGAGAATGTCCAAATGCTGTCCTCCACAGTGAGGACAGGGGCGAGAGTTTGGGCAGTCTCGCTGGTAGTGGGACCCCAAACAAGAGAAGCAAAGGCGGCGGGCATTCGCGATGCGCCTACGAGAGGCGACATGCAGGTCCAAGAATGCCCTACAACTGGCCGTTCTGTGCCCCGTGACCTTGCAGTAGGAGCACTCCGCTGGGCTCTGCGTGACCGCAAAGCGAGGAGGGCGCCGGTCAACATTGGCTCGGGGGTGAACGCGAGCCTGCTCCTTGACCTTGGGCGGCTGCGTCTTAGCCGGCGTGTCACCACCGGAGTTGTCCAAGACCCGGCACTCATCCTCCAGGAATCTCTCCAGGTCAGCAAAGGGGGGCAGATTGGTCGCGCTATCCCCACCAAAGCGCTGTTCAAAACGCGACCTCAGGTCGGCAGGCAGCTTTTTAAGGACAATGTGCACCAATAGATAGGACCATTGGTCCACGGGCAGGTCAAGGCACCTAAGTGCGTTGATGGCCACCAAAAGCGGGTTCAAAAGTTGGGTGCGCAACCCAGAGACCCGGGTGAGCGTCGGCAAACCCAAAATCTGCTCAATATGCGTGTCGGCGAGGCCACGCTTGTTATGGTACCTACGGGTGATTAGGTCCCGAGCCGTCTGGTTCGCCTCGTCAGACACGGGCAAATGCTGGATGAGGCCCTTGGCCTCCCCATCCAGAACCAACATCAAATAGGCCAATTTTCGTGCCGGCCGAAGGTCAGCCCTGTCATTGACCAGGCTGTCAAACAAATTAACGAAGCCCAGGTAGCTTCCTAGGCAGCCATCAAAATGGGGGAGGTCCAAAGTAGGGAGCCTACTCACCAGCCCCGGTGCTGACCTAGGAAGCTCCTGCTTCAGGCTGGGTTGCCCTTCCCTATCGGCAACTAGTTGTCTCGCACTATTGGAGACAGCATCATACAGGTCTAAGACCTGGGCATAGTCTTCGCTGACCTTATTTCGCTGGTCAGCGGTGAAATCGTTGACTGACACTTCGAGACAGCTAGCGCTGAAAGTGTGTAATTGCTGTTCCACACTTGCCAGGCGATCGTCAATCCGCTCGTACCTTTGTAGTTAGGCCTGCTGGCGATCAGGCCGGTTCACTAAGGCACTGGCCGAGGTAAACCAGCGCAAATCTGATGCAATAGCACCAGCAGCCGCACGCAAGTCCTTGATAGCTGACATAATCAAAATTTCAAAAGAGCCCGGACAAGCGTTAAATAATATTAACAATCAAAACTTAATTTTTCTTAATTCTTTGAAACCAACAAAGTATTAGCCTGATTACTGCTGGTACAAGCAAGTGACAGGTGTCTACTGTCCAACAAAATTAATAGTTTCAATATATATTGACGCAAAACAAAGTCAAAGTTATCAAGAGTTGAAACTTCAAATAAGTTAATTAAAGTTAAATATTCAAATAAATTAACTAATTACTTACAACAGACAGACTGGCTGTGTTGTTTGAGATATACAATAGTAAGTAAGCACAGAATATGTGTTACCTAACAATATTATCTATATATTATAACAAGGTTTAGCAATGTAAGTGTTCGCGACAGACATTAAAACTATGACAGTGAATAGTGTATTCGAAACCGCGAGTGAAAATCGTATAAAATCAGTGTTATCTAATCGTGCGGTACACCGGGTTCGGTTCCCGGACGTGTCAAAACGTTAAAAAATAGCTAAAATAGTGTAAATGGTTAGATTGTTAATATACAACAACTATGTAATACATGAACATTAGTCTTAAACTTGTGCTAACTGTATGGACCTTAGATATCGAATCATAAATAGCTTTATCAGTAGTGACAGATAAGAGTTAATACTTCATAAAACAGCTGTTTGTTTACATATTCGTTTTATAGTTTTATAAGTGTTTTTAGCTTCATGTAGACTTGAAATCATGTCTAGATACCTTTTTATTGCTAGTTATTACCTTATATAGTTAAAATAAGCATAATAACAAACATTCGCATGTTTATCATAAATTTTGTTTACTTACGATAGTATTTACTTAAGAAATTCTGTAATTTTTTTATGATTCAAAAGTTATCATGTAATAGGTTCGAATTGAATAAAGACATTTTCATGGTGTTTGTTTTAATAGATGCCCCATATAGTTGCACATAACGGCCTACCAAAATTATATATATAAATTTAGTATACAATAGTTTTTCAATAGAAAATATAGTGGGCGGGCCCTTGTGTGGCAGCATTTTTTGGGAGTTTTTATGGAATAACTTAGTGACGCTAATAGTTAGGTTTAGGTATTGTATACCAATAGATAGAACTAAATGAGACCTATCTAACGATGTATAGAACATGTATGTATGTATAATAGGAACGAATCATACGTAACATTTGTACTATATTTGAAATAAAAATAAACGAAAGATTTTCTGTGCACGTGTTCGGTGCGATGGTCGTCGATAAGGTAAAGTTTCGAGGTACTTAAGCGACCATGTATTCGGCCAGTTGTTGGCGTCCCAACCACCATCTTGTGACCTATGTAACCATCAAGCACCGCACACCTGAACAGCATCGCTCTCAACGTATGAAGATGTTTCATTTCTGAAGCCCTTACACATCGAAGCCATACAGTCCACACACATAGAAGAACACGCATCGTCGTAGGCACACGTCAGCAGCACACTACCAGCGCACTGTGGCGGACTAGCAAAGGTTCGATTCCTGGCATCCGTTACATTTGTTGGTCCTTCGAGCCGGATTGCCTGTTGCTGCCGCGACCATTTGTTGGTCGCATCGAGCCGGATTGAAGAATGCCTACGACGCGTTCAAGAGGTCGTGCTCCCGAGGTCGCCGGGGGAGCGGCCGGCGCCGGGCCTAGTTCCAGTACCCCTGCCCGCGCCGCCGCTGCCCGCAACCCAGCCGCCGCGGTCGTCCGTCACGACGGGCCACCGCGATCGCCGTCGACAACAGTCGGGAGCGACGCGCCGCCGCCGGCCCCCCCCGGCCCCGCGGGGAGGGACGAACGAAACATGACTCAAGATGCAAGGGAGCGAGCAGAGGTGCAGTCGAAAAATGAAGATGGCAAGGAAAGGACGTTGCAACCATCCGATAGATCGAGCGTTTGTACAGCGCAACATAGTATAATAGAAAATAGAGATAGAAAGAAGCCAACGAGGGAACGCGACCAACGCTCAGCAGCTACGGGACGCTCCAATAGAAATGTGATGTTGGCTCGAGAAGAAGTTTTGAAGATAAAACTACAGTTAGCACAGTTAGCACTACAGAAGGCTGAAGAGGAGGCGGACTCCGATGACTACGACGAGGATGGACAGTCAAAGCAAGATTACATACGTTCGTGGTTGGAAGAGGCTCCGGAACCCCAGCCCGGCCCTGAAGATATATACATAGTGGTATCGGCGCCCACTAAGAAGAGGGACGTCGACGGGGCACAGAAGATAGATATAGAAGATGGACCGCCCTCACAGAAGATGGACGTTCATCAACAGGGAGGTGATTCGCTGAAGCCGTTCATCGCGGATCTCACCTCCGCGATCGCCGCGCTCGCCGACAGGAAGCCACCGGACACATCAATAGTTGCACCACACCCGGCGGTTTCGAAAGTCATCATGACGCTACTGACGTTCGGCGGCGCGCACGCCGAGTGGCTGTCGTTCAAGGCGATATACGACACCACCAAGAATTTCTTCAACGACGTGGAGAATACAGCGAGACTGAAAAGAAGTCTCAAGGGAAGAGCGTTAGAAACAGTTAGCTCTGAACTGATTGGGCATGCGCGACCAGATGAAATCATGAAGGAGTTGGAGCTGCAATTCGGACGACCAGACTCGATCGCACAGGCAGAGACAGACAAGCTGAGGACCCTGCCACGCTGTAGCGAAGCACCTAAGGACATATGCGCGTTCGCGAGCAAGATTAGAAGCGGCGTCGTCACACTTCGTGCATTGAAAAAAGAACACTACCTCATCAATGCGGAGCTAGTGCGTGTTTTGACCAAGAAGCTACCGAACTCGCTACGTGTGCAGTGGTACAAGACGTACACCGAGAAGTGCCAGTCGAAGCCGGACCTCAGCCGATTCAGTGACTTCGTGACAGAGTACGCGCGTTACGGTAGCGCGTTCGCGCCGGCTGAGAACATCACCGATGGGCCGCCAAGCAGACGTACCGTGCAGAGGACGTACACGGCGACGGCGACGGAGAAGCGAACGCATACGGACACGTCTAACGCGAAGTGCAGGATATGTGAACGCGAAGGACACTACTCGTCGGCCTGCAGCACGTTTCGTAAAGCCAACGCAGAGAAGAGATGGCAGCTAGCTAAGCAGCATGGATTGTGTTTTCGCTGCTTACGCATACGCCGAATAGAACACTCGTGCAAGCCCAAGAAGTGCGGTGTAGAGGGATGCCGCGCTACACACAACCAGTTGCTTCACTACGATAGAGGAGCCCATAGGACCGAAGACGTGAACATAGAAAAGCAAGAAACGGTCGCCAGTTCGTGCATACGTGCAAAGGCTCAAGCATACTTAAAGATAGTGCCCGTGCAGATAGTCGGACCGGCGGGAGAGGCGTCTACGTTCGCCCTACTCGACGACGGAAGCACCGTATCGCTCATAGACGAAGACATAGCCAAGGAAGTCGGCGCGGAAGGGAACCTGGACCCGTTTACGATCCGTGCCATAGGCGATACGTCGATCGACATGCCAACGTCGCGACGCGTAGACATACAAATACGAGGAGCCGGCGCCGACAGCAAACAAGTGCCTTTGTGTGCGCGCACCGTAACCAGCCTACACCTGTCGCCGCAGAAGATCGCCGAAGAGGACCTGATAGACTGCAAACACCTCGAAGGCATCAAGAAGAAGCTGGTGTACGACATAGGCGTGCCGAAGGTGCTAATAGGACAAGACAACTGGCACCTGCTCATAGCGAACGCAGTACGAAGAGGACCCAACGATCAACCGGTGGCGTCGCTTACGTCGCTGGGATGGGTGCTGCACAGCGCACGCTCACGCACCTTGGGAAACACCGTACACTTCGTCAACGGTCTCTCCGCTATAGATGAAAACATAGAAGCTCAACTGAAAGAATATTTCGCACTGGAATCGCTCATAGTGAACCCACGTCGACCGAACTCGGACCCCGAGAAGCGGGCTACAGATATGTTAGAAAAACATACGAAACAATTAGAAGATAGATATATAGAGACGGCTTTTCTGTGGAAACAAGAAGACATCGTCATGCCAGATAGTTACGAAAACGCGGCAAGGAGGCTCGCACACATAGAGAAAAAAATAGATAAAAACATAGAGTTGAAAACAAGATATACAGAACAGATGAACTCGTTGATAGAAAAGGGATACGCAGAAGAAGCTCCCATGAATAGTACGCCAGGGAAGACTTGGTACTTGCCTCACTTCGATGTACACAACCCCATGAAGCCCGAGAAGATTCGTATAGTTCACGACGCCGCCGCGAAGACCAGAGGAATGTCACTCAACGATTACCTGCTCACGGGACCGGACTTGCTACAATCGTTGCCGGGGGTGTTGATGAGGTTCCGTCGACACCGCGTTGCCGTCTCAGCTGATATAACGGAGATGTTTATGCAGGTGAGAGTACGCCCAGAAGACCGAGACGCGCTGCGCTACCTGTGGAGAGGTGACCGGCGGGAGGGACCGCCCCAGGAATACCGTATGAAGTCCATTATCTTCGGCGCGGCAAGCTCACCGTGTACAGCTATATTCGCGAAGAATTGGAACGCTCGCAAGCACGCAGAAGAGTACCCGGAAGCAGCAGAAGCCATCATAGATAACCATTACATGGATGACTATCTGGACAGCTTCAGGGACGAACAGGAAGCGACGAGTATAGCGTCACGGGTGCGAGACATACACAGACAAGCGCACTTTCACCTCACGAAATGGGTGTCGAACTCTAGAAACGTCATCGAAGCAATAGAACCAAGTCAACATCGCCAAGAGACAGTCGGCCTCGCCAGCAAGGGGCAAGAAGAGAAAATTCTCGGCTTGATGTGGAAAACGAGCGCGGACGAGCTGAGCTTCAACCTTACACTCGCACGGCTTCCAGACGGACTCATCGGCACCGAAGCGCCTACGAAACGAGAAGCGTTGAAAATAGTTATGTCGCTATACGACCCACTCGGCCTCGCATCGCCCGTGACTGTTCGAGCCAAACAGATACTACAGGAAGCCTGGCGACTCGGTACAAATTGGGACGAGAAGTTTGACGAAAGCCTCAGAGTGCAATGGGCATCGTGGATACAGCATTTAGAACAGTTGAAGTCGATACGCATCCCGCGGTGTTACCCCGGGTACAGTGACGCCTGTACACTCCAAGTACATGTCTTTACGGACGCCAGTGAAGCGGCCTACGCAACAGCGGTGTACTGGCGAGCGACTACACCAGATGGGCGTGTGCACGTGACGCTCGTTATGGCGAAGGCGAGAGTGGCACCGCTTAAGGTGGTGTCAATCCCGAGACTCGAACTGCAAGCCGCCGTCATGGGTACGCGAGTCGCTCAAGCGGTAATAGAAGAGCATCGCGTCAAACCCGAGGCCGTCGTGTACTGGACGGACAGCAAGACCGTACTAACGTGGATCAGAAAAGGAGCACGGGCGTACAAACCATTCGTCGCACACCGCCTAGCCGCCATAGAAGAGCATAGTAAAGTTGAAGATTGGCGCTGGGTACCTACGAAGATGAACGCGGCGGATGCGGCTACACGCGACGTGCCAAACAGCTTTAACTCCGAACACGAGTGGTACACCGGACCGTCGTTCCTGTACGAAGACCCGTCACTATGGCCCGTAGAGAAGCACATCGCCCCTGACGCGACAGGCGAAGAGCGCACACTGACAGCTGTAGAGAAACGTCAAACATATAGAATTATAGAAGCCGTACCGGACCCGTATAGATTTTCCAAATGGGAAAGGCTCTTACGAGCAACAGCAAGAGTTCTACAATTTATAGCATTATGTAAGAAAACCGCAGAGAAGGTTCTATATAAAAGAACGCAGAAAAATAGACAGAAGGATCCAGATTGGCGTCACGTGACGAAGACGAAGCACAACATCAAGTCGGGCAGAGCGGCACCTCGTCCGGCCGCCGACTCCCGAAACTTCGTGCTTCTCTCCGCAGAACACACCCGCGGCGCCGAGGACCTTCTTGTGAAGGCGGTACAAGAGGACTCCTTCGGCGCCGACCTTCGGGAGCTGCGGCGCGGAGGAGGTGTCGCCAGAGACAGCCGCCTGTATTCGTTACCCGTGGAGATGAACAACGGAATGATCACTCTACGCAGTCGTATAATAGCTACAGAAGAAATCTCCGAACAAACAAAGAGACCGCCGATCTTAGACGGCGATCATCGTATTACATAGCTATACATAGATTGGACGCATAGAAAATTACATCACAGCGGTACAGAGTTGGTAGTCAATGAAATACGCCAACACTATTGGATTCTTCGTCTGCGGCCGACTACAAAGAAAATAGTACATAGATGTCTACCATGCCGCATTAGAAAAACGCAGCCGCCTGAGCCAGCCACAGGGGACCATCCGAAGACGCGCCTTGCTCACCATCAGAGGCCCTTCACCTACACGGGTCTTGATTATTTCGGGCCGCTCTCCGTAACCGTCGGTAGACAGCGTCACAAACGTTATGTGGCACTGTTTACATGTCTCACTTCCAGGGCAGTACATCTGGAGGTCGCCGCCAGCCTAAGCGCCGACTCCGCAATCTTGGCGCTGCGCAGGTTTGCAGCGCGCCGAGGTTGCCCCGCAGAGATCTACTCGGACAACGGCACCAACATGCACGGTGCCGACCGAGAGATGAGAGACGCCGTCGCCGAAGAAGCGAGTCGCCGTGGCATCATATGGCGCTTCATCACCCCCTCAGCGCCATTCATGGGGGGCGCATGGGAGCGCCTCGTCAGGTGCGTGAAGACCGCCCTCTATACGGTCCTTCACGAGCGCCATCCGCACGAAGAAGTCCTAGCTACACTACTGTGTGAGGTCGAGTACACAGTAAACAGTCGAACCCTCGCACACGTCTCCGTCAACGCAGCAGACAGCGAGGCCATCACCCCGAACCACTTCCTGTTCGGTGGTTCTGCTCGCCTCCCTCCGCTGGGCGAGTTCAGCGAGGCTGACCTCAACAGCAGCAAGCACTGGCGGCGCGCCCAAATCCTCGCCGACATGTTCTGGCGCCGTTGGGTGCGCGAGTACCTACCCGAGCTGCAACAGCGGCGGGAGCCCCATGGGTCTGGGCTCAACCTCGAGGTCGGCGACCCCGTCCTGATCGCCGACGGCCAACTCCCGCGCAATACTTGGCCGCGCGGTCGAGTTGTGGCTGTCTACCCGGGCGCCGACGGCGCCATACGCACTGTCGAGGTGCGCACAGCAGCAGGAGTCCTCAAACGGCCGGCTAAGAAGCTGGTCCCCCTGCCCAAGTGACGAGGCGTCGCTCACCGGGTGCTCTGCAGCACCGCCACACGACGGGTCACGCGCGTTGCTGCACGGCGGGAGAGATGTTCGCGACAGACATTAAAACTATGACAGTGAATAGTGTATTCGAAACCGCGAGTGAAAATCGTTTAAAATCAGTGTTATCTAATCGTGCGGTACGCCGGGTTCGGTTCCCGGACGTGTCAAAACGTTTAAAAATAGCTAAAATAGTGTAAATGGTTAGATTGTTAATATTCAACAACTATGTAATACATGAACATTAGTCTTAAACTTGTGCTAACTGTAGGGACCTTAGATATCGAATCATAAATAGCTTTATCAGTAGTGACAGATAAGAGTTAATACTTCATAAAACAGCTGTTTGTTTACATATTCGTTTTATAGTTTTATAAGTGTTTTTTAGCTTCATATAGACTTGAAATCATGTCTAGATACCTTTTTATTGCTAGTTATTACCTTATATAGTTAAAATAAGCATAATAACAAACATTCGTATGTTTATCATAAATTTGTTGTTGCTTGGTATGGAGAATGGAAATCTGACTGTACTTACCTTACTTGATTTTAGTAACGCCTTCAACACCGTTGATTTCCATATTCTGCTTGGCATACTACGCTCTATTAACATATCTCCACAAGTGATTGATTGGTTTCACAGTTACCTGTTTGGCCGCCGACAACGTATACGGATCGAAGACTCTTTCTCTTCGTGGTGCAATACCACAGTCGGCGTTCCACAGGGTGGCGTTCTATCTCCCTTACTTTTCTCAATTTTTATAAATTCTATCTCTTATCAGCTTCAGTCATCCTACCACCTTTATGCAGATGATCTTCAAATTTACACTCAAGCACCTGTACACGAATTGTTTGAAGCATTCCGCATCATTAATACAGATTTAGACCGGATAGCTGCATGGAGCCTCAGATTTGGTCTACAAATCAACCCTGCAAAAACGCAGGTTATTGTTGTAGGCAGTCCCAAGATGATATCACGTGTGGACTGGACTCGTCTACCTCAAATTAACTTTAGTGGTATCCCCATACCCATTAGTGACTGCGTGAAGAACCTGGGGGTTTATATAGATAAAACGTTATCCTGGGGCCCACAAATTGGTCAAGTCAGTCGCAAATTATTCGCTGCGTCTGGGACGTTGCGAAGATTGCGGAACTTTCTGCCGACTGCCACGAAGATTGCGCTCGCAAATTCTCTTCTCTTACCTATCCTTGACTATGCTGATGTCAGCTATCTAGATCTCACTGAGGAGCAACTTGATAAGCTTGAGCGCCTTCAAAACTTTTGTATTAGATTTATATTTGGATTACGCAAATACGATCACGTTTCTGATTTCCGCAAATTGCTCAAGTGGCTCCCAATTCGCCTTCGACGGAATACTCACATTCTTTCTTTACTTTATAACATTCTTTTTAATCCCTCATCTCCGCCTTATTTAAAGGAACGTTTCAATTTTCTATGTGACACACATTCAAGATCGCTGAGGTTATCTGTGAATTTAATATTAGCAAGTTCAATGCATTCCACTTCTTTCTATGACAAGTCATTCACGGTACAAGCCGTTCGCTTGTGGAATGCTTTGCCTATATCCGTAAAACTATAACTTCCTTTAAAAAGTTATTAAAAGACTACTATTTATCTATTTAATATTTTCTATCTATTGTCAAACTCATACTTTTTTCTATCTTCCATTTCCTACACTTTTATGTATGTATTATATATTTATAATTATTTATGTATGTTTATGTAGTATATTTTTCAGTATTTTATGTGTGTATTTTTAGCACTTATATGTAAATATTAGTTTTATTTCTTAATTTGTTTATTTTTAATTTTTTTTTATCGTGTTTACTGTACCTAAAAAATTTGAATAAATCATCAGTATCGCCAAACTGCCCTTTTCCAGGCTCCTTGCTTTTTAGTCCATCCAAAGGTTGCCTGGAAGATATTGCTTATAAGTGATAAGGCCGCCATTTGTACATTAACTTTTACAAATAAGTATAACAAATTGTAGTACTTTGGTGTACAATAAAGATGATTTGATTTGATTTGATTTGTTTACTTACGATAGTATTTACTTAAGAAATTCTGTAATTTTTTTATGATTCAAAAGTTATCATGTAATAGGTTCGAATTGAATAAAGATATTTTCATGGTGTTTGTTTTAATAGATGCCCCATATAGTTGCACATAACGGCCTACCAAAATTATATATATATAAATTTAGTATACAATAGTTTTTCAATAGAAAATATAGTGGGCGGGCCCTTGTGTGGCAGCATTTTTTGGGAGTTTTTATGGAATAACTTAGTGACGCTAATAGTTAGGTTTAGGTATTGTATACCAATAGATAGAACTAAATGAGACCTATCTAACGATGTATAGAACATGTATGTATGTATAATAGGAACGAATCATACGTAACATTTGTACTATATTTGAAATAAAAATAAACGAAAGATTTTCTGTGCACGTGTTCGGTGCGATGGTCGTCGATAAGGTAAAGTTTCGAGGTACTTAAGCGACCATGTATTCGGCCAGTTGTTGGCGTCCCAACCACCATCTTGTGACCTATGTAACCATCAAGCACCGCACACCTGAACAGCATCGCTCTCAACGTATGAAGATGTTTCATTTCTGAAGCTCTTACACATCGAAGCCATACAGTCCACACACATAGAAGAACACGCATCGTCGTAGGCACACGTCAGCAGCACACTACCAGCGCACTGTAGCGGACTAGCAAAGGTTCGATTCCTGGCATCCGTTACAGTAAGGTTGAAACTTAATATATCAATATATGCAATAAACTAAATCATTGATACATATAACTGATATGTATCCAATCAAAGTGACTTTTTAATAGTAACAGCAACAAATCTATGCTAGATTTCAACAATTTAAATCAAACAATTACTGATTGAGGTTATGTGTGACAGTGTGTTTCAAATTGTCTAGGTCAACTTATACAATTTAATATTATGTATTTTAGACAATAACTGACCTGACAAACAGTACAATACTGTCTACAAGGTGATAAGATACAAGCTTCTACCAATCTGAGTTTATACTCAGTAATGCAACAGCGGCTAAATTTCAACTACAGCTCTGCACCAAAATTTATGTCTAGAGTTACCGCAGCCAGGTAGGGATTTTCAGAACAGAGTTGCAGTGGAAGGTGCAATACATCTACCTGACCACGATAAACAATATATCTAAACACTTTCACTGCGTTGCACAGCGAGTCACAACCAATACTAATAAAATGTTTCAACTCACCCGATAAGTATACTGGTGATATTCTTGAAGTGGACCTATAGGATTAACTCACAATTTTGGCCAAAATAACAAGAGAATCGAATAGATACCAGTCTCCAGTTCAGCGTAGTCCTTCTCAGGCACCAATCAGGAATTCACACACGTGTTTTACAAAGTTCAATGTTCAATATATCACCAATTTACCACAAACTTTGCCGGAAGTCAAAAGCGGCAATTGTTAGTAATAACAAGTTAATTCAATTCGCGTTAATTCAAAAGGCGATCAATTTATATCAATTTATCTCGCGAGAGAGAACAAGACCGGCGTGTTAATTTTTCAAGGCGGGAACGAAAGTGACAGTTCAGTGTGACCATTGTCAGAAATTTTCAATAGACTAAACAAAATGTTACTCAATCGATCTAATCGATTTGACTTATAATAAAAACTAATTATATTTCAAACACTGTGTAAACCCATCTGTGTCGGAATTCCGCTCCGTTGCCTTGACGTGTGTTGGTGAATAAATTATTATAAAAATACTCTAACATAAATTTCACATAATACAAATAAACACTTTCACTGTCTACTGGTGGACTTAAGCTTCATCCTAAGTTGATTCACAGTATCACACTGAGTCAATAAAAATCAATAAAATCAAAAACTAAATATCACAATAGATTTAAATATTTTAGAGGACCAATTTTATTTTATTTCTTTATTGGTTTCAATAATTTTAAGACAGGTATCTCTCAAAAAATATAATGACCTCTTACACAATCAAATAAGGCTAGATTATTATACTTCGCACTCTATTATGTACAAGGGAATTTTTGACAAAAGCCTAAATGTAACAACTGCATTTCAACGCATTTTTACTATTAAAATTTATTAATCTTGTTTCGTGTTAGTGGGTCAACTCTGCTGTTCAAGTTTATAGATTGCCTGAAGGCTTATGACCAGACCTAGTGATTTTTGTCCTGATATAAGCCGAAGGACCGACGGCTTTACGGTTCCTCCGAAGCAAGCTCCTCAATGTGATCGAATCTAAATGCCCCTCAAGCGGTTACCCATCGAAGTGGTGACCTCAGCACAAGTTACTTGACCTTATTTTTCTATGCGGAAGGTCAAACCTCACTATAAGCACGACAATTTAAATAAAAATATTCTACCACATTCGCACAACATCACTTAGTAGCAGAGCAGCTTAAGCAGAGCTTGTACTATGCGTACTTGACAATGGAGAAACGTACAAAATATACTTTTTTTTTGTAAATACATACATATTATAGAAAGAAAAACCCAGACCAAGACAAACATCCATGTTCACGCACCCAAATGTTTGACTTGAGCGCAGCAGTTGGTGTAGCTGTCGCTTACAATCCCGCTACACACACCGGTCGTCAATATCCTCAATGAATCCAATGTTTACACTGAAGCTACTAACAAAACACTCGTCACGTAAGTTCGACACCGCGTCGTCAAAGTTTCGACGTTACAAATAATCACAACGTGACGTGACAAGACAGGCGCCGTGAAACCCGTTGGTGACGGAATTCCGCGCTGCTGCCCACGACGCGCAATAATTCCTACACGAGCTATTTGTGTGGAATAATGCGTGAATTTGACGAAAGGTAACGTGTTCACGATGGTTATAGGTATGTATTTATTTATTTTGTGGCTCGCGCATGTGTTGGTTATCACGATAAAAGGCTTGACTGCTATGTGCAATTTTGATATAGATATAATTTTCACTATTGCAAAATTGCACCAAAATCCGTTTAGCAAAAGGAAAATAAACCAAGAAATAAAAATACACACTCCGTCTTTATAATTATATTTATAGATGTACGTATATAACATAATATATATTATATAATAATAAATATTTCCAATATGTACATTACACAAAATATAACAATGAAATGTGTCTGATCTACCATGTATGATGGGATTGATAAATTTTGGAATCATGGCAACCAAAATCAAGAATTTTAATTGTAAGCATTTATAGAACACTAATCAATGCACGAATTAAAATTTTTTTTTTTTTTTTTATTTAACCTATATTGTCCCACTGCTGGGCAAAGGTCTCCCTTACACTCCTCCAAGCGTCCCTATCGTCTGCCAAATTTAAATACATAATTTTAAAGACACTAATACCCTATTAATAACTATAATATATTTTTGGTACATAATCCATTTGCTTATAATTATTCCTGTTTCATACTTGGAGTTGCTCATTTAGTAAACTAATAAAAATACTAATAACTAGATACGAGTCACGAAAAGTTAAACTATTGGCAATCTAATACATTGGCAGACTTGCTTATGACTAGATTTGCTAACGTTTTCAAAGCTAGGGCTTCACCATTTCTGCCTAACCTTGTATGTTTTTGTCCATTGTTTTCAGTGTTTCTATGCACTTGCTTTTCGAACGAGGTACTAAATGTGAATTCATTAATTAATTAAGTTTAAAAATGTACATTCATAAGTGGCACATTGAGACCTAAACGAATAAAAACAAAACTTTAACAAAAATACATACCTACATTACAATGAGCATATATAAAAAATTTCGCACAACCGTCTTATTTCACACGTTTCCCGAAATCAAACCAAAAACTCGTTCAAAGCAAACGACGTAGACGCGGCTTTGTGCCCTTTCAATCGAAACGACAAAAAGGCCTATTTTCTTACTGTGAAATAATAGGAAAATGAACGGAGGGGGACGGAACAAGCCGGGAGGCGAAACGATTCGAATGGAGGATTACAGTTTTAAGTTTCCTAAAGAAATCGAAATGTTTTCCAGTCAGTATCAGATAACCATCTTTAATTTTTCAATAATCAGACATAAATCATTCTTAAGGCGAGGTTGCAGTACAGTGCGTAGCTCGACCCCTCCCCCCGCAAAAACAAAAACACGGCGGTGGCGTCAGCGAGTGAGCGGGGGGAGGGGAGGGGCGGGTTTCGTGTGTGCGTGTGCCACAGCGCAGCGTAAAAAAACCGTAGATGAGTTATGCGAACTTCAAAAGTGGCACATTAAAATAAAAACGTTTATTTCAATTACAATTGGCATTGTGATACATATTATTGAAGATCACCTTTTAAGCAAGGAATTGCTTGTATTAGGAGACTCCGCGCTTCTACTTGTCACTTTAATGCAATTGAAATGTAGACTATGTAAATTATGTAAACATGCAAAAATAAAATAGTGAGATATTAACCGCATGCATGCCCGTGTTATATGGCATATAACAAAATTCAAACACTAAATTGCCCGTGTTATATGGCATATAACATCGCATCTCAGTCTACTTTGCCCGTGTCATACTGTATATGACATGGCTCCCGCGGTCGAAAGAGTGAAATATACTCGTCTCTGTCGCTCTATGGCTTAGTTTGTATTATGTATCTCGTTTCTACGTTAAATTTCCCGTCATACTAATCCCAGTCGAGTTTCGACTCCATAGAGAAATTAAAAAAAAAAAAACGTTCGTTGTCAATGTTGTCATTGAGTGTTGAGTCGGTGAGGAATGTGTGAGTGTATTTGTGCTGTTTTTTCTGTTAAATTTAGTTTTATTCTTTAAGATCTATTGTGTTTATCAAGGTATGTAAATAACTAACACGTATATATAATAATTCCAGCATGAAATATAAGATTTGACTTTTTTCGAGACCTTTAGTAGATTTTGGCGGGCGACAGTGATTTTACTGAGAGTATGGGAACTGTTTCAGAAATGTTCATATTACTCAGAAGTGGTGAATGCTATCCGTATGATTTCTTTTTGTTTTAAAAGTATATGAGACTATTTATTTAGTGTTTATTTATTTGTATGTTTAAAACTGTTATTTGTGCATTATATGGCCTTTTCAAATTTAACATAAATTACGCCGCACGGCGCCAGATAATGGTTTGGAATCAGAGGCCTGTAATTCATAAATATGTATAAACAAGTGTACTTTTTTATTTTTATCTTATTATCTAATATATAAGTAACGTAATTAAATATTAAAAACGATATGTCACCGCTTTAAGTTTTGAGGTATGAACTTATAAATACAAAGCGAACTCTAAAACGCGCTATCTCAATTTCAAACGAGCATCACTCGACACCAGAATCGTAATCTAAATAAACAAAGATAACATTGTATAGTTAGTTTCATAACAAACATAAATAATATAACACTTGACAACCTTTCAAAACAAATTAAGTCACAAGGACCGATTGTGTGGAACCCGACCCGCGCGCCGAGGCGATAAAAACGCGCGGGCATTTGATCGTTATCGCTTTCAAGTGGCCGGGCAGAGGGGCCGGCGTGGGTTGCGGCGCGGAGCAAGCAAGCGGTTAATTTACATTTTCGTGGTTTTTAACATTAGTTTTACATTGGAAATAAAGTGGTGACTTAAAATTATACAAATGTTCTTACAAATAAATGAGAGTTACACAGGAAGAGGCAGATCACGCATGTAAGTGTAATATGAGTATCATGAATGAGTGTGGGTGTAAGTGTGTGAGAGTGTAAGATATTGTGGGTGTAAGTATGAGAGTGTGGTTGTGTCGTGTGTTAATTACAATATAATGAGCATTGCTCAGTTCATTTTATTGATTGTTACTAACATGCTATGCCTAGACGAAACGTAGCTGTCCTAATATATGTTATCGTTTGTCGGTTAGCCCTGCGACACTGTCTTGGGATCGAAAGAAGTAAAATAAGTCTTCTTTCACTAACCATGCGCTCATCATCCCAATTTAATCGTAACTAATTGGTTTACTGAATAGAAGATACAATAGACTCAACATCGTCGTAAGTTTTAGTACTAAGCCAATCGATTATAACTTTTTTGCAGTCCCGGAGCTTCATGGAATATATCCGCAATTCTTTATTCAGCGAGTTAGTAAAAACAGGCTAAATGTCTCATTTGGCTTTAGTCGCGTACCCGCTGCGGTCGGAAGCGCTCGCTCTTTTACTCGCGTGTGTGTACGTTACATTTGAAAATGCCGTCGTGTGTACTGAGATTTTGCACAAACTATAGTAGAAAAATGACTAAAAGTTATGGAATCACTTCTCATTCATGAGTATTACAATATTACAACGTTTTATTTACAATTTATAATTAATTCAGGATCACAAATAATAGAGTGAATAAAAAAATTGGCATTTAGCGAGTGTAAAAGAGAAGCAGTATTGTGCGTGTTCAAAGACTAAAAAACAAAGTATCCAGATGGGACATTCGTAATAAAAAAATACTGATGTGTGTTTTTGTCAAGTAATAACAGTGATTTGAGGCTGAATCAACACAATATATTATTATTATAGAAATACAAAATCATACGTAAGTTACAAACATTGACGGATGGTCAAAGTCCATTCACTCGTTCTTGTTTTGCTCCTTTTAGTATTAAACAACTATGCACAGTTTTCGCTACCATCCCACCGTTCCCCTGGCAGTACCCCTGGGGGTATGGTGGGTCTTAACCGTACTCCCAGATAATATTGTTGTGTAATAAGTTTATTAATTTCAGTTCGTTAATTTCAAGTTCTACTATTTTGTGGGATCATTCCCAGTATTGCCCTATTGAACAGTTCTATGATAGAACTGTCCTAATTCTATTAGCACAACTTGATGAGGAGAATAGAACTAATAATATAATAATATAATAATATTCTACCACATTCACACAACACCATCTAGTCCCAAACTAAGCAGAAGCTTGTACTATGGGTACTAGATAATGGATAAACATAATTTTTTTTTTTGTAAATACATACATATTATACATAGAAATTGCATAATGGGATAAGTAATAGGAAATGTCCCAGTCTAGTTCTATGTATGTTTTTACAAGGATATTCAATAGAACTACTGGGAATGATCCGTAGTGTCACGACATCGCGCTCATATATCCAAATGAATATGTTTTGTAGACGTTCATTTGTTTAAGGTGTAAAACAAATTAACGTCTGCAAAACAAATGAACGCCTACAAAACAAATGAACGTCTACTAAACAAATGACTTACAGAAAGTGATCAGCTATCGATAGTGATTGCAGAAAACAGGTGCATGCGATTTTCGATTCGATCGATCATTGAATGAAATGAGAAGAATAAAATGTACTATTTTAATAAATGTTATAAATAAATCACATCGACTTTTTATTTCCCTACCTTAAATGAATTAATCAAATTTACTTTGAGGCGAATTGAAGACAGACAAAGTGATCATGTCGCATCTGAGTCAAATTATTGTTTGTGAAACGGTCAGCATGATGTCACAATGCGCGTCGGTACAGAGAGTATATGTTTATCTCTTTTTCGCGCTTGCGATGAGATGTGCTATCTCACTTACACTTCTTATCTAATTCTTAGTGTGTTGTTTTGACATATTTATATTAGTGTGCGTACGCTTTTCGCGATGTGTGCCACTCGTAAGCGCCGGTTAACTCGTCAGTAACCTGTCTACGGTTTCTTACTAGTATGTCTATGGTTTGAACGATTGAGTTTGGAATACGAATTACTTTGTACTTTTGCGAAAACGTAAATGCGGGGGTGGAGGGGGATTTTGCGGAGCAACGATGTACGTCCGCCCTCAATCACGCCTAAACAGGCACTGATGAACGGCCGGCGAGCGATATGATGCCAACATTTTGACTATTTTTTTTCTTGGAGAAAAATGATAATGAAATTACGAAATCTGCTTTTACCATTTATTTTAAAATAAAGAGCTGTTTCTATTGATAATATTTTCATATAAATTCATTATGGAATCTCTGAGCAGTACACATTTAAAATTGTGATTTAGTGCCATGTTTGACTATTTTTTTTTATCGAGCCAATCATTTCAAATCGTGTTTCTATCTTTACGATTTACTAGAAGATATGTTCAACTTTTATACTTTAATTTTTATTCATTAAAAATATCATAGTTCATGGGACTTTCAGACGTTCAAAAATCTTAAAAAGTACTGCAACCTCGCCTTAACTAGCTTTTGCCCGCGGCTTCGCTCACGTTAAATTTGGGGTAACACAAAACTCCTTCATCGTCCGATAGTAATTTTCGTTTTAATTCTAGTCATAGGGACTGATAAGAAATATAACCGCAAGAAGTATTAAAAACATTTCTGTAAACAGTATTTTTAGAGTTCCGTAGTCAAAAATGGCTAAACACGGAATCCTTATAGACGCGCTATGTCCGTCAGTCCGTATGTCACAGCCACTTTATGCCGAAACTATTCAGTTTACACATTTGAAAATTGGTAGGTAGACGTATTCTGTGAACCACTTTACGACGTCTTAGAAAATAAAAAATATTGAATATTAAGGATATATAAGATAATTTCTTCATAGATGGAACTGATGTGGAAAATGGGTCGTTAAAAATTACATTGAGGTTCCTAAAACCATTGTTTCTCAAAGTCAATCGTTTGAAAGATATACAGTTCCAAAGTGGTTAAATGGGTGTGAGGGTCCCTCTAACTTTTAAAGTAAGAGAGTGACAAATCTATAAAAAATATATGCTGTAGATCGTTACAAAAACTTCCAACGAAAATTGGTTTGGACGATATGTAGTCAGCAGTTTTTGAAATAAAGCACATCTTAAAAACTGCAAATATAGCTTTGTCGTTTATACAAATACAGTATAGTATTTATAGTATTTATATCTATAATAGTTAGTCGAAGATAATGGCTATGGTAAGTGGATATCTCGATTACGGAACCCTTCATGAGCGAGTCTGACTCGCAATAGCGAATAGCTTTTATAATTATTCATCCTTGGTGTAACTTGTAGCCGTTTGCCATTACAAAGCTTTAGTGCATTAAGATTCCGCATTAACAGGACTGGAACACCAACGTTCGGTCTCAAGTTGCGTGAAGGTACTTCTGATAATAGGCTAGTTGACAAAAAAAAAATATAAGTCCGTTCTTTAGATTAGTCAAAAATAAGCGATACGTATTTTTTGTTTGTAAATTAAACCAAAAATGACCAAGATATAGCTGATTAAAGTTACGTATAACGTCACGCCGTGCTGCAGTTTTTCGCACTAGGTGACGTCACACGTAACTTTAATGGGCTATATCTTTGTTATTTTTTATATAATCGAAAAAAGAAAAAAGACATGTACAATATTTTTTTATAATCTAAAATACGGACTAAATAAAATGTAATTATTTTGACCCTGGAAACTACCCTATTGTAAGGAGTTCAGAAACTCTATAGGGTACCTTGAAGAAACTTGGTCAGAATTCATGAGATTATCTACCAAAAGGTGCTCAACAACATCACTTTGCATACAGTCAAATGTCAAAGCCATAGTCTGCTATATCTCTAGACACACTTTCGCATCTATGAGTAGAGAATATAGGTTCAGCCGGTTTAGCGTGAAATCGGTACATACATACATAGGTACACATTTTCGCATTCACACCTGATATTAGTAGGGATTAGCAAACGCTGTTACAATAATTATTAGTTTATATATGTAAGCGAACGAAGTAATGACAGTGCACCATAGGACAATGTATAATGTGACAGTACTGACAGATATACGATAGCACATATAGCGCAAGCGTTCTTACTGTCAATAGGTAGTAGGTTTGTCCCTACAATCTTCGACCCTCTCTAAAATCCCTCCCAGATTATGTTTTGCAGCTAATTGTAATCTAAGTGTTTTTCCTGGTTCTGAGCTACCTCCCCACCAATTTTCAGCCAAATCGGTTATGCCGTTCTTGAGTTATAAATAGTGTAACTAACACGACTTTCTCTTATATATATGTATAGATTATATAAAACATATATCATTAGAGAGTTTCTTTATTTTTTCTTTTTTTTTTATAGACTCACGCCTGTATCCCCGAAGGGGTAGGCAGAGGTGTAATATACACCCACATTTCGCCTTGAATTTTTAGGTCCCACGTAATAGGGGGCGAGCCTATTGCCTAATTTCTTTATACAGAACATTATCTGTTTTACCACCTTCACTTAGAAGATGTAAATTATTTTTACCGCTTACTCGTGAACATGCCACGTATAACTGACCATGTGAAAAACAACATGTTCGGGAGTCGATTCCAGCTGTTTCAAGTCTGTCCCTGCGATTTATTTAGAAAATACACATAGAGCTACGAATATCCAGCCCTGCCGAAGGTAAGATAGCCCCGAATGATCTAGAAACTACATTTTTATTACTAGCCGACGTTTCGAATTCTTTACAGGATTCATGTTCACGGCAGACTGAGGTGGTATTTGTCTTTGTCTTGAATTTAAAAGTTATCTCAAAGTACCCGAACATTTTTCAACTATTGGTGTTACTATCTACGCAGAATGTGCTCACTGTGTCTTGATGTCTTCTGGTGACTTTGTCCTTCTTGGGTTTCATTAGCCTGATAACAGGGTCCCAAGCTGGAGGAACATTCCAACCATCTTCCCTATTGAAATTAGGATGTTTGTTTTTTAAATTCAAGACAAAGACAAATACCACCTCAGTCTGCCGTGAACATGAATCCTGTAAAGAATTCGAAACGTCGGCTAGTAATAAAAATGTAGTTTCTAGATCATTCGGTTTAAATGTAATAACTTAGTAACCAGTGAAACCAATACAACGCGATAAAATCCGTAAACTGTAGTTTAATTTCAATGTGTAACATTCGCGTAAACCCAAGAAAATATTAAGATAGCCCCGTTGAGTTACTCAAGAGGTATCTGAATTCAGGCCTCAGTCTCCCACCCACGGATTCCCACGTACGTGAGGTGTGGGAATTTGGGTATAATGAGTCACCTGTATAAGTACAGAACACGATCGAACGAAAGAAACAGACAGACAGACAGACATAAATTCTAAAAATTATCAAGTATTGCTTTTTAGCATTTTCCTAGATATTTTAGCTAATGTTCAACAAAATATCTTTAATGTACCTACAGACTTTTTCGCCTCTACAGTTTTATTATAGTATAGATAGTTGTAATAAATGTTGACAGAGAGACTTTTTGTTTATGAAAGTGCCGAATATTATACTCTTTTATTTTTTTAATAACAAAAAGATACCCGACACATAATTATTGTCTTTTTTGCAAGAAACATTTATTTTGCTAGAAAATGATTTGAAAATAGTGACATCTATCTATCGGTCGGTAAATAGCCATAAAACACTTTGAAGGTTCCTATTTAGACTAACTATACTTTTACTAACAAACTTATAATGATCATAGATGGCACCACATATATAACCAGTTTTGGATGATCCCTGTTTTGTTTGGGACTACGTACAAAGGAGAGGTCAAGCTGTACACAGATAACTACTCAAGCGATTGTGATGTAACATATACTATTTTGTAGGTTTGAGTATCCTTTGTACATGATTGTAAGTTTTATTGAAATCAATTTCGCCATATTAGAGATCTTTAGCAATATAGGGAAAGACGTCGGACAGACAGACAGACATAAATTCAAAAAATTATCAAGTATTGCTTTTTAGCATTTTCCTAGATTTTTTAGCTAATTTTCGTCAAAATATCTTTTATGTACAGACTTTTTCACCTCTACAGTTTTATTATAGTATAGATTAGAAAGTTAAGATCATTATTCACACATATAAATGTGCCGTCGTACCCGTGACGTTGAGGGACCGTGCTACATCAAGGGCTCATAAAATTCTGTGTGTACTTACATTTTACATGAATTCGTTCTCACACTTCTGTGTCCAGGCCGGACACAGACGAGACGAAAACAAAGACGACGGAGGTCCTCGTATTGGACACAGCATGATTATATAAAATCAATATATATAAAAAAAATCCGTTTTTGTCTGACTGTCAGACAACATACAGCCAAAACAACAGAGTGTAGGGGGCTGAAATTTGTAGATTTCTTTGAGGAGCGTAAGGGAGCACTTAGAGAGGATTTTTGTTAAGTCCTTCGCTAGGAGTGATAACATCACACGCGGGCGAAACCGTGGACTAAGTCTAGTATAACATAAATTTAAGGAAAGTTAATAATAATAATAATAGCATTTATTTATCTCCACAAATTACACTCGTTAGTTACAAGTAAAACTTTTTTTTCTCTTCTATTTCACGAGTATTATTCTTATTTGTCAGAACAATACCCGGCCCATTGGCCACGCAGACATATTATGTAGGTCCAACGCACAAAGGCCCTTTGATAGTTTTAATCTAGAATGTGATGGGGCAGTAGGTACTGAGGCGTCTCCATAACTGCACTACTAAATGCAGTCACGGATTACTCTGGGCTATTGGGATGGGTTTTAAATGGATTGTTTTGATGAAAGCTGTGGATGAAAATTCGGCGTCAGCCCTAAGTACTCTCATAGTACGTCGAACAGGGACAGACGGTGACGCGCCAACTCACTAGATTCTTCTTAGCTTTCTCTTAATAGCCACGAAGGTAAACAAAGTCTGCCATAAAGACAGCCAGAGGGCAACAGCGGTGCAAGCGGCTAGGGGTGTCGAGCGGAGCGGCACCGGTTTCGCCATCGAGGGCCTCGTGACAACGCAGACCCGGAGCGGGTTTCCCCGTAATTACGCCCTTGAGAATGATACCCCAGAGCTAATAGCTCTTGCAGCTTCCCTCTGGCCGGCCGACTAAGGCAAGCCAGAGTTGGTTGGTCAGAGTGGATTTTTAAGAGTGCCCGCGGGACTTGAGAGTCCCGCGGACACTCTTAGAAATACACTCTGACCAGCCAAAAAGGTTCAAAAAGCTGCCCTGCGGTTATTATTAGTAAAAGTTACAAGTAAAGTTATTGTTAGTTTACCTTATTGAACAGAATATCGTATAAAAGCTTTATTAACAATTAAAATACGAATTACTGACATAGGTTTTTTCTATAGGATGATTTATTTGAAAGGGATACCGGATGGGAAAGTTTAAATACAGAAAAATAATGTAACATTTTGAAAAAGGCTTTATAAAAAACTTTTAATTAGGAATCGCTTCTTGCCATTATTACTAAAAATGACTTACCTTAACTTAACTAAAGTAATTAAATTTTCGTGATGTGTATTTTTGCCGAGGTATTTTAATAAATAGACATTATGACATATATAATTAATAGACATCACGAACTCAAATTACATCCAGACAAGAAGCAGTGGGCCTGGGGGGGAGGAAGCAATAGGAGCGAGATGAGGGAGAAGGAGACCTTCGGCACTCTTAGCAACTAAAATTATTACTAAAGCCGATTTCATTATTAAGATACAACGTCCATATCTAATCTATACTAATATATTAAAACGGAAGAGTTTGTTTATTTGTTTGTTTGAACGCGCTAATCTCAGGAACTACCGGTCGGATCTGAAAAATTCTTTTTGTGTACGATAGCCCGGTTATTCCGGAAGGCTATAGGCTATATAACATAACGCTTCGACCCTTTGGGGCCGGGCAAAAGGCTAAAAAGCCTAAAAGATAATGTCGGCTAATCTCAGGAACTAGCAGTCGGATTTTAAAAATTGTTATTGCCTATGATAGCCCAATTATTCCGAAAGGCTATTGGCTATATAAAATTACGCCACAACTTTTAGGGGCCAGACAAAAATTATAAAATGGTCAAACGAGAAGGGGGAGGGCTGGGCCAAAGGCAAAAAAAGGCTAAACGAATAGGATACAATCTATATGGGTATCGTTTCCGAGATTTTCGGGACGCTGATTAATAATATGAAATTTATTTAGTGATCCAAGATGGCGGACGGGAAATCAAAGATGGTGGATGAGAAAATTTAAAAAATCAATAAGTATGGGTATCGCCTTCGATATTTTAAGGGGTGGGGAATCGAAAAACAACATCCATTTCGTGATCAAAGATGGCGGATGGGAAATCAAAGATGGTGGATGGGAAAATTTTATAAAATCAATATTGGTATCATCTGCGATGTTAAAAAGGATGGGGAATCCAAATACAACATCTGTTTAGTGATTCAAGATGGTGGATGGGAAATCAAAGATGGCGGATGGGAAAATTTAAAAAATCGATATGGGTATCGTCTCTGATGATTTAAGGGATGGAGAATCCAAATACAACATCTATTTCGTGATCAAAGATGGCGGATAGGAAATCAAAGATGGCGGACGGAATTTTTTTAAGTCGATATGGGTATCGTCTCCAATATTTTAAGGAAATGGGCATTCAAAAACACCATCCATTTCGTGATCAAAGATGGCGGATGAGAAAACTTTAAAAACCAATATGGGTATCCTCTCCGATGTTTAAAGGGATGGGGAATCCAAATACAACATCTATTTCGTAATTCAAGATGGTAGATGGGGAATCAAAGATGGCGGATGGAAAAAAAATAAAAAATCAATATAGGTATCGTCTCCGATATTTTAAGGAATTGGGAATTCAAAAACACCATCTATTTCGTGATTAAAGATGGCGGATGGGATTTTTTTTAAAAGTCAATATGGATATCGTCTCCGATGTTTGATAGGGTGGGGAATCCAAATACAACATCTGTTTCGTGCTTCAAGATGGCGGATGGGAAATCAAAGATGGCGGATGGGAAAATTTTAAAAATCAATATTGGCATCGTCTGCGATGTTAAAAGGGATGGAGAATCCAAATACATCATCTGTTTCGTGATTCAAGGTGGTGGATGGGAAATCAAAGATGGCAGATGGGAACAATTTAAAAAATCAATATGGGTATCGTCTCTGATGATTTAAGAGATGAAGAATCCAAATACAACATCTATTTCGTGATCAAAGATGGTGGATAGGAAATCAAAGATGGCGGACGGGATTTCTTTTAAAGTCGATATGGGTATTGTCTCCAATATTTTAAGGAATGGGGCATTCAAAAACACCATCTATTTCGTGATCAAAGATGGCGGATGGGAAATCTTTAAAAAATCAATTTGGGTATCCTCTCCGATGTTTAAAGGGATGGAGAATTTAAATACAACATCTATTTCGTGATCAAAGATGGCGGATAGGAAATCAAAGATGGCGGACGAGATTTTTCTTAAAGTCAATATATGGGTATAGTCTCCGATATTTTAAGGAATGGGGAATTCAAAAACACCATCTATTTCGTGATCAAAGATGGCGGATGGGATTTTTTTTTAAAATCAATATGGGTATCGTCTCCGAAGATTTAAGGGATGTTAAATCCAAATACAACATCTATTTCGTGATCAAAGATGGCGGATAGGAAATCAAAGATGGCGGATGGGATTTTTTTTTAAAGTCGATATGGGTATCGTCTTCGATATTTTAAGAAATGGGGAATTCAATATTATATAAAAATCTATGTTTGTTTGTTCATCATTTATAGACTCTGAAATGATAAGAGATTAAGCGCTAAGTCAATGGTAACTTTGGAAAAGGTGCTTGGAAAAAAGGGAATTAAATAAAAACTCTTAAAAAGGCGATACGGAGTTCGCTGGGTCAGCTAGTATAATATAAAATCTTATACTAATATATAAAGCTGAAGAGTTTGTTTGTTTGCTTGATTGAACGCGCTAATCTCAAGAACTACGGGTCCGATCTGAAAAGTTCTTTCAATGGTAGATAGCCCATTTATCGAGGAAGGCTATAGGCTATATAATATCACGCTATGAGCGACGGGAGCAGAACAATAGCCTTAAATAACGCGAGTGTAACCGCGGGCATCGTCTAGTACTAATATATAAAGCTGAAGAGGTTTTTTTGTTTGTTTGTTTGTTTGAACGCGCTAATCTCAGGCACTACTGGTCCAATTTGTAAAATTATTTCAGTGTTCGATAGCCCATTTATCGAGGAAGACTATAGGCTATATATCGTTACGCTATGAGCCACGGGAGCGGAGTAGTAGCCCTAAATAACACGGGTGCAACCGCGGGCTCATCTAGTATTTCATAAATTTTGTCCTTATCGTCTAACCTATAAGACTACGCTCACGTGAATTACACACCCAAACCTCTCTTTAGAATCACTGTATATATTGATGAAAATCATACACAAAAATCGTTCTGGAGGTTCTGAGTTTATTACGTTCATATTGACAGAAAGGACGCAGTGGGGCGGAGTGGGGAGTTTATATTCTGTAAATGATAAATAAAGATACATTGAAAAAACAAACACAACTACTACTATCTTCTTACTAGTCAAATGTTGCCTAGTAGAGATCGCTAAACTCGTCATGGCCTAAAGGTGATTTTCCACCAGAGTGGCGAGACGAGACTAGGCGAGAAGTGAATTGAAATCGCACTGACCCTTTTCCACAAAAAATTGCCATCGCGAGCTCGCGCGTGACCGCCGCGCCGCCCGTAGGCTTCATTAGATAAAGATATAGGTACAGTGCTGTTTTAGTTCGTCTTGCAATACACACGCAATTTCTATCGCGAGAAGCGTGTTTCTGTTGCAAAGTTAATTTATACTCTATGTCGGAAGCAATACGGTTAATTTTTACACAAACAAATATTTCAATTCACGCCTCGCATATTCTCGCCAATCCACACTGTTTCCACCAAAGATGCGCTGGGAGAGAATTGAAAATTTGCCATACAAATTTCAATTCTCTCCTCACCTCGCCTCGTCTCGCCACTCTGGTGGAAAATCAGCTTTAAACTTACCTAATCTTCATAATGCTGTACAATAAAGTATAAATAACTGTAACAGACGTTGTTCAAAGTACGATTTTATATTTAGTACGAATCCCGGTTTAGGCAAGACTTTCGAAGAACTTTGAAGCCTGTCAGTAATTCTCAATTTCAAATACAATAAAAGCTGCCATTAAAAGCTGGTAATTAAAATAGTTTCGCTAAAATTACAGCATATTGTATAATTATACATAGGTATCGTCTACAAGCTCAAGATTATAATTATAATCTTAAGCTTGTAGACGATATCTTCTAGTATTAAATTAATGTCTAAATTATAACAAAATTTCGAAACTAAAACATTCTACCGTAATTAATAATCTTATTACTAAATTTACTTGCTTTGATAATATGCTTACATAGATTCTAACATGTGCCGATATTTTTCAAGTAATTAAGCTGGCACGTATTCTTGCCTTCCTTTGGTCCCTTCTTAGACAAAATGCGTAGCCTTGTATGGGCATGGATACGAATCTCTGATTTTAATAATTCCTGGGTGTCTTATGGAAAGCCTAATAGTATTTTTTCTATGGTACGCGACTCAGTACGCTTAATAGTTTCTTTGCATTTTTGTCTATAGTATAAAAGTCATGTTCCACGCCGAGAATTGTGTGGCGAGCCGCAAATGAAACTGACACCACTCAAAAACCTGTCTCTGTTGCCAGTAATTCTGATGAGCGCTTCTGCAATCTATTAGTGTCAGTCAATCTTACTGAAGCCGGCGGTAATTACTGGCACAACCTGACTACAGAATCCTACTGGTAAACACAACTAAATAATCTTAAACTGTACAGTTTTAAGTTTCCTAAAGAAATCGAAATGTTTTCCAGTCAGTATCAGATAACCATCTTTAATTTTTCAATAATCAGACATAAATCATTCTTAAGGCGAGGTTGCAGTACAGTGCGTAGCTCGACCTCACCCTCCGCAAAAGCAAAAACACGGCGGTGGCGTCAGCGAGTGAGCGGGGGAAGGGGAGGGGGGGTTTCGTGTGTGCGTGTGCCACAGCGCAGCATTAAAAAAACCGTAGATGAGTTATGCGAACTTCAAAAGTGGCACATTAACAACAGGCTAAATGTCTCATTTGGCTATAGTCGCGTACGCGCTGCGGTCGGAAGCGCTCGCTCTTTTACTCGCGTGTGTGTACGTTACATTTGAAAATGCCGTCTTGTGTAATGAGATTTTGCACAAACTATAGTAGGAAAATGGCTAAAAGTTATGGAATCACTTCTCATTCATGAGTATTACAATATTACAACGTTTTATTTACAATTTATAATAAATTCAGTATCACAAATAATAAAGTGAATAAAAAAATTGGCATTTAGCGAGTGTAAAAGAGAAGCAGTATTGTGCGTGTTCAAAGACTTAAAAACAAAGTATCCAGATGGGACATTCGTAATAATAAAATACTGATGTGTGTTTTTGTCAAGTAATAAAAGTGATTTGAGGCAGAATCAACACAATATATTATTATTATAGAAATACAAAATCATACGTAAGTTACAAACGTTGACGGATGATCAAAGTCCGTTCACTTGTTCTTGTTTTTCTCCTTTTAGTATTAAACAACTAAGTAGATTGTACTGCACAGTTTTCGCTGCCGACCCACCGTACCCCTGGCAGTACCCCTGGGGGTATGGTGGGTCTTTCAAAGCTTAACCGTACTCCCAGATAATATTGTTGTGTAATTATTAGTTTATTAATTTCAGTTTGTTAATTTCAAGTTCTACTATTTTGTGGGATCATTCCCAGTATAGTAGTAGTATTGAACAATTCTATGATAGAACTGTCCAATAGAATTACTATTAGCACAACTTGATGAGGAGAACAGAACTAATGGGATAAGTAAAAGGAAATGTCCCAGTCTAGTTCTATGTATGTTTTTTACAAGGGTATTCAATAGAACTACTGGGAATGATCCGTAGTGTCACGACATCGCGCTCATATATCCGAATGAATATGTTTTGTAGACGTTCATTTGTTTAATGTGTAAAACAAATGAACGTCTACAAAACAAATGAACGCCTACAAAACAAACGAACGTCTACAAAACAAATGACTTACAGAAAGTGATCAGCTATCGATAGTGATTGCAGAAAACAGGTGCATGCGATTTTCAACCTAATTGACATTAGTCAGAATTTATAATTTTATTACCCTAATATTACCAGAAAGCGAGAAAAAACAAAAAGAAAGTTTGTCATGAATTGTCAATAAGGTCGAAAATCGCATGCATCTGTTTTTTGTAATCACTATCGATAGCTGATCACTTTCTGGTAATCATTTGTTTTGTAGGCGTTCATTTGTTTTGTAGACGTTCATTTGTTTTGTAGACGTTCATTTGTTTTGTAGACGTTCAATTGTTTTGTAGACGTTCATTCGTTTAACACATTTTTATACATACATAATTATTTATTCGGATATGTGAGCGCGATGTTGTGACACTACCCTTGTAAAACATACATAGAACTAGTGGTAAATTTCCTATAACTGTTTCCCATTATTTCTATTCTTCTCATCAAGTTGTGCTAATAGAACTAGTGGGAAAAAAAGTATCACTAGTTCTATCATAGAACTGTTCAATAGAACTAGTGGGAATGATCCGACAGCGCAATGATGATGATGATGACGGGTCTTCAACAGTACCACAGATTATACCTATAATATACAAAGCATTATAACCATTAGCAGTAATACCTAAACGTTTTATTCTCTAATTTATCTCCTTGTTGCACTATATCATCGTACTAGCGCTTGTCTTCGCTTGTCTAAAAATACAAAAACGTAAGTAGTCAGTCATTTTCATACGAGAGATAACACTGTTCAGTTTAATGTCCACGTAGCACGTTGGTATAACACTACGAGCATTTCAGCCAGGAGTACGGTTAAGCTTTAAAAGACCCACCATACCCCCAGGGGTATTGCCAGGGCTACGGTGGGTCCGCACCGCACAGTTTTTATATTAACGTACTGTTTTAGGTTTCCATTGAATGAAATGAGAAGAATGAAATGTACTTTTTTAATAAATGTTATAAATAAATCACATCGACTTTTTATTTCCCTACCTTAAATGAATTAATCAACTTTACTTTGAGGCGAATTGAATTTACTCAAGCCAGACAAAGTGATCATGTCGCATCTGAGTCAAATTATTGTTTGTGATACGGTCAGCATGATGTCACAATGCGCGTCGGTCCAGAGAGTATATGTTTATCTCTATTTCGCACTTGCGATTAGATGTGCTATCTCACTTACACTTCTTATCTAATTCTTAGTGTGTCGTTTTGACATATTTATATTAGTGTGCGTACGCTTTTCGCGATGCGTGCCACTCGTAAGCTCCGTCATGTTACCTTGTCAGTAACCTGTCTACGGTTTCTTACTAGTATGTCTATGGTTTGAACGATTGAGTTTGGAATACGAATTACTTTGTACTTTTGCGAAAACATACAACGACGTACGTCCGCCCTCAATCACGCCTAGACAGGCACTGATGAACGGCCGGCGAGCGATATAATGCCAACATTTTGACTATTTTTTTTCTTGGAGAAAAATGATAACGAAATTACGAAATCTGTTTTTACCATTTATTTTAAAATAAAGAGCTGTTTCTATTAATAATACTTTCATATACATTCATTATGGAATCTCTAAGCAGTACACGTTTAAAATTGTGATTTAGTGCCATGTTTGACATTTTTTTTTTATCGAGCCAATCATTCCAAATCGTGTTTCTATCTTTACGATTTACTAGAAGATATGTTCAACTTTTATACTTTAATTTTTATTCATTAAAAATATCATAGTTCATGGGACTTTCAGACGTTCAAAAATCTTAAAAAGTACTGGAACCTCGCCTTAAGACAAAATAAAACTACTCCAAATTCAAAATAACTATTATTTGAATAAAGTGAATCAACCGTTTTACTGCCACGTTTAGCTATGTTACAGTTTGCAGTTTAACGGTAAAGTATAACGGAAACAGCTCTTTATTTTAAAATATAAATCATATAAAATAAATTAGTGGGTCTTAATTGCGTACAATAAATTTATTTACGGTATAAATACCTATTTGTTTTTGACGTTTCGCTCGTTATTCAGCGAGCGTGGTCGCGGAGAGACTGATGAGAGCTCAGCGCCGTCTTGTGGAAGTAAGGTATTATATTTATACCTTAAATAAATTAATTATACGCGATTAAGACCCGTTAATTTATTTTGTATGATGCATACAAATCGAGAAAGTTTAAAATCGATTGAGAAATCAGCCCTAAATTAATATGTTCTTAAGTTTACACGAATGTTACACAATGAACTTAAACTACAGTTTAATGATTTTATCGCAATATATGGTTTGACCGAGATCAAATTAAAACCTAATGATCTAGAAACAATTTTTACTAGCCAACGTTTCGATTTCCTTACAAAAGTCATGGTCAAGGCAGGCAGGTGATATTTGTCTTTTTCTTAAATGTCAAAAAAAATATTTTCAACAGCCCTAAATTGCCAAAGTTCTTAACAATATCGTCTTGGATGACAATTAAACCATTACAGAGAACCTGCAGCGCAGCACAACTTGTCGCGTGACGTCATAGACACCGTATTATTGTTGTGTCGCGTGCCGAAATTGCCTGCTTTTGTCACCTGCACGCGCGAATCCACTCCGAGTACCCGTAAAAGCGCTATTTCTCAACCGCTGAACGGATACCCCCTCCCACAGGATATAGGAAAGGGGGAGAAACGAAATGCATTTAGACATTTTCCCCCGTTTTTAGCGATCATTGTAGTTTACTCAGTGCATTGTGCCTCGGACAATGGTCCGACACGATTATTTTCATCAATTCGATTGTCAACCAAGTTACATATGATTTAGTGAAACAAAGGCAGTTTTAATATACCTCTATTTGAAACTGTAGAGGAATAAACGTTTGAGTCCTCGTTGGGTTTTCAATTGAATTAACCGCATCAATGGTTTCAGTATTTTGTTGTCACTTTTGTTTTAAGTGTTTATTATTTAGTTGCGTGTATTGAGGCTTTGTGAGGGTCTGTTTTGAATGTCTTCTTTTTTAAATTTACGGTTTATCGGGTTGTAAGGTATTGTGAGTTTCACACGTGTGGCGGCGGTATAGTTGTGAGAATTTTAACGTTTTTGCTTGGAATCAGTACATATATACATACATACATAGTCTCACGCCTATATCCCCAATAGGTAGGCAGAGGTATATTGCTACACCCACTTTTCGCCAGGTTTTATTTAAGTCCCACGTAATAGGGGGTGAACCTATTGCCGTACCGGGCACATAACCAGACTCCGTGCTGCTACTGAGAATTTCCTGAAGGAAAAACCCAATAACACTTTGCCCGAACCGGGGATCGAACCCGAGACCTCCCAATCACACGCGCACATTTATGCCGCGAGACCAACGAGCAGCAAGAGAGCTTGGAATCTGAACTGTACTTAATATTTAATAGAATTCGTACGGTTATCGTATGTTCTGGCATATTCAAGATTGATATCTTTATTGTAATTTTTACCAGTGCCGCTCTTTTCTTTAATTTCAGCTCCTTCAATATTATGAATTGAATGGGACTTGCCCTACAGTATCCATCTACAGCATCCGTTGCAGCGTATCTCTATGATTGGTATATATCTCTATGTCGCACATCGAAAATGTCTTCTTCGAACACTTCTTCGTTGTCTGCATAGCTAAAGGCGTTAGTTATAATTTCATAGTCCCAAGATACTGCAAACATTTTTATACACTCCCACACAACCGAAATAATGTCATTAATTGAAGCCTGCGAGCTATTTTTATATAATTATTATTTCAAAATCAATGTTATTTAATTACATGTATATTTAGGTGTGTCTCAGAATGGCTTAGATTTAACGATAAAAAATAAAGATCTATTAATTTTAGCTTTAAGCTTAGCTTGAAATTTAATATGTGAAATTTGTATGTTTAAACAATTTACATTCCCCTTGAGTGCTTACAAATTAATCGACACGAGTAATCTTTAAACATTCATTTATTTTGACAAGTCGAAAAGATTAAAGCTCTTGAGCTACACTTGAGTGGCTCCCGATTTTTTATCTGTACCATCTTTTATCTACTTTTGACTTTTGACAAGAACAAAAACCTTTGATCATTTAATTCTTAATCCGAATTTTGCGCATCAATTTCCCAATTTGACAACTCTCGAACATTCCACAGTCTCAATGTTAGCCTTTGTACCCCCAAAATACTGATTTAATCTCTTAAGGCACTTCAGCCATGAAATAATCTCTTGTCTAAAATGTCTATTTAAAAACAAAACGGTCTTTGGCCTTGGAAATTTTGCTATCAGCAATTTGTGCTACACACGGGTATGCGCCTAATTAAGCGTAACATTTGTCCATTCCGAGTCACAATTACATAGATTTAAACGTGGCCTTAAATAATATTGGAGTAAAAGCGACAAAGTTCTGAATACTGTTGGGGTTTATTGTTGGGTTCTGTTACATTAGGGAGGGTGGCTCCTACCCTCGTTTTGTTTTCTCCCAATCAGTTGGTACAATCTGCATCGCTTCTAGTGTAGTGCGATTTTGGACACCATTTTGGTAATTTGGTTGACAATTTTTTGGTATTGTGTTGATTGTCACGATGAATTGGATGTGAAATGTGACTGTGGTAAAGGTTTATAGTCGGGTAAGGGAACTGCCTGACCACCGGTTCCAGTAAAAGGTTGCAATTATCCCCGGTGTCAGTTAACGCCCCTATTAATGTACGACAGAAGAGCTGTTTAGTTTTGTTTGCCGAATCCTGTGGAGTGAACCGAATTTGTTTCGGGCGTTACGCTTAAGTGTTGGTTGATTTGTTTTTTATTTTTGTAATATGGTTACAATTTTTAATTAGAGAACGTGTGAATTGTTTTTTTATGTGTAAGGGTCGATAAGCTGTTTGGCTAAACTTTTTATGCTTTTGGATTTAAATACTGGAATGGCTTTACAAAATTTGCTTGTTTAGCAAAATTTTTATATATGTTTGCAGAATTGTTTTTTTTATAATACTGTACGTGCTTCAGTGTGTCAATGGCACTTGTGAGGATGATTTATGTTGTTCCTTATACATATTTATATTCGACTAGATCCCGTGGGAATTTCGGGAAATCCCTCCTTAGTGCACCCCTACGGTCCTCAAGGAACATACATGCCAAATTTCAGCTTCCTGCGCCCAATAGTTTCGGCTGTAGCGTGTCTGTCAGTCAGTCAGTAACGCAAGGATTTTATATATTAAGATTAAGAAGATAAGTAAGTAAAGTATTAACATTCCTAGCTGTAAAGTAAATCTGTAAAATGGTAATATTTTTAAATCTACTTGTGTTCAAGATTAGGAAATTTATAGCTCTTCTCGAGTCTAATTAAACTTTGCAAATTTCAATATTACAGTCAAGTTTCTATCATAATTATTGTTTTCAGTTTATGTCAGTATTTTCATATTATCAGTCATAGGTATCGGAGCTTTCCAAACTCAATAATTTAGACCGAGCGTCTGATGCTCTGAAGTCGTTCTTACGTAGATTTATATAAACCTCAACTTACAAAAACGATGCGTTACCTGAGCAACCTCACCGTTTCGCAATAATACGCTTTATACCTTCAAACTAACACTAATATTTGGCAGTCGAACTGCTCCTTAAGAGCCTTTTGAACAATTGTCATAGAATAGTTATTCCATAATGGATTAACTCCATCAACAATGACAGTACTCTTCAACACTTTCACAGTAAATTATCCAAAGTTACCAACTTCCTTCAAAGCTCGGTAAAAACATGTTATTTTAATGAAAAGTTGTCAAGGAAAATGTAACGTGGAAATATTTCGGTGCCTTCTCAACGCGGAGACATCTTAATTTGCTGAAAACTCAAACTTAGCATTGAAAAGGTATACGTTATTATTTCCGACGGCGCAAAGCTTTCAAGATTTGGTCCAATGTGTGAGATAAGGCGTTCATATTTGTGTTTTATTGTCTTAGTTTTGACATTGAATGTCACAAATGTTAAAAGCCCTGAAATATTAATATGGTCTTTGCATAAGGTACACAGAGAAAAAATGCTAAACAATAGAAAAAACGGTATTAAACAATTGAATTCGTTGGTCAAATTGTTCGCCTGCCAACCTACACTTGGCCAGCATGGAGGACTATGACCTAGCCCTTATCATAATGTGAAGAGTACTGTGCCCAGTAGTAGGACAGTTTATATTATACGGGGTTGATAATGATTGAAAATAAATTTAAGTTCGACGGCTGGGCTTATCAGTATACTTGGAGTTTCGTTACAGAACATTATTTCGAGCCTTTCTCCAACACTCAAGATCAAGTTTAAATTTTAGTGGAGGGGGTATGTGCGACGCCCAAAAGATGTTTGGCCTACGAACTTAAGACCACCGCAGTGTCTTAGAGCTCCGTTAGTGTTGGGTTCATGTGAATTTACCTCAGTGTAGTATGGCATGCGCGACACCACCGGGTGTCTATCCCATCGTATTAATACATAAGCTGAACCCGTCGAGGACTATAATGCATACCAATTTATACCTAATTGTAGTCTGCTATTCACATTGTCTGTTTCATTACCTTTCGTATGTTATGGAAATAAACGATATTTTCTTTCTTTCTTTACATCTAAAGTTATAGTTTACTTTTGATTTGGTTGAACAAGTTGGCCTAGAAGTAATTGCTTTTTGTATAAACTACCTATTTCAAGCTATTTCCTTTGGCACTCATTTTGTTTCAATAAGACTGTCAAGCGACATACAATTCAGTTTTATAACATTTTTAATTTAGAAAAATATCAAACCTTGTTATTCTATAGACCTTGTTCGGGTTTGATTGGTTACCGCTTGTCAATGGGAAGCTTACATTGTTTGTTTATTTGGCGGTAATTAATTATTTTTCTCTATTACCAATTGGTATCCGAATTATTCATTGAAAAATTCGTCAAGCATTGTAAAATATTAGTCATATAAGTATCTGTACCCTGTGGATCAAAAACACTTCATCTGTTTTAGATAGCACTATTTCTAAAGGTCAAAGAGTTGTAAATCCAAATGATTAAATTTTTGGGTTAAGGGCATGATTAACTAGGTAAAGTTATGTGTCAAAACTCAAAACTCAAACTCAAAATCGTTTATTCATCTAGGTCACAAGGGTTATGAACGTCAATTTTTAAAATTGAATTACTTAATGCTTCTACATTTACATTTACTGCCTCGTTCGCAAAGCAATAGGTAGAACCACGAGAAAGAACGGGCAATAAAACTCGTGGCCACTCTTTTGAATCGCCAATATTATGTTACATAATTATGTATTTAATTTTTGTAAGGAGCTGCAACTGTTTCACATTGTACTAAATTACTTGAAAATAGTAATTAGTTAGAGACATCATACTTAAGAAATTAATGCAGTTAATAAATTAAGTACCTTACTTAGCCTTCCAATGTGAATATTGTGTAACAGGAGCATCCACTTACGTCATATAATGTAGGCAACTCGCGACCATGTTCAGAATTATGGTGGAAATGTATGTTACAGAAGTGACTGTATATGAATACACAAAATTACAAAAACATTAGTTTACAGCCCATGATCACGAGTTGTCTTTATCTTACAGTGCAGTAAAACTTTAATAAAATTAGTGGAACAACAATGCAAATGTAAATGTGGTACCTAAGTTTAATGACCTAATAATACATGAACAGTAATTTAAAAGAACTAGAAATATTATATAAAGATTAACTGAAAAATGCAAAGTATCTATATAATTTTTTGACTGCACGGTTGGCGTAGTGGTTTAAGCGGCCGCCTCACCGCTTGACACTGCGCCGAGTGTTGTGGGTTCGATCCCCACACGAGTCAACACTTTGTGTGATTCATAAAGTGTTGTTTCGAGTCTGGGTGTTCATTGTGTCCGTTAGTTGTATGTTTGTAAAGTCCCCCGCGACACAGGATTTAGTCCTACTGCGGGAGTTGTCTTATTTAAAAAAAAAAAAAAAAAACTAATTAGGTATAAAGATCATGAGTTGTCTAGCGTAAGTGACTAGCTATCCTTATCACTGAAATAATCATTTATAGTATAATAACCTTCCTTAATAAGGCAGTCTTTTATTTTAGTTTTAAATGTACTAAATGGTAATTCTAAAATACTAATTGGTATTTTATTGTAAATACGGATACCTAGCCATACAAAAGAATTATTAACTTTATGTAAACGATGATAAGGGGCATATAACCTATGCCTGTTTCGAGTATTTATGTTATGTATATCGCTTTTTGTGGTAAATAAACCTATATTTTGCCTAATGTACAAAATATTAGCAAATAAAAATTGCGAGGCTACTGTAAGAATTCCTATAGACTTAAAGCGTTCCCTAAGAGTATCTTTTGCACCTAACATGTATATTGCTCTTACCGCTCGTTTTGTAGAACGAAGATATTCTGAATATCCGCAGCTTTGCCCCATAACAAAATGCCGTAGGACATAACACTGTGAAAATAGCTAAAATATACTAAACGAGCCGTGTCGATGTCAGTAAGTTGCCTAAATTTTCTGACGGCATACGCAGCAGAGCTGAGCTTTCCTGCAAGACATGCTACATATGCACCCCATTGTAACTTATTATCTAATGTAATACCTAGGAACACTGTAGAGTCTACTGTGTCAAGTTCCTCCCTATCTAGCATAATATTAGGTCCCAGTTGTCTTACGTTAGGTAAAGCAAATTTAACGCATTTAGTTTTCCTAGAATTAAGTACTAGGTTGTTTGCTGTAAACCATTGTGTAACTTGTAATAGTGCATTATTTACATCATCAAATTGATTTCTATTCCTATCTACTTTAAAAATAAGTGACGTATCATCTGCAAAAAGTACAACATCACAGATGTTTTTTAAATAAAAAGGTAAGTCATTGATATATACAAGAAATAGAAATGGACCTTAAATTGAGCCTTGTGGAACGCCTAGCTGTATAGGTAATTTAGAGGATGTAGTCCCATTTACATCGACGCACTGAAATCTCTGCCGCAGGTACGACTCGACAACACTAAGTGCGTTTTTCTCTACGCCATAGTGGCGGAGCTTACGCAGTAGTGTGTCGTGCTGAACGCAGTCAAATGCTTTAGATAGGTCACAGAACACTCCAATAGCATTCTTTGATGACTCCCAAGCACTATAAACGTGTTTTATGAGAGCAACATGTGATTATTTCTTTGTTTCGGTGATGCCCATCTTTCTCTCAGAAAGTCTCGGAAGTTTTCAATATAACGGCGCCTTCAAATTAGTCTGCTGCTGCAAAGCAACCAGCCGGGTGTGTCATTACTCAATCAAGATGGTCGATAATATATTTTTCAATTACTTGGCAATTTCTGAGTTCTTCTTTTATGAGTTCTTCTTTCTGCTCTCTTAGCTTCTTCTTTAAATGCCTGAATGATTATTTTCAACAAAATTTTAAGTAACTTTAAATTAATGAGATGTCTAAAAAGTAGATATCAGGACTTTTCTAAAGCAGTGACTGCACAATCGATTTTAAACTTTCGCGATTTGTATACATCATACAACTTTATTAAAACGGGTCTTATTCGCGATATTTAATTAATTTAAGGTATAAATACCTATGTTTTACCGACGTTTCGGCCGTCTTACAACAGTCTTGGTCGCGGCAGGACTGATGTCATCTCAGCGTCGTCCTTGTGAAGCGCGGGTTTCGGCAGTTACCCTCACTTGTTTTTATTTTTATTTTTATCCGAACTGTCGGTACGTTGACACACAACAGTTATGACGTCTACACACTGATAAGCTGTAATTAATTTAAGGTATAAATACCTATGTTTTACCGACGTTTCGGCCGTCTTACAACAGACTTGGTCGCGGCAGGACTGATGTCATCTCAGCGTCGTCCTTGTGAAGCGCGGGTTTCGGTAGTTACCCTCACTTGTTTTTTATTTTTATTTTTATCCGAACTGTCGGTACGTTGACACACAACAGTTATGACGTCTACACACTGATAAGCTGTAATTAATTTAAGGTATAAATACCTATGTTTTACCGACGTTTCGGCCGTCTTACAACAGATTTGGTCGTGGCAGGACTGATGTCATCTCAGCGTCGTCCTTGTGAAGCGCGGGTTTCGGTAGTTACCCTCACTTGTTTTTTATTTTTATTTTTATCCGAACTGTCGGTACGTTGACACTCAACACTTATGACCTCTATACACTGATGAGCTATGTTACTGCGGCGGGGTTTACATTTGTTGATTACCGGATTCCAAGTTGCAGACAGTCTGTATCCATCCTCCCGGTTGAAATTTTTATGCTTTTTGATTTCAACCGCTTCTGTTGTTTCTTGGGTTCCATTCCCACACGGGATAATATTTTGTATGAGTCTCAAACCGAGATTAGATGCATTTAGTGAAAGTTATTTCACTACACAAAGTCGCTTGCGATATGTTTTATTCCAGTGCTAGTATATTTAGGGGTATTGACTCCCTTCAAAACTCTTCAACACAACTGCAACTAACGGCTTAGGCTAAGTCCTGATAACCTCTGAAAGCAGTCTTTTGCTATCTCCACTAGCCTATCGCTGCCTTGTCAATATTACATTTGGTTTGAAGGAAATGTCAAGTAAATATGAAACGCTATCTCTTATACTATACACAGTCATAGCCGCCGGCATTACATCGAGCTTCTTAACTCTATTTGCGCAAGATGTGTACTCCGTGTAGTCGAGGCGCCTTCTGCCTGATTTTAATAGTAACGATCCCCAGCTACAAGAGATGTGGCTTTCACCAAGAAAATGTAGATTTTGTACATGAATTGAGTTGCTTTAGGCTTGCTTTTATTAGTATTAATAAAGATAAACTTATTTTTATTTTCATGTAACCACCTTTTTTATATTTGTCGTTGAAATCTGCCTTTGAATATCGGCGTAGGTAAATATAAAAATCATGTCATAAAAATCCTAAATCTGATGTTTTTGCGGTGGTGATATAAATATTCTGTAACAATGTGCAATGTTTGGATATATTTCTTTACAACCAATTCAAGCCTTTATTCTAAAATTCAAGCATTAGTAAGTTGTTATATAATTCAAAAGCATAGTAATAAAATATCTTATTACAATACAATCCACTTATTTCATATCTTATTAGGTCCCTTTTTATATCAAGCCTTTATTTTTAACAAGCCTAACAATCAAAGAAACCTTCTAGTTACGATAAGGATCGTATTATTATTGTTAAGTATGGTGGAGCCGGATATGGATCAAAAGGGAATTCGTGGCAAAGAAATCTGGCATTTAGATTCGTCGATATGATTTTTTTTGTTAGTCGCAAATATAAGTCTGCTTCTTAGATAAATAATATTTTAACGTATTGGTATCTAAGTACCTATACTTTGCATATAGCCTACAATCTCACTAAATAACATAATTTCGTTACTAAAAGATTTATAGACAACGCATAGACAAAACTGCTGGGTGTAAGAAGCTGACATTTGGCTTGTATGTTACTTGGTAAACCGCTCTAAGAAGGAATTCCCCAAAAAATCCAAGGGACCGGGAAAAACGGTTAAATAAAAATTAAACGTGCAGACGTAGCAGCGGTCATTCTTCAGTATATTTAAATAATATCAGCTGCACTTTTATTGTTCCATTGCTTAGTGCATTCCATGAACAGCAAAATCTTTAAGTAATATCACTGGATATAGCCTAGTGTAATTTAATTACTTATACACTGATAGGCACAGACGAGACCATGTTATTTATTATTAATATCATGCGTTACCTTAAATATATCAAGATCTCACTTTATCAAATTTAGCGGTGTGACCCCGTTACTACGACAGAGTATGTTTTGTCCCAACTGCCAGTACGCATAGTACAATCAAAACCCGATATCCACCGCACTAATTCCCATAATCAATAGCTTAGCAATCATTTTTTCTTATCACAAATCGCTCCTAAGCAGATAGGCAAACCCTACTTAGACAAATTAAAAACAAACAACACAAGCATACTTTTCACATAATCGCATGAAATTCACGGCGAACGAATCTCAATATCGTATTGTCCGTTTCCGAAAGTCCCTAAGGTATAACCTGACAAAACATACAGACATATCGACCTCTCTTTTATATAATTAAGGGAAGTTCTCGATATACGAAGTGTGCCGTGTTAGTGAATCCCCCTGCGTCAAAACTTTCCTACTAATAATTAACATGGATTCGAGACTCGGATTATGTCGGATAAAAGGTGATGATAACTTTTGCGAGAAGAATCAATATTTACGATAATAAGGCAAAAAGGTCAATGATCTCTTGAAGGGTCTTCTCGAGGAGAGTAATCCTGTATATTTATTATTGGTATTTTCCTCAGGTTGTTTTGTAAATATTTGAAAGAATCAAATAGGAAAATTGCGTCGAAATATAAGACTTCTAATAATAGAGACGACTGTCTAACAAAAGGATTCAAGCTATTTATGAACAAATGAAATGACAAAAGGGTTGCCTCAACTATTATATTCCGAGAATTGCTGTATGTATCCATTCTTAATTGTTTGCTGAATTGACTCTATATATCTGATGCGTCTGTTCAAGGAGCAGGTCTGTTCTGATGCAGAAAAGCAGCAAGATTATTGAGCTGCGTTTTTCTATATGATAAAACAATTTTCATCTGGTGAATTTCGTGGGAAGCGGTTGCATGCGGGCGGCTCAAATCGGTCTGTGTGGAGAAAACCTTAGGAGAGGCCTATGTATAGCAGTGGACGTCTCTAGGCTCTTATGATGATGATGATGAAAAATACTTTTGTACCCGAGAGCGTTTATTTCCTGTAGATGATGGTTTAAAAAAATTATCTCTGTCTATTTTCTGCTCGGTTATAGCGGTTTCGCACTATGTCCGATCCGAATCCGATTCAAACTCGAAAATACGGTCTGTTTTAGTCGTTGAACTATTTCTTTGATTACTCAGAGCATTTTATAAAAATAAGAGATAATTTTAGTGTTTAAAGAAATCAGGGTTAATTTCTTGCCTGATTATTTTCATGAGGCACTACTTTCTGAACAGGCATTTTTTTCAATGCTAAATCATGTGAATATGCATTTAAAGTTTTATTTTATTTTATTATATATGACTTTTTGACGTGTCAAAAATAATGGATAGAAACATATTTGAGCTTGCGTTTGAGTTCAAGAACGTGTACATGAAGACGGCGTGGCATGTTCGAATCTCATTGTACCTAACCGGAATATTGACGAAACTGTTAACTTGCCTTTTATATGAATGTCCGATTAAAACGCCGAAACCGAGCGGAAATTTAGGCATCTCCAATAGAATATAACGTATCATAGATATCAAAAAATTAAAGAAGAATTGAAGGAGATTAAGGCCTCAAGTCAGTTTATCAGTGACAAGATCGATGAACTGACTAATAGACTAACAATTGCTGAAACAAAAATTGTTGAGTTCGAACGCAAGCATACCGAACTGGAGAACAGTCTTGAAGGTGCCAAACTTCAGTTAGCCAGCAGCGAGCAAAGGTCAAGACTCAACAACATCGAGATTAAGGGTATACCTCAAAAAAAGGACAAAAATCTCTTCAAAATTATAGATTCTCTGGGAGTAAAAATTGGATATCAAATATAGACTATAATTAACCATCCTGACGATCGGTACCTAATACTCGGTGACTTCAATCTAAGTGGTATATCATGGCAATTTAATAATAGCGACAATACGTTGTCGCCTCAGTCATTATCCACTACCGACGAACATTCACTCATAGACGTGTTGCATATCCACAGTTTATGTCAGTACAACAATGTTCCTAACGTTTTCGGTAGAATCTTAGATCTTGCCTTATCGACCGAGTGTCTAAATGTTCACGAATGTAGCAACCCAATAGTACCAATTGATCCGCACCATAAGGCAATCAGTATACAATTAAAATGTATTCATCTATCACATCTTAAACTAGCTTTACGTGGTAAATATATTTTTGGTAAGGGTAACTATGATGAGATTAACTCGGACATAGGTACTTGCTGTAAATTGGTACGAAGAATTGTCTAATAGATCAGTCAGTGACGCCGTTGAATATTTTTATTCATAACGAAATCGAGAAACATATACCCAAAGCAATAATATCGTACAAGAATACATTTCCTATATGGTACTCACCACCGCTCAAAAAATGTATCCGCGAGAAATGTAAATATTACCGTAAATTCAAAACTTATGGTAATATTTCTGATCATGAGACATATAAACTACTCAGGGAAAGAGTCAAGCAGTTAGAAAACGAGTGTTATAACAGCTACATAGCCAGCGTCGAAAGTGCCATTAGGTATAATCCCAAATACTTTTGGACGTTTGTGAAATCTCGAAGAAAATCTTCAGTTATTCCTTCAACTATCAGACATGCAGGGGGTGTGGCCAACACCGGTGAGGACATATTATGTAATGCGGTTTCCAATTACTTTCTTACTACCTTTTTACAACATACTAACACAGTATCTGATCGAAGTTTGGTTGAGTCACCTACTTCAATAGCCGATATTCAAGTACACATAGATCTTACTGAGGTAAGAAAAATCATCAAAGGTCTTGACTTGTCCAAATCAGCTGGTCCTGACAATCTTTCTCCAGTATTTTTATCATTATGTGCCGATACCATTTCACTACCTATTAAAATACTATTTGAAAAATCGTTGCATGATTGTGTTATACCATCGATATGGAAATCTGCCTTTATCACTCCCATTCATAAAAAAGGCCCAAAAACAGATGTAGTTAATTACAGACCAGTCTCTAAATTGTGTATATTGGCTAAGGTACTTGAAAAACTTATTTATTCTGAATTGTATGCTGCTCTTAAAAAATCACTTGGTAATTTTCAACATGGTTTCTTGATAGGACATTCAACAACGAGTAATTTGGTCTTGTTGAATGATTTTATAACTGACTGTATGAGTAATGGCAAGCAGGTCGATGTCGTTTATACTGATTGCAGTAAATGTTTCGACAGAATCGATCACTGTTCGTTATTATCAAAACTTATGCAAATTGGTATAAGGGGAGATCTATTGAGATGGTTCTCTTCGTATATAACAAATCGTACTCAGGCGGTAGTAGTCAACAAATACATATCTAGTTGGGTTTTAGTGCCTAGCGGAGTTCCGCAAGGTTCTTTACTTGGACCTCTACTCTTTGTGGTCTTTATAAACGACATCGACAAATGTTTCCATTACTCTAATTTATTATGTTTCGCTGACGCTATGAAGATATTTTCGAGCATCTCATCAGTCGATGACGTAGCTAATCTTCAATCAGATCAAAACCGCCTAGTTAGTTATTGCACAGACAACAAATTAGATCTTAATCCAATGAAATGTTCTCTCATGACTTACAGCAGGAAACAAAACTCAATTCCATCAGAATATTACCTAAAGGGACATAGGCTCCAAAACTGTGATAAGATTCGTGATCTTGGTGTCATTCATGATCCTAAGCTAATGTTTAATGATCATATAGAACATATTATCGCCAAGGCATCGCAGGCGCTGGGCTTTGTTATGCGAATGTCAAATAACTTCAAAGAAGCTAAAACATTTAAAATCCTATACTGTACATACGTCCGCAGCATCTTAGAATACGCCAGTCCTGTTTGGAATTCAATATATGATATTTATAAAACTAGGATTGAAAATATCCAACGTCGATTCATTCGGTACTTATGCTATCGCCTTAAAATTAATTACACCTCAGAAGATTACTTTAAATTATGTTCTAAATTCCATACCTTGCCATTAGTCACTCAGCGTGAAATAGCGGATGTCTTATACCTATTAAATATAATATCTGGCTCCATCGATTGCCCCGAACTACTGACTAAAATACGATTTAATGTACCAACAAGAGTAGTAAGACATTACACTTCTATTCACCTCCCTTTAGTTTCTTCCAACTATGAGCAAAACGCGTTTCTATGGTGAGCGAGCAATACCCTCAACAAGCGATGTAAGCAACATGATTTTGACATATTTATTACCAAAGTGGACCCGGTGAGACGATTGCTAAGTCTAGAGTTTTTTAATAAACATTCTTAAATTTTTAATTGATCTGTTCTAATTAATTATTTTTTTTATATACATATTTTTTTAAGTAATAAATGCATTTGAATTCAGCTATAGACGTGTATATAATATAATATACTTATTGTTATATGTCCAAATTTTAAACTGTTATATTAATCGCGAGGACCTGTTATTGGCTTACCGTCGTTTATTTGCTATTACTGTATATTGTATTTACGTGCTGTTGGTCTTCCATATAATAAATAAATAAAAATAAATAAATAAATTGTAGAATAGTTTAATCTTACCACTCGGCGGATTGAACAGTAAAAGTAGAGTTTTCAGCATTGAACTGAAGTATTTATTACCTGTAACAAAAATTAATTATTGAATTTTACGTTTTCTTATCCATTATTTTAAATAATTCAAATATTAATCTTTTAGAAGTTCAAATTCTTTACAGTATTCCATCAGGTCGTCACTCACCTGCAGCCACATTCGTTTATAAGAAAGTAAAAAGTGTTCATAGTATAAAGATATATATTTTGCTACAATGTTGATATGATACTCGGAAAACAGAAACCTCTAAACATATAAAGATGAAAAATTAAAGAAGGCCAATAATTTACCGTCCGTCAAGGAGCACTTTACAAACAATCGGCACAAATAAATATTCTATGATGTCTTCTATGGTCTCTGCTGTTTAACCTAGCTACATAGGTGACACTATAGCGGGAATAAGGGTGGGACTAGAGTCAACAAAAATACCACCCCAAACGTCACATACGACGTCATCACCTCAAACCAAGACGTCATCTTTACAAACCCCTAAGGGCTGTATGTACCATACAAGAATAACACCTAAGCAACACACATATTAATGAAATTAGTAAATGCGCTACTATTGTTTCTGGCAGTGTGCACACGACCTAATTGCTCTCAGCAGTCGAAAAACAATGCGAACTGAGCGAAACTAGAACCAATTTTGAGGGGTTATTGAACTTCTAAACGGTAATTTAAGTTGATTGGACCGTTTTGCTGAACTGTTACAGAAGTGTATAGTTCTTGTATAAAGAGTTTGCATTTATTTGCACATTTAAACAAACACAGGGATGTTCGAATTGGCATTTCGTTGGACATATTTGAGTCTTAATATGAATAGTCTACTTAGTATACTTTCAAATCAAAATAGAGAGATTTTAAACTAGACGACCCATTTTTGGCTTACATTATTATTTTTATCGATATTTTTTGGTACTGAAAGAGCGTAAACTACTTTGACTAACTTAAAATGCCTGTATTTACTCTATAAAAAACAAAAGTACAATTAAGATGTCTGCACAGACAAGCCAAGGCTAGAATGGTCATCTCGTATCCATGCCGCACCGAGCTTTTATGCATTCCATTTTGGAATGGAAACAATCACTATTTGAATTAGCAAAAATATCAAGTGTTAACACTCTCCTAGTGGCGTACCATGGTAGCTTCAGTCCTAAGGTATGGGATAGTTTTCTGCGGAAACTCGACGGACAGGGGCATAATATTTAAGGCACAGAAAAGGTGCATCAGAGCTATAGCATCAGAGAAAAATGGCTTACAAGAGTCAGTACTCTTGTAAGCCATTTTTCCTAAAATATAAGTTACTTACAATGCCATGGCTATATATTTATGAAGTATGTAATTTTCTTAAAGCGAACCCAAACTTATATAATTTAGCGTCAACAACTTATAACAGAAAGCAACGTGACATATATTGTTTTGTATGCGGCAGACCAGTACAGCCTTAATGCACAAAAGCATATTTCATATGGCACCTGTAATATATAATAAATTACCAACTGACATAAAAGCAATGAATCTTAAATTATTCAAGAAAAACTTAAAGTCTTATTACTAAATAAATGTTTTTATGATTTAGATGATTATTTGAATGATAGTCTTAATTACAATAATTAATTATGTTTGACTAGGTTTGACTCTAATTAATGATTAAATATGCAATGAATTATGTTAATAATGTGTCTTAAAATATGTAACGTATTTATTTTAGTATTGTGTTTTTTAAATATGTAATGAATTTGTTTTAATCAAGTGTTATTTCTAAATATTTATGTAATTAATGAAATTAATTTTATGTTCTGAGTACATATAAAATCTATGAAAATTTTGCATGCCACCAGGCCGAAACACTTGAGACATATATATGTACTTGTTAACATCATTGTAACAGTGTTTTCTGCGAAAATAAATCATTTCATTTCATCACTTTCCTGTGTTTGTTGAGTCAGCTAATAAAACTCAAAATGAGTTTAGATATTTTTTCTAATACCGATTTTCTCTTTGGGATACAGAAATTATTCCAAGATAAAAATATGTTTTTTCAAATAGGTACCTAATAATATTTTCATCAAGTAACGAATTAGTCAAACGAACATGAAATAACCCAATATGACAATTTTCGACTAATGAACTCAGAATATTCAAATCAACAAGATATAAGAGAGATGGTTTGGACACGTGGAGCGAATGAGTGAAGACAGAATGACTCACCAAATATATAAGGCAGACGTGTATGGGCAAGCCGGTCACGGCCTGCCTCGTAGGACATTCGTCAACCAAATTGGTGACGTTCTGAAAAACGGTAGGGTCCGAAGCACCCGGAACCGGCGAGCATGTGTGAAAAGAGTAATTAATGTAGAGGAAGCGCGTGAGATTTGTAAGGACAGAAGCAAGTGGCGTTCCGTTGTCTCTGCCTACCCCGTCGGGAAAAAGGCGTGAGTATATGTATGTATGTAACAAGGTATAACATAAACACAATCTTCTATCATCGTATTAAAGTTTGATATTCCCACTCCCCCACCAAAGAAAATGAATTGTCTTTTTTTTAAAGCTTTCTTCTTGTAACCCACATAATACCTAAAATGTACAGAAACAAAATGGCGTCGCAATTAGCAGGTGACGATGACGTCATCGTGTAAAAGGCTTCAGCAGAAGTCGCAGTAATTACACTAGTAAGTACGGCTAGAGGGTTAAATTTTCTCAGGTCTAAGTGCAAGTATACATATCAGAGATTCACAACGATTTTTTTACGTTCATACGAATGTATTATCTGGGGAAACGTTTAGTCATCAGGAAAATGTGTGTGGAATGATGGAAAAATGGATTGTGATTATTTTTAAAGCAATTTTGGTTAAATAATCTCAGACCTAAGTGCAAGTACATTCATATCTTAGTGGAGATATTCATCTTTTCGTACAATCATACGAATGTAGAAAAGTTTTGTCGCCCGGTGAATTTGTATGAAATCAAGCTCAAGCATATGCTTCGAAAAATTGGATTGGTATTTTCGAATGCTATTCTTAGGATACTGTTATTTAATCATATCCAAAGGGTGCCAATGGAATTATGATTAAACCTTCTATTCCATAGATTTTCAGATTGGTGCCCGAAGTCCGCCATGATGTCATAGATATCCGATATAATTGTCTTCTTTTCTTAATAACTTACTGTATGAGTGTTTTTGCTTGCCGATCAATGTAAGTCAAGCAATGCTGTGAAACGGTAGTGTTTATAGGCCAATATAATTAAAAGTTCACGTTTTCCAATCGGCGGCGTACAGTTATAATCTGTTATATTTTTGAATATGGATATTGCTATAAAATTTATGTGAAGCTGCATAATGTGTACCCGTATTAAGAAGAATATTCTTCCTACGTGCCTACCAACTTACTTGAAACGAGTTATACTTATTTACATATATGTACCTATTTACCCATGTATGTAACATGATGATTGTACGTTGTTATGGTGTGACAATAAAGGAATTACTTACTTACTTACTTTTAAGGACACGTTTTCGTTTACGTTTCTCTTGACAGTGTATATCAACTGATCTCTATGGTATCTTATTTTTAGCGTAATGGAAGGAATAGAACTCCTCGTTTTGCTTGCTTATTAGAAGTGCGCCAAGTGTTGTAAGTTCGATCACTGCGTCTGCGTCTGCTTTTGGTTTACTTTAATGTTTCTCAAGTCCCTTGTGTCAGAGGATTTATTACTGCGAGCGCTGTGTTAAAAATAGACTAGAACAATGGATAGTGGCAACAGCTTAGCTTGTCTTAATTGTGTATTTATTTATCAATATAACACTGCTCATCGCCTGACGGACGCAGTATTAAATTATTTCGTATTTTAATTAAATTGGAAAGATCTAGAACGTTCCTTGTAAGCTATATAGGCAAACCTTTCAAACGGACAAAGTATTTCTTTGCTTTTAGAAACACGTTTTCCTATTCTAATTGAATAGTGAGTGCTAATTTCGTGACTGATATACTTACCTACAAGTGTTGTATTTTTTAAACTGAAGACTTATTAAGTATCTGAATGTGTTTTTCCGAATTCTCAGTAGCAGCACGGAGTCTGGTGATGTGCCCGGTAACGGCAATAGGCTCGCCCCCTATTACGTGGGACCTAAATACTCATGGCGAAATGTGGGTATAATACTACACCTCTGCCTACCCCTTCGGGGATACAGGCGTGAGTCTATAAAAAAAATAAATCTAGACTAGCCCGTTGGTGTATCAGTTAGTGAATCTGACTGCTAAGCTGGGTTCGATCCCCATTGAGAACAAGGCTTCGTGTGATAAGCACGATTATTTCCTTTGTATCTAGGACTAGTTTTAAATATATGTAAGTTTATGTATCAATTGTTTGTTTATAAACACGCTTTGACTAGGTTTGAATCAGATAGTATTATTACTATAGTACTTATCGTTCTACTGCCGGTCATTTTAAATACATTTAAATCATGGGTTTCTTGGCACGCCATATACCTACTCATCACGGAGAGATTCTGTCTAAGTGGTGCTAAAAGTATTTGGACGGCCATAGCATATCACCAAAATAAATGGCTAGCAATGAAGTATTTTTTTTCTAAAAACTATGCTTAGTTTAGCAGTATTTATATACCATACGGATTCGTCTTAAGAAAATCATAAGACCCAAAACGAAATCCAGCCTACGTACCGTGGATTTGGCTGGTTACAGACAGGACAGCCAACGTATTACGGGCATCACATGCGAAGGATCAGCACACAATCGATGGAGTCTCTTAAAACAAGTGATTACCCAGTCTGCCAGTCTACATATTGTCAAGAGAAAAGACATGAAGGACTACATAACACCTGCGACAAGCCACGTGATCCTGGAGCGACGAGAGCTGAAAGAGAAAGGTATAAGTTCAGCTGCTGACCGGGAACGATACACGGAGCTCAGTCGCGAAGTCCAGAAAAGGTGCCGCCAGGATTACAATGCCTACCTTAACAACATGAGCATTGAGCTTGAACAACATAGCATACGAAGCGAAACCAGAGACCTGTTCCGCAAAGTGAGAGAGCTGTCTAGGGTGCAAAGCTCTAAAACGTGCGCCCTTGAGGATGAAACGGGGAAACTCTTGACTGACACGTCACAGGTTCTAGAACGCTGGAAGCGGTATTGTGCAGCATTATACGACACAGGACACCCAATAACAACTCGGGGAACGCAGTTAGCACCAGACGAACCAGAGATTCTTCGTTCGGAAGTAGAAAGCGCTATTACAGCCCTCAAATATGGAAAGGCACCAGGCAAAGATGGCATCCCTGCCGAGCTGTTGAGGAACATGGGAGAGGCAGGAACAGACATAATGGTAGAAATATGTAATGATGTGTGGAGAACGGGCAAGTGGCTGACAGAGTGGACAGAATCAGTGTCCATTCCCTTACACAAAAAAGGTTCTACTAAGACTTGTGGCAACTATAGAAACATCGCATTAATTTCCCATGCGAGTAAAATCCACCTGCACATCATTAATAAGCGCCTCAACCACTTTCTCCGAAGCCAGATACCGGAAGAACAGGCCGGCTTCGTGAAGGGCAAAGGAACAAGGGAACAGCTTCTTAACATCCGCCAAGTTATTGAAAAGAGCAGGGAGTTCAACTGTCCAGTAGTCTTATGTTTCATAGATTACACAAAAGCTATTGACTGCGTGCAATGGGATAAGTTGTGGAGTGTGTTAAGCGAGATGGGAGCTCCGGAGCATTTAATTGTCTTGATCCAACAATTATATGTTGAGAACCGCTCCTTTGTCAGAATCGGCACCGATTGTTCTAATGTGTTCGAAACCAAAATGGGAGTGCGACAGGGCTGCATCCTATCCCCGTCCCTGTTCAATATATACGGGGAGTACAGCATCCGCAAAGTACTCGAAAACTGGGACAAGGGATTTCCGATAGGAGGAAAGCTGATATCGAACCTCAGATATGCCGATGACAGGGTCCTTTTAGCGACGTCTATGGAAAACATGCAGGAGCTGTTTCAGAGACTCGAGACCGAGAGCAACTGCATGGGCAGTAAACAGAAGCAAGACGAAGTTAATGGTAGTTGACCGTGTCAAAAAACTCCCCAGATCAACTAATATCATCCCAGGGGTTGACATCGTTGACTACTGTACATACTTGGGCGCACTAGTCTACAACGATGGCAGCTGCGTACCGGAGATAAAGAGGCGTATTGGTATGGCTAAGGACGCGAAGACCCTACTCAATGTCATCTGGAAGAAGAGGGGTATTACCAACACCACCAAGACCCGTCTAATACGCGCTCTAGTATTCCCCATATTCTTGTATGGTGTGGAAACATGGACAATACGAGCCAGAGAACGGCAAGGGATTGATGCATTCGAGATGTGGTGCTGGAGACGCATGCTGAGGATACCCTGGACCGCCAAGCGCACCAATGCATCGATCCTTTCGCAGCTTCGTGTCCAAACACGCCTTTCCACCATCTGCCAGCAGCGCATATTAACATACTTTGGCCACATAATGAGGAGGGGTGAAGAGAGCCTTGAAAAGCTGATCGTTGTTGGGAACACGAAGGGTAAACGAGCCCGGGGAAGGTCTCCAACCAGATGGAGCGATCAAGTGAGAGGCTCATCATCAACCATGTTTTGCTCTGTCGCCCGAGACGCCATGAACAGGCACCGGTGGAGGCAGATCATCGAAACCAGGTGCAAACCATCCACATCCGCCGATGACCACGATCCTCAGTCATGAAGGACCGACCACAGAGAGAGTTTAGCAGTAGACCCACTTAGTAGATTATATCTAAGAAAACTTTCTCGAGTATGACATTCAAGCAACCAAATTAAATACTGCCATATCAAAGTTCCCACAAATAAACAACGATTTTATATCTTTACATTTGTCACCCAACCTCAAAACCCAGTATTCATCATTATTGCGGCGAATCCAAATCCCGACAATACAATCAAATTGAAATGTAAACCCTTTAGCGCCTCCCAAACGCATCACAGACAATCCGACAGGCTTGTAGGGTTATTTTATGACGACTTACGAGTAAATAGTGGTATTGCTACAAAAAAGTGTGTTGGATATTTTTGTAATTTATTTGTATTTACTTTAACCTTCAATGGTTATTACTTATATAAAAACGTGAACAATCATTTATTTATTTTATAATAACTTAAATATTTCAAGCAACTTAAGTATGTCTTAAAATTAAAATAAGTATAAAGCAAAAGTAAGTTCTTAAAATACTATACAAAGAAATATATACAGAACATACAAATAAATATATACAGAAAGAAAAGAAAATAATTTAGAGGGCGTCATGAAATTCATCCACATCGCCGTCAACTGGAAGCGTGCCCAGAACGCTGGCAGCATAGCCACGTAGTATGGCGATACTGAACTTCTGGGCCAAATACAACCCAGCCTTTTGGTCACGCGAGGCGTCGACCAGCCTCTTTGCGAGGTCTCTAAAAATAGATCTCGCAATTGGACCCCATGGCCCCAACGTTTCGACCTCAAACGACTCAAATACGTAATCCCCTACTAGGTTTGCGTATTTGCGCCGTTTGAGGGACTCCGCTTTGTATTAAATTGTATTTATGTTTAGATCGGTCTATGCGGAAGACGTGGGGGAGGGCTTTGTCCAACATTGGACGTCTCTAGGCTGACATGATGATGATAATGGAACGTTTAATACCTACATTGGATTGCTTTATGCTATATCGTTGTAAAGACCATCATGTGTACGTCGTATGTAACCAAACACTTTAGCACTGCTTATTGTGAGTTTGTAATGGAGATGTGTCTACGATTTGGGTAATCCAAAATATATTTTTCCGAGTCTAAGTGTGCCTATATCCGCTGTTTAAGTGTAAAGTTTTATTATTATAAAACAATATACAATTTTACTAAATAGACTTGTCACAAAAAGAACCATAAATGTACCTATCTTAAATTTACTAAGAACATCTCAAAACCACGACATTATCTATTCTTCACACGCAAATCGAAACCACTCAACGCTCGATTTCAATCAAATTGAATTCGAAACCCTTCAGCACAACGCATGCTAGTCAATCCGGCAGTCATTTAAGGTTCTATTATGGCAGCTGCGTCTGACAGGTCTGATTTACAGCCGCCACAGACACGAGTACTAGAGCCTAGTCGCTTGCATTATACAGTACTCAGCATTATCGCATTTGCATATTGTATCTTAAAGTTTGTTGTGTTATACTGTCGGCTATTAGTTGGTAAAAAGGAAGTGAACAATTGAATCGAATAAAAATGATAAACATTTTGTTGCACGGAAAACGGATGTCCTCTCTAGTGTCTATGTGATGTGCTATACTATTTATAATTGCAAGTTTTGATTTTTATGTAATGGCTAGTTTGGATTACTAGTGGTCACTGTGGAGATTTTAGTGAGAGAGAACTCAAAAGTCATGAGGTGACAATCTACACACCTTTCAACCCAAACTCAGTCAATGACTCTCCCGCGACCGAATGGCAGAGTCGAGACTGCTCGAAAAATGCCGAAGACGATTTCACTGCGTCACCAAAGAAGCAAAACAGGTAAAAAATAAACTATTAGCAAGTAGTTTCAACTTGTACGCTCGGTGTGCAATATTCCTAACTGCTTTTTTTTACAAGAAACTGCAGTTTACTTATATTTTTCTTAAAAAGTTAAAGTATAATACTTTAACTTTTTAAGATCTTTGATTTAAATTTCTCTTTCAGTCTTTCTTTTTGACCCATAGTGTTGTCAATATCATATTCTACCACATACACAATTACACACAGTACCTATCTAGTTGCATACTAAACAGAGCTTTCACTATAGCTACTAGACAAGTGTTTATCATCATACACTTGATATATCAAGTGACACGTCAACCTTTAAGGGCTATACCATATAAGACTAACACCAAAGCAACACACATAGCAATGCAATTAGTAAATGCGTTGGTATGGTCACCCACTGAACCTACCTATGACTCAGTATAAGGAATAAGGATGGGACAAATCCAAACAAAAAATACATTTTATACTTGACACCAGTGACACGCCGACACCTCATACCAAAACGACATCTTTACAAACCTTTAAGGGCGGTACCATACATGAACAACACCGAAGCAACACACATAGTAATGCAATTAGTAAATGTGCCTGTATTGTTTCTGGCAGTGTGCACACGACCTAATTGCTCTCAGCAGTGGAAAAACAATGCGAGCTGAGCGAAACTAGAACCAATTTAGGGGTTATCGAACTTCTAAACGGTTATTAAAGTTGATTGGACCGTTTTGCTGAACAGTTACACAAGTGTTTAAGTTCTTGTATGGAGCGTTTGCATGACTTTGCACATGTAAACAAACATGGTGATTTTGAAATGGGCATTTCGTTCGATTTATTCGAGTCTTAATATAGGCTATTTGGATATATTTGAGTTTATAGTACTAAATCAACATAGAGGGATTTGAAACTAGACGACCCATGTTTGACTTAAGTTATGCCTTTTATCGATAATTTTTTTTATCCTTGTTGCTACTAAAATTGCCTGAAACTTCTACTTAATACAAGAATTAACGGTTAACTACTGTGTCTAAATTAAATGCCACTATTTACTCTTAATTAAAGACAAGGACAATTATCATGTCTGCACAGACAAGCCAAGGCTAGAATGGTCGTCTCGTATTCATGCCACATCGAGCCTTTAGTCATTCCATTTTGGAATGGACACAATCACTTCACTGTGTTTGTTGAATCACCACAGAATGTTGAGTTTAGATGTTTTTTGTAATACCGATTGTCTCTAATGGGATACCGAAATTATTACAAGGTAGAAAGATGTTTTTTTTTAAATACCTACTTAATAATATTTTCACAAAGTAACGATTTAGTCAAGCGAAACCTGAAATGAGCCAAAATTACACTTTTCGACTAATGAACTCAGAATATTTCAATCAACTATATAATGAACTGGTTGGGTACGGGCAGCTCAAAAACGGTCTGTGTGGAGAACCTTCGGGGAGGCCTATGTCCAGCAGTGGACGTCTCTAGACTGACATGATGATGATGATGATGATATCATAAACAAAGCTTTATTCTATCGGATTAAGAGCTTGATACTCCCACTTCATCAGTAAACATGCACTGTCTTTATATAAAAGACTTTCAACTTATCAACCACATAGATTTAAAAATGCATAGACACAAAATAGCGTCGCAATTAGCAGGTGACGTCATCGAGCGGCAGGTTCCAGCAGAAGTCGCAGTAATTACACTAGTGAGTACAACTAGAGAGTTAAATTTTCTCAGGTCTAAGTGCAACTAAACACAGTAGAGATTTACTTCAACTTTTCGTATGATCATACGCACGTATTATGTCGTGAAAAGTTTTGTCATCAGGTAAATGTGAGTAAAACAATGTTTGTCCTTCGAATAATTGGATTGTTATTTTTTAATACTATTTTTAGGGTACTGTTTCACCGTATCCAAAGAGTGCCAATAGGACTAAGCTAGCTCCGACAAAGGATAGCGGCGGCAGCTCAACTTGTCTCAGCTCAGTTTGTCTTTCATCATCATCAGCCCTGTATATTATATCATCCCACTGCTGGGCACAGGCCTCTTCTTACAGTAAGAAGGGAAATGCTATAGTCCACCACGCTGGCCAAGTGCGGGTTGGCAGACTTCACATATCTTTTGAGAGCATTACGCAGAACTCTCAATCAAGCAGGTTGCCACACTATGTTTTCATTCACCGTTTAGCAAGCGATAATTAACAATTTAATACGCACTTAACTTCGAAAAGTCATTGCTGTGTGCCGTGGATTCGAACCCGAGACCCCCTACGTGGCAATCTGTCGGTCTCTCCACTAGGCTATCGCTGCTGTTATACAGCTTGTCTCTATTATGTTTTTATTTATCTATTTTACACTGATCGCTCGACGGACGCTTTACTACTTTGTTTCGCAGTTTTAATAAATTTGAAAGATCTAGAACGTTCCTTGTTAGCTGCAAAGGAAAACCTTAGGAAACGAACAAAGTATTTCTTTGCTTTTCAAAACACGTTTTCCTATTCTAATTGAATAGTGAGTCCTAATTTTGAGACTGATATACAAGTGTTGTATTTTTTAAACTGAATACTTATTAAGTATCTGAATATAAATCGTTTAGTTTTCTACTGATATTAATTGTCGTGTCTAATTAACTTGTTCAAAGACTACAAGGACAATAAAATAAAAGAATATTGAATCTAGACTAGCCCGTTGGTGTATCATTTAGTGACTCTGTACAGGTATAAGCAGCAGTGCCTTGTTGATTTCAGCATGAATGGGCCGGTTTGACCTAGGAAGTACTACCCACTCACAGAAAATCGACGTAAAGTAACAGTACTTATACTGTTGCGTTTCGTTCGGTGAGTGAGAGTGCCGGAGACCCTATCCCCTATTCCTTCTCCCTCAACCTAACCTTTTTCCAACCCCAAAGGGCGGCGACGCACTTGTGACTCTTGTGGTGTTGCTTGTGTCCATGGGTGGCGGGTAATTGCTTACCGCGTCTGCGTCTGCCCGTTTGCCGTCTATTACTGTAAAAAACTCTGACTGCTAAACTGGGTTCGATCCCCATTGAGAACAAGGCTTTGTGTGATAAGCACGATTATTTCCTCTGTATCTAGGAGTAGTTTTAAATATGTAAGTTTATGTATCAATTGTTTGTTTATAAAAGTACACGCTCTGACTAGGTTTGAATCAGATAGTATTATTACTATTACTTTAGTACCTATCGTTCTACTGTTACTGGTTATTTTTAAATAGTCAAAATCAAAACCATTTATTCATCTAGGTCAATAGGTGTCGCTTATGAACGTCAAAGTTTTAAAGTAAATTACTTAATGCTTCTACATTTACATTTACTGCCTCGTTCGCAAAGCAATAGGTAGAAAAACGAGAAAGAACGGGCAATAAAACTCGTGGCCACTCTTTTTAATCGCCAGTGTTATGGTACATATTTTGTTTTTGTAAGGAGCTGCAACTGTTTCACATTGTTATTATTACTTGTAAATAGTAAATAGGAACATACTTAATACTTAAACAATTAATGATACTAAATTAAGTGTTGTAGTAGCCTTCCAATGTGAATCTTGTGTAACAGGACATACATTTAAAAAAAACCGGTCAAGTGCGAGTCGGACTCGCGCACCGAGGGTTCCGTACAAACCTGTAGGTATATAAGTAAAAGTTCACCAGTCATAGTTATGGTATTTTTATTGCCAAATGAAATCCATAACATTACAGTATGTAAAGCTGGAGGAGCATTAATTAAAGAAAAAGGAGTCTTTGTCGTTTGTAATCAGTCATCCTTTATTTTATATTAACATATATCGCTTATTTTATAATATAACTTAAATACCTATACCAGCTTTGCAGCAGCCTTGCAAAAGTCTGCTGATGAATGATGGTAAGATTTTTTATCAAAGTTATTAATTTACAAAGTTTTTAGTGACTATTAGAAATCTGTTACAAAAATACTTATAAAGTACAGAATAATTAGCAAAAAGGTTTGAAGACTATGTAATTATTTGAAATCTCAATCTCAATCAGCCTATCGCAGTCCACTGCTGGACATAGGCCTCTCCCAACGCGCACCACAGCACGCGGTCCTCAGCCTGCCGCATCCTACTCGTATATCTGGGCTATAAGACGTTGCTTCGTACCAAATTTCAAGATTTTGAGTTCACAGGAAGTTTAGTACCCTGTAGGTTTTGATTCCCTTGCGAGTAGTCGCGAGTTTAAAAATATGATTATATTGCTCTTTCTTTTGATTGCGTAGACATAGAAGTTTGATTTTGTTACAGTGTGACGTCGAGACGACACCGCCTCCCGGCTGCCTGCATGTTCCACCCCCCACCGCACCGCGAGCTTCTTTAAAAGCGGACGCGATAGCTGCGGGCTTTTTTTTTGGCTGCATTCGACGACGTCGCCACGAGTGAAAAGCTAAGTACATCAACTGCGACTCCTGAGCGACCATCGACAGCGGGATTCTCAACATCAATCTCTCCCATCGCCGAATCACGCGACCCTGTGTAAATTTTATTAATTCCTATTTTTTTCGCTTGCTAAATGATGTCTAAAATTAATTGAGAATTAAATCAATTTTTATTGTAACATTTAACCACGTTTCTCATTTAAACACACCCTAGTAGGGATAACGTAACAGTGGACACCTGAATGGTCCTTTTTTACGTTACAGTGGCGCCCACGGGAATATTATAGGTAGGGTTTTGTTGAGAATCCGCTGCCGGTGAGTCTTTTTTTTTATTTTTTGTGTATGTGTGAAATCGTTCCAAAGCAGTGTGTAATTATTTTAGTGGCATATATTGTTTTTTGTTTTATTGTGGACGGAAAGTCGGTGGTGTTATGTCGGCCACAATAGACATTTTCTCTTTGTGTTCTGTTGTGCTCGGAAGGTCGGTTTTGTGTTGAGCCGATCACAACAGACAAATTTTGTCTTACTACGCATGGTAAGCATTTTTATATTATAACTATTTCTGTTGCCGCGTGTGATAATTAGTTTTGTATCAACCGCATAAGTAACAAGTTATAGTCGTTTTGCTTGCGACCACGTGTCAACTAAATGACGCGCTGTGGTCACATTCCTTGATTGCATTCTTTGTATTGCGATTTATGACCTCACGTCCACTAACGACGTGCTAAGGTCACCTTCGTTGATCGTATGCTTCGCGATTAGCTTTTTTAAATGCCACTAAGGTAATTAAGTGCTACTGGTAATTATTGCTAATAATCTGCTTTGGCTGACATATGGAACGAATTCACACCCTTCTCTTTTCCATTTCTTTCTATTTTCTACTATAACCTTCTGCTAGTGATTTTGTACGGCGATATATTTCTATATAGTCGATATTATTGGAATTTGCACTGTACATTGCGACGATGTCTTTTGAAATCAAATACTTACTACTTCAAAAGGGCGAACTAGAGTATGAGGTCGCAATTCGTGGTGTCGAGCCGTCGGCTACAGTCGCCGATTTGCGGAAGCAAATCGGCAAACTGGTGTCAGAAGCCCCGGCTGAGACTATATGCGAGTCTCATCTTTCCTTTTCTGAGGACATATCAGGCATAAAAATAACTCTCATAAAGATAGTTAATAATTTAAAAATACTACAAATCGAATTTGAAAATAATTTGTTCTTGCGTACAGAATCTTTTTTGCACCACTTATATCACAGGTTGAATAGGGTGAACGTGAACGAACCTAACGATGCCAGTGTTTTAGATGCTCTTTGGTTAGAATTCCGCGGTCAATTATCGGCTATGCGAGCTATTTCACCCAAACCACAGACAAGTTGCTCACACGTAATATCAAATGAGTCATCTATTAACACCCTTTCTTACGACCGTAAGTTGTTTTCTGAGTTGTCTAAATTCAAATATAATGGCAAATCGTGTGTCCGAGCCTTTATAGAAAAGGTCAGCGAGTTTATGGTTTGTAGGTCGGTTCCCGACGAAAAGATTCTCGCATTCTCATTTGAAATTTTTACTGGCGACGCACTTACTTGGTACCTCAGCGTTAAGGATAGTGTCAATTCTTGGAACCAGTTGTGTTTGTATTTGAAAAGAGACTTTAGCCCTCGCAACCACGACTACAAACTTATGTCGGCGATTAGACTTCGTCACCAAGGCGAGAATGAAAATATTACCTTATACATTGCAAAAATTGGACGAGGCGAGACGAGGCGCAGAAATTGGACATAATTTTAAATTATATTAAACCTTGTTACACAAACTGTTTGCTTACTACTAAAGTGGTCGACATTCCTAGTTTGGTTGCTGTGTGCCAGGAATTTGAGAAGCTTGACAGCCGTAGTAGGGATCGTGGTCCTTCCTCTTCTTCTTCTAACTATTTACCTCCTGAGTTTCTGGATAATCATACCTCCCCTAGTCGTTCTGTCCCCAATTTTAATAAAAAATCATATCAAAATTATTATAATTTTAAAAACAGAAATAATAATTCCTATCAAAATAATTACAAAGAAAAACCGATTATTAATGCTGTAAGTAAATCCCCTAATTCTGGTAATCAATTTTGCCCTCGTTGTAGAACATCTTCGCACTCCTTGAATACTTGTAATAAACCCAAGACGTTGGTTTGTTTTAAGTGTGGTTTGAAGGGTTATCGTGTTACTAATTGCCCCAATTGTAAAACTCCTAGCAACAATAAAGATAATAGTCCAAAAAACTAATTAAATCGGATTGGAGTAATAAAAATAAAGAATCTAATTTTGATAAACGCGATTGGTATAACTGGTTAAATGATATTGCTAAATTCTTTAATTGTTATCATTTGTCTTCAATCCGAAAAATTAATGTTGAATATAGTCCTTACATCGCAGTTAATATCAATGGTAAGCGTGCTGTGGGCTTGCTCGATTCTGGCTCGTGCGTCACTATTCTAGGTAACAATTCGCACAAATTCTTACTTGACAATGGTTGCCAGTTGATGGATTCTCAACCGTTGAAACTTATTACCGCAGGCGGTGAAAGGTAGTTTTCTGCCGGATCGGTTTCCCTTACTTTTGAATTTCAAAATAAAGTAGTTCCCCTAATAGTTTATATAGTCCCTGGCATCAAGAACTCGTTAATCCTGGGTATGGACTTCTGGAGAGCTTTCGGTTTGTTCCCAAATCATTTGGACTCCGTCTTACTTTTAAATAAGTCTGACGCTGAGGTTGCCGAGTTAAACACCACTACATGTTCTAGTCATATTATCCCCTACGATAATTTAACCTCAGAACAAAGACGTATCGCCGATAAGGTTGTTTCAAAATTCAAAAATATATCCTACCAAATTAGGGGTTTAGGTTGTACTCATTTAATTACCCATTCGATCGATACGGGTGACAGTCCCCCTATTCGTCAGCGTTATTATCGTATGTCTCCCGATAAACAACGTATATTAATTAAACAACTAGACGAGATGCTTCAGGAGGATGTCGTCGAACCGGCGGAGAGTCCTTGGTCCAACCCCGTAATTTTGGTTCCGAAAAAAAATGGTGAACTACGTTTTTGCTTGGATAGTAGGAAATTAAATTCGGTGACGAGGAAAGACGCTTATAATTTGCCTTATATTTCTGAGATCCTTGATAACCTTAATAATGCTAAATATTTATCTAGTATTGACATTTCTAAATGTTTCTGGCAGACATTAATCAAAAAGGAGGATCGTTGTAAAACAGCCTTTTACGTTCCATCTCGCGGAACATTTCAATTTAAAAAAATGCCTTTTGGGCTGACTAATGCCCCTGCAACTCAACAAAGATTGGCTGATTTTTTGTTCTATGGGCCCGAATTTGAGAACAGGGTGTTCTGTTTTGTCGACGATATAATTTGTATTAGTTCAGATTTTTCTGAACACATTTCGCTCTTACTAAGCGTTTTACAAAAATTGAAATCTGCTAACTTGACCATTAACTTTGATAAATGCAGTTTTTTTAGAGATAAATTAAAGTATCTCGGCTATGTTGTCGATGCTAAGGGTCTTCATGCCGACCCCGATAAGATTGCTTCCATGAAGGAGTTCCCGACTCCTAGTACCAGAAAGGAGGTTCGTCGTTTCTTGGGCGCGGCCTCGTGGTATAGGCGCTTCATACCCAATTTCAGCACTATTGCAACACCCTTGAACAAACTAACTTCTCAAGGCAAAAAGGCTCCGCCCTTCTGTTGGACGATTGAGGCTGAACAAGCATTTAAAAAATTAAAAGAAAGCTTGGCCTCCCCAGCTATTTTGTCCTGTCCCGATTTTTTCGAACCTTTCGAGATTCACACGGACGCTAGCGATTATGGTATAGGAGCCGTTCTCTGTCAAGTGTTAAAGGGGGAAGAAAGGATAATAGCTTATTACAGCAAGTCATTATCTAGCCAGGAAAAGAATTATAGTGCCACTGAGCGCGAAGCCTTAGCAGTCTTGTCAGCTATTGAGCATTGGCGCTGTTATATCGAGAATGGTAGGAAGTTTGTTGTCTATACTGATCACGCCGCATTGCAGTGGTTTTTAAAATTAAATAATCCCACAGGCCGTTTGGCCAGATGGGGTGTTCGTCTCTCTTGTTATAATTTTGAAATTAGACATCGTCGTGGTTCGGATAATGTTTTGCCTGATTTTCTGTCTCGCTCTGTACCTGTCTCAGCTATTATCAATGGTTCGCAGGATAATAGTAATAATTCTAATACAGTTGTGCCAGTTTCTACTAATGATCCTTTTTATCTAAACGTATTTAACGGTTGCTTAAAGAGGCCATCGTCTTTTGTTGACTATCAAATAATTAATAATAAATTGTATAGACTTAAAAAGTCTTTAAACCCACTTACCAGGGAGTTTCAGTGGAAGGAGGTAATACCGTTGGAAATGAGACCAAACATCATATCCGACAATCACTCCTTGCCCACTGCTGGCCATCTCGGCATTTTTAAAACATACAAGCGTTTATCGCTGGCCTATTACTGGCCAGGTATGTATAGCGATGTCGTTAAAGCCGTCCATGCGTGCGATACTTGTACGGCCCACAAGCACCAAAATCACTCCACTCTCGCCCACATGGGTCAACCTAAGTCGTGTCATAGACCATTTCAGATGTTGAGCATAGACCTCGTCGGATCCTTACCCCCCTCGAGGAAACAGAATACGTATGTTTTCGTGGTATCTTGTTGCTTTTCTAAATATTGTTTGCTTTTTCCAATTAAGCGTGCCTCTGCCGAAATTATAACCAAAGTTCTAGAGGAAAATGTTTTCCTTGTTCATGGTATTCCGTCTACCATTGTCTTAGATAACGGTAAGCAATTTATCAGCTCCACCTTTAAAAATTTATTATCCAAATACAAGGTACCTAACTTGCATTACACACCGCTGTATACCCCACACGTTAATCCGGTCGAAAGATAATATAACAAAACTATTATGACAGCTGTTTCAACTTTTATAGACCGCGATCACCGCGTATGGGATTTGAACTTAGCAAAGATACAATTTGCACTCAACTGTGCGGTGAATGAATCGACCGGTTTTACCCCATCATTCTTGGTTTATGGCCGCGAATTGGTTACTTGTGGTTCTCATTATATTCATCACGAATCGGATCCCAATATTGTATTTGAGCCGCGTGATGAATATGCCCAAACGCTTGGCCATCTGTCCACCATATTTGACAAGGTGCATGCAGAATTGCACAATGCTCATCAGAGGAATAGTCATTCTTATAATCTTCGCCGAATATCGGCTGATTTCAATGTTGGCGATGTGGTTTGGAAAAGAACTTTCTATTTGAGCGACAAGGATAAGTATTTCAGCAAAAAATTAGCACCGAAATTTATTAAATGTAAAATAGTGGCAAAAAAATCTCCCCTTGTGTATAAACTATCGGATATGTTTGGAAAACCGCTTGGTGATTGTCATATAAAAGATCTTAAATTAACTCACTACAAAGTTTAAGAATGTAATGATTAATGCTCATCACTAATGAACTAATCACTAAAATAACTTAACACTTCGTTACATATAATATAAAAATCTTTAACTCCGAATTACAGCTAAATCATGTACCCATATATCTTGTTACTTATAGCTTTGGTAATGACTGATCGAAATATAATAAAATATTTTTTTCCCTTATGGCTCAGTGGCTGAAAGGTTGTTGTCGGATCGGTCTGTGGTTCAATTATCGATTGTGTTTATTTTTTTGTGTTTTTTAACTATGGTAGTGTATACTATATTGTCGATAGCCTCCTTTGACGATGTACTATACATTACATCTTGCAGCGAATATTTTTTTTGTGTTTTTTAACTATGGTAGTGTATACTATGTCGTCGATAGTCTCCTTCGACGATGTACTATACATTACATCTTGCCGCGAATATTTTTTTTTTGTGTTTTTAACTATGGTAGTGTATACTATATCGTCGACAGTCTCCTTCGACGATGTACTATACATTACATCTTGCCGTGAATATTTTTTTTGTGTTTTTGGCTATGGTTGTGTACACTATGTCATCGATTGTCTCCTGCGGTGATGTACTATACATTGCAACCTATTCCGAATTGTGTATTTGCCGTTGTCGATTTTGTATCATAATCAGAAACCAGTTATTTGTCCGCGAGAATGGAATGCGGCCGGCGCCAAGCGCGCAGTGATGACTCACTTGTTTACGTCAGCCGATCACTCGGCTCACAACATTGTATTATACTTTATACTTAATTATAATGAACACTTTTTTATTCTTTTACAATTCGCATCGAGCGCGTTAATGAGCAATTTGTTTGTGATACTGCCAACTAATCGTATGATTGTTAGTATCGTAATATAGTAAGATCGTAATATTGGTTTACGACTTATACATTTTCAATTAACTTCATTTATAAAGCCCGTATCACGTATAATACCTCTTCGCGCGTCGTGTATTATAATAAATGCGACTCGCATCGTGAATGAATGTTGGCTTGTACATGCGTATGAGTGTGTGTAGGCTTTTTTGAATGTGATGAATGTCAGGTTATAGGAACGTTCAATGCTTGGTGACGTATGAATGGCCGAGGGTTATACTTGGGTTTTTCTTTTCTTCCAGGGTTAGTAGTTGCTTGTGCTTAGCTTACTGAAACCACCACTCATCTGTTTCAGGTTCCCGAATGCAGTTGCCGCCTACCAGCCACAGAATTTTCCCTCTGGGAAAATTCTGGCCTAATGGGGGGAGTGTGTGACGTCGCTGTGACGTCGAGACGACACCGCCTCCCGGCTGCCTGCATGTTCCACCCCCACCGCACCGCGAGCTTCTTTAAAAGCGGACGCGCTAGCTGCGGGCTTTTTTTTTGGGCTGCATTCGACGACGTCGCCACGAGTGAAAAGCTAAGTACATCAACTGCGACTCCTGAGCGACCATCGACAGCGGGATTCTCAACATCAATCTCTCCCAACGCCGAATCACGCGACCCTGTGTAAATTTTTATTCATTCCTATTTTTTTCGCTTGCTAAATGATGTCTAAAATTAATTGAGAATTAAATCAATTTTTATTGTAACATTTAACCACGTTTCTCATTTAAACACACCCTAGTAGGGATAACGAAACAGTGGACACCTGAAAGGTCCTTTTTTACGTTACAACAGGTGATATATACCTGAGTATTTGATATGAATTTCAATTTAATACCTCTACGCGTTCAAGAGAAAGGGGCAGTGACTTTAAATTTATTAAAAATATATTTTTATATGCTGTAACTAAAAAATTACGGTTTTCGCAATTTTCCCTTTATAAGTGATATAAGACGTTGCTTCGTACCAAATTTCAAGATTCTGAGTTCACGGGAGGTACCCTGTAGGTTTTGATTCCAATGCGAGTTTGAAAATATGCTGCAATTCGCAGCATATACGGCTGTATCTTTTGATTGCGTTGGATTAGAAGTTTGATTTTTTTACAGCTCTATGGAACCGTAGATTTGAGTATTTAGTATAAATTTCAGTTTGATACCTCCACGCATTCCGGAGAAAAAGGGTCTTGACAGACGGACGGACAACAAAGTGATCCTATAAGAGTTCCGTTTTTTCCTTTCGAGGTACGGAACCCTAAAAATACATTTAAGTCATGGGTTTCTTGACTGTGCACGCCATATAGCTACTCATCACAGAGAGATTCTGTATTAGTGGTGCTAAAAGTAAGTCACTATTTGGTCGACTTTAACATATGACCACAATGAATTCCTTTTAAGTTTTTTTTTCTAAAATCTATCCTTAGTTTAGCAGTAGATTACAACTAAGAAAACTTTCTCGAGTATCACATACATGCATTCAAAATAAATTCTGCCACAGCAAAGTTCCCACGAATAAACAACCATTTTATATCTTGACATTTGTCACCCAACCTCAAAATCCGGTATTCATCATTGTTGCGTCGAATCCAAATCCCGACAATACAATCAAATTGAAATGTAAACCCTTCAGTGCCTCCTAAACGCATCACATACAATCTGACAGGCTTGTAGGGTTATTTTATGACGACTTACAAGTAAACAGTAGTATTGCTACAAAAGAATGTCTTGGATATTTTTGTAATTTATTTATATAAATAATCTTTATATTTATATATTATATATAACAAAATTAAATTAATTTTGGAATAAAACAGTAATAACTACTTAAATACTACTACTAAAATTAAATTAAAATATTAAATTACAATACAAATAAAAAAATATATATTCAAAGGGCGTCGTGAAAGTCCTCCAATATCGCCGTCTATTGGGAACGTGATCAGAAGACTGACAGCATTGCCACGCTATATGGCAATGCTATTTTTTTGTGCTGTATACATACCAGCCTTCTTCTTTATTTATATTAAATGTTATTTATGTTTAGATCGGTCTGTGTGGAAGACTTGGGGGAGGCCTGTGTCCAGCAGTGCACGTCTCTAGGCTGACATGATGATAATTTGTATGGCAATGGAATGCTTAATACCTACGTTCGATTGATATATGCTATATCGTTACAAAGGCTATCATGTGCACGTCGTTTGTATATGACCACTTTAGCACTGCTTATTGTGAGTTTATAATGGAGATGTGGCTACGTTTTGGGCAATCCAAAATAGATTTTCCCGAGTCTAAATGTGCCTTATATCCGTTGTTTAAGTGTAAAGTTTAGAGAATACAGAATTTATTCCTAGTAACAGTCGAAGCTAAAATTATTATTACTGTTATTATAAAACAATATACAATTTTACTAAATAGACTTGTCACGAAAAGAACCATAACGGAACCTATCTTAAATATCCTTAGAACATCTCAAAACTACGACATTATCCATTCTACCTAGGAAAATCCACACATCTCAACGCTCAATTTCAATCAAATTGAATGCCAAACCCTTCAGCGCTAAACGCATGCTAGTCAATCCGGCAGTCATTTAAGGTTCTATTATGGCAGCTGCGTCTGACAGGTCAGATTTACAGCCGCCACAGACACGAGTGTCGAGTGTCGCACTAGAGCCAAGTCGCCTGCATTATACAGTACTCAGCTCAGTTTATTATGTTCTATTGTCGGCTATTACTTGGCGTAAAGGATTTTATATTTTACGGCAGAGTGGAAAAATGGAATATAATATATTAAATGAAAATGATAAACATTTTGTTGCACACAGAAGAGATGTCCTCTCCAATATCTATGTGATCTATACTATCTATAATTGTAAGTTTTGATTTTTATATGAATGCTTGCTAATATTATTAGTGGATACTGCGGTGATTTTAGTGAGTTAGCCACACATCATGGAATAGTCTTACACACTTTTCAGCCCCAACTTGGGTGATCTCATTCATCCGATCAAACGGCGGAGTCGAGACTGCTCAAAAAGAGCCGAAGACTTTTTCACCAAGTTACCAAAAAACCAGTCAAAAATCTTTCTTTCCCAAGCAAATCTTCGGGGGGTAACAAAAAATAAACCACAAATGGCTTCAACTTGCACGCTCCATGCCCCTAACTACTTTTTTACAAGAAAGTGCAGCTATTTTTATTTCTTCATTTTGTTAACTCACCACCACGTACGAAATAGATATCACCCACTTTTAATTCAAAAGCCACGACAAAAACACCATTTATTTTCTCACTTGCATTCTAACAGGAGTGTCTAAAGGAATTTCTGATGGCGACACTGTCGCATATTGTCGCAGTGTCGTGTCGCGTTGTCGCATGCTCCCTAGGGCACTTGTCGCTTTAAAATTTCACACAGTTGGAATCTCGTGTGGTGGAAAAATTATCTCTGTCTCTGTCATGTTAATAAACAAGTAGTTTCAGTTATTAACTTGTCTGCTACTTGAGTGTACCGGAGAGGAAAATAATTTTACACTTGCCACATAAAAGAATTGCTTTTTCTTTTTATAGAATACTGTACAGTAACTAAATATTTTTTTAGAAATATCGTCAATAGAAATTAAATGGAAACTTACAACTCCCGCAATAGAAACTGAATCACTCTTCTACATGTTTATTTATTGAGCACAACTGCTCAATACAGTTACATTTGCTCAAAACGTGTACTGAACCAAAACATTTAGGTAGGTATATAACATAAGAGTCCTCCATAATGTTCTCGAAAGACATGTGAAGTCTGCCAACCCGCACTTGGCCAGCGTGGTGGACTATGGCCTTACCCTTCTCATAATGAGAAGAGGCCCGTGCCCAGCAGTGGGACAGTATAGAGGGCTGATGATGATGATGATGATGATGATAACATGAGGTAACTTATTATCTAATATTCTTAGTCATTTGAATCGAAAAAATCATTTAACATATAATTAAAAAAATATCTACAATTTGGTGACAAATATACCTATCCAGATATTTAAGAATAATGCTATTGACCACTACTTATTCTATGAAATATAAGTGACGAAAAGAAGTATTGGACTATTATTGTAGATATATTTTATTTTATTCGCTTAGTATATTTATTTGCGTTCATTAGAAACCTTTATATAAAATGTAAACTAGATGGTGAGTCAACATCCATATGGATAGGTGTTACCCCGTGCTTACAAATAGCGCCAATTTATAAAAAGTAGTCTTCGTAATAAATTACCAGTAATTAACTCGCTTGAACGTTAATTGTACCTACGGGAAACATAATTTTATACTTTTAGTAAAAAGTAATTATTTTTCTTTGTATAAAAGATTGCACGTTAAGTGCATTAGCTTAACTAGCTGTTGAGATGAATAATAACAGTATAATGATATTCTGAGATTTATTTCTATTTACTTTATAACTTACAAGACTTACTTTTAAACGTTCGCGACTTGTACACAATAGTAATATATTTTGTGAAACGGATCTATGTCATGTAATTATTTGAAAAAAATATTTGATAAGGCCGTGATCACGGCTGCGGCTGGTGTAATGCCGTTGAGAAAATTTTAGGTATTTTACCTATTTTTTCATAAAATTTTATTAGAGGCTACGCCCGCACATATTTTTTACTATTTCTAACCGATCCCGTGTGATTTTGAGCTATCCCTTCTTAGTGTCTTCTTAGTTTAAATGTAAATGTCTTTATGTCATTATTTTATGAGCTTATTATTTTGACGTTCATAAGCGGCATATTGTGACCCAAATGAATGAAGGATTTTGACTTTGAGTTTGCCTTTGACTTTAGTGCATCCCAACGGTCGCCAGGGAACATACATGCCAAATTTCATCTCTTTGCGCCAAATAGTTTGTTTTGGCTGTAGCTTGTCTGTCTTTAAGAATTTTTATAATTGTAACGTAAGAAGTGACTAAGGAACATACACTTGTCAAGTAGCATCTTGCGGACGGAATCGACGTCAAACCCTATAGCAACCCTGCGTCTGGTGAGCGTGATGTAGGCCAAATTTATTGGATCACTTTTTAGTCGTACAAAATTCGTGGAAGTGACAAATATTCTAACTCATAAAATATCCAATTAAACTCTTGTGCCTTATGAGAATGAAACCCACTACACTCGCCTCAGTATTGACGAGGCCGCCATTCAAACCAGTAAAGCCGTCATCAGTTGGATTAATACCAGAGCCCATAGAATGTAGAAAATAAAACTGTTTGAAAGAGGACCTAAAAAATTATTCATTAATTCAATAAAAAAATTCATTGCCTTTTGAAGGGTTTAATCTTATTCCATATCAAATCGTAACTTCAAATCAATACGTCTTTTTTATAAATGGGCAATAAAACAGACGTCGACAATCGCAAGTAGATTTAATATTAAAAATAATATTTCAATCATTAGGCAAAGCGTCAACAAAAATATCTTAGGTTTATTGACTACAATCTTTATAGTAGCATATGGTGCTAAATCTCTTCCTCTTAAATAAAATAAAAAAATTATTGAACTATATAGTGCCAAGACTGTGTTCCAATTTTGTGACCCTGTCACTCACGAACAAATTGTCAGATTTGTAAAAATTTACACCGCCGAGAAATTAGCACACCATACCATTAATCTCACGCGCTCGAGGAACCCTGACGATCGTTTTTTATTTTGCTTACAGATCTCACTAGCTGCTTTAATTCTCCGGCTCTATATTAATAGCTTATATTTGTTAGAAGGCTTTAGAGGATGCAAGGTATTCCATGTTTATCTGACGCGTTTGAATAAAGCCCAAAATCTCTTGTAGGGCTCCCCTACTATTACTGATAATATGATTCTGAGAAAACATCAATAAAAGGCTCTCTGCCTGACCCAGAAATCAAAGTGTGCAATCAATTATAATGAATCACTCCAAGTGCGATTTGAAGTTAAACTATTATCTTATATTATTATTTGCTATTTAATTATACTGGTTGCATGACTAAAACAACAAAACTCCACTTAAAGAAAATACACCTAACCTTTTTACTTATCCAAGTGATATTTAAGTGCACAAAGTGATTTAACTACACATTCATATCAACTGTCGCAAGTGCATTAAGTTTTGTTAATAATGCAGAAGCGATACAACGAACACGTCGAAACATATTTCGAAACAAGGTGCCTATTACAATTCCACGTCGCGCTAGCCAAGAAGTGGGTCACAATGAACCGAAGAGACTCCGCAAAGTACGTGTTTCTAAGTCCAATGCATGTGTATGAATATAACAGTAGTGTATGTATCGATTTTCCAATACAAAATGCTCGCAAATGATATTAAATTGAGTGTAAGAAACTTTATGTTTAAGTGGACTAACTAAAGGAATATATGAAGTGGTACGAGCGAAAATATTTCATAGAAATTTAAGCACTCGAAAACAATAGATTTTTGTGAAGAAGGAGTATGTCTGAGTCTTCCTCAGTGCAGTAGGTACTGACGTCATCTAACTTGTAATACAAAGCATTTGCTTAGATTTTCAAAATCGTAAAACAAGTTGTTCTATATTAAATGCCTCAGTCAAAGCAGTATCCCAATCTCACTGTGTCAGGAGTTGTGGGTATTTCTATATTTTTATATGGTATAAAAAAATATTAGTTTTCAATTTCTATCAGTCTATGAGCTTTTCTATAACAAAAGTGACAAGACACCATCATGGATAACCGTTCGTCTACGTTTACACACGCTCCGGTATACTAGACAGCTGTGCGCGTACGTCTACAACACCAAGCCTGGCTCGTGGTCATACCAGATTGTCACACCAGTGTGATAAACATGATTTTTTATTTATTTCATCCTTTGCTTTTTTCATATTATGCTCGCGCATATCGGAGCATGCACGAGGTAAAAACATTGCATGAGAAGGACACACATCGTATCTTGTTATGCTCCTGATACTTGTATACTGTATTTCCATTACAACTTTGAGCAAGAATATTACTGCTAATTAAAGTTTATATCGCGCTCAAAGATAATAAGGTCACTAAATCTTGTATGATTTGCTCAAAATACTTTTGAAATAACTCATCAAACTTTACAAGTTGGCTAAATTAGTTTTAAACTATAAAAAAGTATATTAAATTTTATACAAATTTTAATATACTTTTTAAAACATTTTTTTACGACTTAAATAGTTGGTAAAATTATTTTCAAAATTTATTGATATAATGTGATGCGAATATTCTAAAGAAAATGTTGTTTATGGATAAATATAAACCAATTCTTGTAGTTATAGATATTTTTAAGTGCTTTTAATTTTAAGTAATGTAACCAGAAACGTTTTTGTCTATTTATATTTTAATAAGATTCTTTATATTAATGAGTAAAGTTTCAGTATGATAATTAGTACACGTAAATAAACAAATTTTATCTGGATTTCAATGTGAGCTTTCTAAATATTACCTGCAAATTCTATCGCTAGTAAGTTTCTTATTATGCTCAATTTGAGTGAAAGTGAAACCGTGAACCATAAGTGCTCAAATAATACTTGAACCCGGTCAAAAAATTGACCGTTTTGAATATAATTGTAGGCTACCATAATATAATATATATTTTAATTTTGGCAAAACTGTAATAAATATCTTTAGTAAATTTGGGGTTATACTTAATTTCCATTCAAGCCTAGTCCGATTCTAACCAGCCGGAAGTGGCCGCCCGCTTGACTCACACATAACAGTGCAGTCTATTTGTAAATGCCATAGTGCGACGCCGATTTAACTTAAGTGGAATTTGAGGATGGCATTATACAAAAAAATATTTTTTTAAATTAAAAAAAAATTGTCGTACGGCTCCAGTCAACCTATATCTTCTCAACATCATGTTAAGATCTGGCCTGAAAAGTCCTTGAAACGTGAATTTACCGTAACATCTGTAAATGCCTAAAAGCTTCCAAATACAATTCAGCTTACTCAGAGAATCCATAAAATTAAATTTATACCAACACACTTCCTACTATACATAAACATTTGCAACTAAAAACCTTTCTACTCCAAATGGTAGAGACGACAAACATCAAACTGTATAAATTTCTTCGTATTTCACAATCAGCTCTACACAAAGGACTACAGAATACCAGAGCGTGACTGCAACTCTACAATATAATACAATTTGAGAGAGTCTGTGGAACGGAAACGTAGAGCAAAACTACAATCCCATAAATAGAGACAGGCACAGGTGACTTCCGGTACGTAGAGCCAACTGTATGGTAGAGCTGTCCATAGGAACTAATTATTTTGTAGAGCTTAGGTCCTTGTTTGAAAGCGTGGTCTTGTTTGTGAATAGCAGAGTTTACCGACCGTAAATTGTTGGGCAATTGTATCACTTTGATATCATTTTTGTGAGTTACGTATATAGAGTTTAAAGTGGCTATGGTATTTGATAGAATGTTTAAGTACCTGCATGTCTTTAATCATAATTACCTATAAGTGATTTTTACTCGTAAATATTAATTAAATATAATAACGGTCTGGTTTACAAAACTTTAATAAAAAGGAAATATAAGCCCTAAGCTCAAAAATTTAAACATGTTGTCGCTAATTCATACTTGTTCAACCACCACTGTTTCTATGTATAAATAACCACAGCTTTGGATTCAAGAAAATATAATAGTCTAGCCTTGAAACTAAAATGAAAACACGAAAACAAGCTTCAACGAAAAACATCAAACAACGAGCCAGAACTCTACCATAAAAACAGATCTCTCCCATCTAAAATTGCGAGCACTTTTTCCATTCCATAATCTAGGTAAATTTTCCCCTCTACATAGAGTTTCGTAGACCTGAAAAATTCAAGCGGTAGAGACGCGGCCCGCCTGCGAATTGATTCCAAACGGTTGAAGTTTATTCGTAACGAATGCTCTGACGGCCTGAATAAGTCATGCCTTAAAAATTCAACGATTCCAAGTGCCTCCCTGTAAGTATGTAGAGTCTGTCTAAAGGTTTCTTGTTCGAAAGAGGTTTATATTTTTGAGTTATTTAAGCTATTTTAAAGTGGATTGTTTGTAGAGTCATGTCTGTTTATTTGATGCCTGGATTTTTAAAACCATTTCATTTTATTATGTTGAGGACAAAATCCATAATTAAATACCTACTAATATTATAAATGCGTAAGTGTGTTTGTTTGGTTGTCCTTCTTTCCCGTCATGATATTATAGCATGGCGATAGATAGGAGGCTGGTCAGTGACTGACTAGTTTTTACCGCGAAAATCACATGGGTGAAGTCTTGTACGTAATAAAATGTAAGAGACTGAATTTCACCCCTTCCATCTTGCATTATCATTTAACTTTAGCATTTTATGTTGGTTAGACGATAATACAATATTCTGGTACCATCGGCCTGGTATGATGATGACTCTTGAGGGTAGTTGCAGGGCCAAGCCGAGTTTTGGGTTCAAAGGATCGATATAATCATAGTCTACTGATTTCTGCTGATGATTGAAATCTGTCGCTAGAACAGAAAGATGGCTGATTGAACCCTACAAGTCCTACTAGTAAGACCATCGCGTTTCTGCCCCAGTGTGTTATTTTCACAAATTAAAAGTTTTTCTTGAGAATTGCCGAGCAATACAGTTAATTGCCTCACTTTTGCTGACATTTTTTTGTATAATACAAAAAATCCTTTTCGATTTTGTGGAATACATATGCAAGTAATTGTGATGACTACTTAACTGATAGCATAATATTATTCCTTACGGCCAACCCGATGCTGAATTTCTACGCCGAAGTTGTGGTTTTGGTTGTATTGTAGGTTCGATCCTCACACGAGACAATAATTTGTAAAATACACTATTAATTTGTTTCTTTTTTAATCTGAGTGTTTTTGCATCGGTTAATTGTTGGTTCTTAAGTAGCTTTTGATACAGAACGATTCCTAGTGCGGGCGTCGTTTTTGTGAAGGAAAAACAGGGAAACAAAATTATTTGCTTCCTTGTTAGGAAAATTTTAGCAGCAGCAAAGTGAAATTACGTGAGCAGGAAGAATCGGTGACCTATATTATGTTGAATTGAGTGATATAATTTGTTATACGTAGGCGTCAGTTACATCCACTTAAGACAAATCATACCTATGAAATATAAATTGTTTGAGAGTATTCAGCTAAAACTTTCTTATTTCGTTAAAAAATTATTTTGCAAGAAAATATTTTTCTTGACTTCGTAATGTCAAAGAGATTACCTTATGACCTGTCTTAGCAATGTTTATTATAATATGTTATGAGATCAGCATTTCATAGTTTTCTAAAAGCGTGAAAGTACGTGGGCTTACATAAACGTTGTATAGTATAAAGTCCACGGACACTACATTAGAATTTATATGCAAAGGCCAGATTTGGGGCAATGATAAATAATACAGCCTTAAGAAATTTTTCTATTGTCAAACAGCCCTGTTATTAATTTAACACCTTTGGTATACCTCAGGAACTGCCAAGTGGTTTTAACATACGAGTAACATAACTTTACGCCTGGTCGCCCTAGTCCGTGTGGTGACGGATTAAGAATACGTAATGTCACCACTCCATATCATCCCATGGGTGTTGTAAGAGCCGACAGAGGGAGCATATTATGCAGAGAACACCACTGTAAAAGAAGGAAAACTTGATACAAACCCAATACCAACCCGTTTGGCCAGCGTGATATAGTAGGCCAATTCCTCCTTTCAAAGGAGAGACCTAGTCCAGCAGTGGACTGTTAAAGGCTGATGATGATGAACTTCACGCCTTTATCCCTGAACGGGTAGGCAAAGGTGTAATACCATACTTCGCCAGTTATGATTCGGTCCCAATGTAATAGAGGGCGAGCCTATTGCCATCTACCGGGCACATAGTTAAGCGAACAATAATTAATATTTTGGTTTTAAATACTCGTGATAATAAATATTTATAAAGATAAATTATATCATTATACAGATATTATACGCAGTGTAAAACACAAATTTTATGTAGTCTACAAGGAGACGCCCGCCGCAGATCCCCGCCACCTATATATTTTTTTGTTTCTGCCTGATTTCATGGGAATTTCGGGAGATCCCTTCTTAATGCACCTTTACGGTTCCCATCGAACATACATGTCATTTTTAGCTTCTTGTGCCTAAAAGTTTTGGCTTTGCGTTGTCTGTCATTCAGTAATGGAAACATATATATTACACCCAGACACAGAACGAAGCATCATGTTCATTACACAAATATTTGTTCTACGTGAGAATCGAAATCACGACCTCTAGTGTCGAAGTCCATGTCATCAACCTAAGACCAACAGGCCAGGCACTTGAAGGCATACCTCAAGTATGGCTTAAAGGTTTAATAATTCAAAGGCGTCCATGTATATCATTCTTCAAACACTTTACGGCGGCATAAAACTGTATAATATAGAAGAGGTGACGGATTAAGAATACGGAATGTCACCACCTCATATCATCCCTTGGGTGTCGTAAGAGCCAACAGAGGGAGCATATTATGCAGAAAACAGCACTGTAAAAGAAGGAAAACTTGATACAAACCCTATACCAACCCGTTTGGCCAGCGTGGTAAAGTAGGCCAATTCCTCATTTCAAAGGAGAGGCCTAGTCCAGCAGAGGTCTGAAGGCTGATGATGAGAAATGCCTGAAATGTTCACTAGTTCCCCAAAAGCACGGTTCTTGTGTTATGGGAAATTTTATTTATTTCACAAACAAGCGTATTCCGTATCAGCGGCATCAATCCAATATATGACTGGAAACCAAAAATATTTCGCAGAAAATATTTCAGTTTTATATTATTTAAATGGCGTGCATAAAACATTCTTTAATATCAACAACAGCAAAAGTAACAATTTATCTTCACAAAAATATATGGTGCAACGAATCTGTATTTACTCGTATTTTGGCGAAATATGCAGTTTTATAGGTAACGAAAATTGTATTTTTGAACATGAATGAAAACTTAGAGTAGAATAATATGAAAGTTCCATTATTTTATTTGAAACGAGACAACACCTGATGTGTCTAATGCTATCATTTTCATAAAGTTCTTTTTAATGCACATGATATTTTAAAATAAAGAAAATTCTTTAATGTAACCATTGAATGATTCATTAAGCAACAGGTGATAATAATTTGATTCGTTTACATAAATAAACCATTATTAAAGATCAGCAGAAAGAAACCATTTAATTTTCATTGAATAATCTCGGTAAATATAATACAATATTTCTTTTTTACTATCTGCTATATACTATTTATCCACTGAAATCAAACTGCGGTTTACGGATTCTATCGCGATATATGAGTTTTAGTTAATTTACATTTAAACCGAATGATTTAGAACTACATTTTTTTATTATTATTACTAGCCGACGTTTCAGTGTCTTTACAGGAACCGTGGTCACGGTAGACTGAGATGATATTTGTCTTTGTCTTGATTTTAAAAGGTATCTCAAAGTACCCGAACATTTACAACTATTGGTGTTACTAGAATGTGCTCACTGTGATTTGATGTCTTCTTGTGACTTTGTCCTTCTTGGGTTTCATTAGCCTGATAACAGGGTGCCAAGCTGGAGGAACATTTCAACCATCTTCCCTATTGAAATTAGGGTGTTTTTTTATTTCAATAGCATAACGTATCATTTTTGGAATAAAGCGGTGTTCTTCTGTGAGTATCTTTGGTTTATCACCCACCCACAAAAAAGGCAGTGATAGCCGAGTGGATATACCAACAGACTGCCATGCAGAGGGTATCGGGTTCGAATACACAGCGCGCACCAATGACTTTTCGGAGTTATGTGCGTATTGAATTGTTAATTATCGCTTGTCCCGTGCCTCGGAGAGCACGTTAAGCCGTCGGTCCCGGTTGTCATGAAGATCTTTGACAGTCGTTACAGGGCGTCATACACCTTCGTTACAGACCTTCTAAATAAACTGACACTAGTCCAAACCATGGAATATCGCTATCCCTTCGGGTTGCGGAGGTCAGACAGGCAGTCAATCCGTGGAATAGCTAATATTCAGCCAAATCCGGTTAGACTAGAAAGCGGACCCCAGATTGAAACTGTGATAACGCTAAGAGAAAGAAGAGAAAGAAGATTCTTTCCACTAATTATGCAGAAGGTACCTATAGCAATTAAAGTTTCTTCCTTTCATTCTTATTTTTGTAAGGACTTTGTGGCGATCTTTTACAGTCATATACAATCTTTTACAGCTAGAAGAAACAAAACCCAAGCGAAAACATTAAAAAAATATATGTTAAGTATAAAAGTACCATCTTCAAAAACATTTCTAAAAAAACACACTTTTTACCAACTAAAGAACACACTCCCACTCAGTCGGAAGGACAAATTCTAAATTTCCCCGCGGGATCAACAAGCCTCTCCATTCACACTCAACTCGAGCAGAAAATACTCGAGAAAACGACTTATTATTAGATTTTCCATATTGTAGTACTTCTTCGAAAGCCCTTCCATTGTTTTTTTATTGTCACTTGACCGCCTTATGATCAATTATTTGATAAATAATAGTAAAGAGGGTACTCACGTGCCACTTGGCACTAATAGTGACTAATGTTCGTCAGCCGTCGTACTAATTGTGATTTATTTTTGGAGGGAAGTAGCCACCTCTCGAGGTTAAGTATGAAGAAATGATTTGCTCTAAGATGAATTAAAATGGGCGTTTGTTTTTAATGTTAACGTTTTATGAAATTAGTGAAAGAAAAAAAGGTAAGACAAAATATTTATGTATATATGCGTCCCGTCTATTTAAATATGCGTACCGTTTTAGCTCATATGATTTTGTCAAGAATATACATTCTAAATAATAAATGAGGGTGATAAATTTGCTGCATATCGCATTGTAACCGTTAGATGCATTGTCAAAAATGATGATGATCATGTCTAAGCATAACGAAAAGGCATAACTGTCATGCAATTTCATCCACAAAAACAAATTGTTATTTTTACTGCTCTCCTCATAAAAAAAAAGTGAGTAAATTTTTAAGTTATTTACTATAGATCCAAAGCCACGCTAAAAATAATTTTGCTAAAGCACAGAGGTTCTATAAAAGCTAAGTAGGTATGCAACATTTGTTACCATGATCTGTTTTGTCTTCAAGCTAGGTTAACAAATCGGTAAGTCGCCGAATCGATCAGCATCAAGGACAACGAGACAAAACCCTTAAACTTGTAAACACTTAGCCATAACCGAAAAATACGCCGAATTGTAAATACGCCGAAACAATTCGACGAACATTGAAACATTATTATCATCGGCCCTGTTTATAAACTATCCCACTGCTGGGCAGGAGCGTCTTCTCATTATGAGAAAGGTAAATCTACAGTCCACCACGTTGGTCAAGTGCGGGCTGGCAGAATTTACATGTCTTTCGAGAACATTAAATACAACTCTCAGACATGCAGGTTTCCTCACTATGTTTTCTATTACCGTTTAGCAACTGGTAATTAGCAATTTAATACGCGCATAACTTCGAAAAGTAAAGAACTATATAGGTCACAAAGAACGTAAACAAGATGTCGAAAGATTTTTTTCTGAAACAATAGAGACAAGAAAATGAATGAACGCTATTTTAAAACTAATAAACAAGGAAAAATGGTTCACATTTCCTTGAAATAGGTCAAAATAAATATTGTACTATATTTGGTTAGATATATTTATGAAATAAACATTATGTATTGTGTTTGTAAATAAACTGCATATTGACTGGTTGTGCTCGGGTCAGTAACACTGGCTGTTTTGCCGGAAATCGTTGGTTCGACTTCCATTAAGAAAAATCAGGATGGTGATTTATCTCCTCCCGTGGGATCTCCACCTTGTGGTGGTGGGGGGGCTCAGTAACGTGGGTGGCTTGGAATCCCGCGGTGAAGCTAAGAGGGATACCTGGAGGGCACGCTCCACGTGGGCTTGGGTGAAGCCTGCGTAGGATGCGTACATAGGTGTGGGTGCGGGGGACAGTTCTGTCTGTCCCTCGCAGTCGGGCGCTGTCGCGGGAGGAGAGGCGTGTCGGTGTTGCGCTGCCGCGCGCCCTGTCTCCAGCGACCAAATGCGGGCGCACCATCGTTGCGTCGCGGTGGGGCCGCAGAGGAAGAGGAGATGCGGTGTTGCATTGCCGTCTTCCCTATCCTCTGCAGTCGCTGGGTGTTTTGGCGGCGGAGCCCAACACCTTTATCGCCACCAAGGGGGTTTTGTTCGGGGCTCGCCTGACCATCTGGATGGCCAATACCCGTTGGGGGGTAGCGACGAATGCTTCGGCGATACCCTACCCTCCGACACACGGGTACATCAGAAAGTAAAAAAAAAAGAGGATGGTGATTTATCTGGCTGTAATTGATCTATAAAGAGTATGTTTTCAGAAACATTATCCTAGCATTGTGGTATTCTAGAATTCTGATTTATATTATAGTACAGGTTATGTCAAGTTTAGGATGGACAATAATTGATAAAGCCTTTTTATATTTTAAATCAAAAGACGACATTCGTTAGCCAATAGCACTGCAAGTACCTAACTGGTAAAAAGATTTATTTTATAAAAAATATTTTACACACAGCTCTATTTAGTCCCAAACTAAGCAGAACTTGTATAAATGTATAATGAATTCTAGACAATGGATATACATACAAATATTTGACCTGAGCGGGAATCGAACCAGTGACCTTTGACGTGGCAGTCGTTTACACTCCCGCTACTACACCGATTCGTGAAATCTTACATCCCATCCTGTTAAAAATGCAATAACATTTAGATATCTATCAAATATTGTCTTCTTTGCAGATTAAAATAAGAACAATCTTCAATCCCTGCAAGCGTAAAACCAAGTAACCACTTAAACAATTACAAACTCTGAAGTAACCCTTCGCGACACATATCTTGCACAAAGTAATCCCAACAATCAAAACCAGAATCACCACTCTAAAGGCATTCATAAATCTCCCCAACCGCTCACAATCTTACGCAAAAGCCATCTTTCATAACTTTCCTCATCCCCGTATTACGCGGAATCGCGACAATTTAAACCGAAATTACACCACAACAACACCCCGTAAATAATCTAGCACACATTCCGACACGACACACGACCACTTAATCTCCGCAAATAAGACAACGCACACGATTATTAAACGCAATTTGCGTGCGCATGCAAAACGCGTGCGAAACGTTGGTGGCTGCCAAATTGCCTTGCGGAACAGTCATAAATATTGGGTTATTCTATTAGGAATCCACTTTGTATTAGAGTAAAGATAGACAGTACGTATATTGGCGTTTTGCTTTCTTCTAGCATAAAAGCCATTTTATTCGAAAATATATAAGAAAAGGAAAGGTCATGCTTTTGGCAGTTTATAAATGTGTTTAATTATATGTATGAAAGTATGTATAAATAATATTAAATATTTTTGTATTTTCGCATTCGAATCCAGGACACGAGACTTTTGCAAAATTGCGGATTTGCACTGCTGTCATTTAAGTTTTGTACATTTGTTACAGGCCGCAAGTAACCACAAATATCCGAACATCAAGGAAATCCTAGAATATCGCTATTCCTTTGAGATCCGAAGGTCAGGCAGCAATTACTTCTTAAAAAAGCTCAGTCTACCGAATCTCTGCTAAGGACAATGTTGAATTTAACCTGATAAATGGTAGGAGGTGATGTATGAGATGAATATATAGCCTTACGTATCTATGTGCTACTGTAGCACCTGAACTACATATCTAATACCAAACATTTAAACCCGACTTTTAAGTTCAAGATTGGTTTTCTGATGTGTCCGTTAGTAAAATGGTTGTAAACTTCTCTGTGGTACTCACTTTTAATTGTTTTATTTCTAAAATAAGTTCTACTAATTTAAAGTTTAAGACTTACGTTAAACAAAACATTAAAGTATAATTCTCTGATCTTAGGGTTAATGTCCAATACGTTTGCGAAGGAAACCTTAGAGCACGAAGTCCACGCATTAGTCTAGCCAGATTTAACAAAATAGTACCGTTTTTAAAGAGCAATTGCCGTCTGACCTGCGGAACTTACAAATCCTTTTGTAAAATGAATCTCAGATAATTATAATATTTCAACTACTACACAGTAAATGAAATGAAAACCACGCGTTTTCTAACAGCAATAAAGTAAATTATTTTCTATAATTATAATATTATAATCTTGAAGCAATAATATATTTCACATTGCTTTAACTACGATGCACTTTTATACACATCACAAACACCACCACGAAAAGCAATCAAATCATTTCCAATTGTAAAATGAACACAATATGGTTTAAAATAATAGTTACACTCGTGATACTAGCTTCAGGCAGTTGCAATAACATTTGCAGTTCGCATGTACCTTATTGTTATTAAAATAGAGTTGAAATAAGCTTATTTTCCTGGTATTTCGTATTGCATTGTTCGTCGTCAGTGGAATCTTGTCGTTCATTTTCGCCCGGCATTCGTAATAATTTCAACTGAAAGGTGTAAACTCCGGCCCTGATATTATTTGGTACAATTGTATGTTCTTGTATGGCAGCAAAACGCTATTAGGGGAGTTCTCTCGTCTAAAATTAATGTGGTCATACATTTAGATCTGTTTTGTAAATTAAGTTTTGTTTATATTCTCGGAACTGTGCTATAGTGTATTTTAATTAAAAGCCTGTATTAAATGTAGTAAAGTTGGCGATATAGAATAGTGACTAACTGTCATATATTTGTTATTTATAATAAGGTATATTATGCCATTGAAGAGGCCTATATCCAGCAGTGGACTTAAGCAGGCTGATGATGATGATGATGATATAATTGTAAATCACAAACATTTGTTATTTTCGTACGCATATATTTTTATATCTGTTGTTATTTATATAAAAAAATATTCGTATGAAAATAACACAGAGGTTAAAATACTTATTTTATAAACATTTAAAATAATTAGTGGACTTTAATTTGACATTAAATTAACGAATTGAAAGACAACTTTAAACAAAGTACAAAAATGTTAAAACAGACAATGATAAAGCTTCATTTAATACATATGCCATTATTTTTAATAAGGCAGTCAACCTAAGTCTGATTACAAAAGAAAGATTGAATATAACTCCTGACTTATTTCTAGATCTGTAGCTAATTATATGTATAAAATATGGTTGGTAGTTATTTATGAATATATTTGACAAGAACAAACAACAAGACAAGAATTTGACATTCATCATCATCAACCCTTTATACTGTCCCACTGCTGGATACGGGCCTCTTCTCACACACAGGGTAAGGCCAGAGTCCACCACGCTGGCCAAGTGCGGGTTGGCAGACTTCACATGTCTTTCGAGAACATTATGGAGAACTCTCAGACATGCAGGTTTCCTCACGATGTTTTCCTTTACCGATAAGCAAGCGATAATCAACAATTTAATACGCACTTTACTTGGAAAAGTCATTGGTGCGTGCCGTGGATTCAAACAAAAGACCCTCTCCGTAGCAGTCTGTCGGTCTCTCCACTCGGCTATCGCTGCTGTTATTTGACATTTGCGCCAAGGAAATCTAAAAACAGATGTTTCTTAGATAAAGTCTACGCACAATAGATTTTACACTGGACTAAGTTTCGAAAAATATCCAGCTCATGTTTTATTATAAGACATAAACTAAACTACAGGATTATATTTGTAAATATTGATAAATGACCAGGGAATTGAGTTACATTTATTAAAAATCCTATGTTTCATATAATTGTTAGTTTAGTCATCGCTATTTGGTACGTTTTTTTCTTCCCAGTAACCATGGTTTAATAAAACACAATCCAATCTGAAAAAAGGAAATAACATATCCATAGTCATTATCTCTTACTTACCTACATACCTTCTTACGCAACAAGCATATATACTCCTTAACATAGTAAAAACTTTTTTATTCGCCACTTATATTTTCCTTTGCTAACAAGCTCCTCCGATCATATCCTATACACCCTTATTGACACAAATTAAATCGGACGCTGAACGGGATGCCGTGCAAACACCATTACGTGCCCCCTTAAGGGGACACGGGGGCATGGGTGGACCCCTGTGGGTGGCCAGTGTGTGTCTTATGAGAAACTTGAGTTGTAAGTTTGTGTTATGTGTACAAGGAGCTGGACTATTAATTAAAATGGTTTAAGTATGTTTGAGTTGTTCAGACGTGATGGAATGGTTATACAATTAGCGTATGTTCAGGGTGTTGTGAAACACAAGAATAATAATTGTATAGCTAGCTGTTCATTTCCGTATTTTTTGGAAAGGTACGCCGTATGTTAGACGAGTCTCGCTATGTTTTATCCGTGTGTGGCTATGTCTAAAGTGAATACAAAAAAATGCAGTTGTAGGTCCTTGCAATAATGCATATTAAATATACCTATCTAAGGGCGTATTTTGTATGGTGCAGATACCCCTGTTAGTTCAATTAGTACCTTTTTTCAAAATTGTCTTGTGTGTCGCTTGATATTGACGTGCAAATCTCCGCCTCAGGAAGAACTTAAATAGGTATGCATAACAATGCATATGATAATTCACATGTAATTTATATGAAATCCGGACATTTTCTTCAAGTCTTTTATTGGTCTTTTCTGACACAAAACAAGGATGAACGCACACATTTAGTACTTATGTTTTTAGTCAAGATTTCATCACACACGACTGCCCGAGGCAAGGCGACCCAACGATGTCGCACCGATTGTTTACTAAACAAAGCGTAACACTGCAAATGGGAAAATGACAACAATGTCACCTTTGAAAAGAAATAAATCTAAGTATTTTTAAGCAACCTTATCTAGTTGATAGTGATATATATTTTTTTTTATAGTAATAGGTGGCAAACGAGCAGACGGATCGCCTGAAGGTCAGCAATTACCGCCGCCCATGGACACAAGCAACACCACAGGAGTCACAAGTGCGTTGCCACCCCTTGGGATCGGGAAAAGGGATAGGATGAGGAGTAGTATGAGGGAAAAGGAATAGGGGATAGGGCCTCTGGCACTCTCACTCACCGAACCAAACGCAACAGTCTGAGTACTGTTACTTTACGTCCATTTTCTGTGAGAGGGTAGTGCTTCACCGGTCGAGCCGGCTCATTCATGCTGAAATCAGCAAGGCTCTACTATATATTTATAATTCGTTTTATAAATTATGACGTGGACATCAACTTTGTAATGCGTAAAAATAAAGATATGGGCCGATGTCAATGTCATAAAACTCCCTATTTATTTTGATTTCATGTATGTCGCAGTGGCTTAGGCGGCCGCCTCTTTGCAGAGTACTGTGGGTTCGATTCCACCAGGGAAAAGGCTTTGCTTTTTCTTTGTGTCTTTTTCTTGAAATGCGAGAATTAACACTTAACAAGAAATAATTGAAAAGAATTGTGTGTTGCAGTGACTACACCAACTTTTTATGCGATTTAGCCAGCCTGTACAATCAAACAAGTCGGCGCTGGACCAGTTTGAAAAAAATTCCCTTGGCTCGCTCATAGAGTTGAGACACACGAGAAACTGGTTTTGTATACGCGAGTCAATGTGCGTGCAAAGGAGCACTGGAAGACACGATGTCTGTGTACTAACTGCTGCACCCATTTTCATACTGATTTCAACGAACCTCATAATCCTTATTTTATCCTGCGCCACAGAAAGCCATCATAACATAACATAACTTCTCACGCCTTTTATCCCTGAAGGGATAGGCAGAGGTGTATTACACACCCACACTTCGCCAGTTATGTTTCGGTCCCAATGTGATAGGGGGCGAGCCTATGGACATCTACCGGGTACATTGTTAAGCGAGCGCTAATTAACATTTTTAATACAAACATAACCTTGAAAAGTCCGAGGTGTGTGCCCGGGGTAACTGGGGATCGAACCCGAGACCATTGTCTCGGCAGTCCGTTACGTACACCACGGGGCTATCGCCGCTTTGCCATCGTCGAAATTTTTTCAGCTTTAAAAGTTTAGGCTCCACAATTCAGTTATGAGGAGGTCGAGTTTATTTATATCAATGTTTTAAAGCTAAAGAGTAACAATATCAGGAACTACTGGCTCAATTTGTAAATTATTTGTGTTGGATGATAGTCTTTTTATCAACGAAGGCAATAACATCACCTTACAATGCACGGGTTCGAAGTAGTAGCTATATTCGATTTTAAACTTTCGCGATTTGTATACATCATACAAAATAATTTAGCGGGTCTTAAACGCGTTAACTTAACTTATTTAAGGTATAAATACCTATTTGTTTCCGACGTTTCGCTCGTCTTGCACCGAGCTTGGTCGCGGAGAGACTGATGAGAGCTCAGCGCCGTCTTGTGGAAGTGCGGGTTTCGGCACCTAACCTCACTTGGTCTTTATTTAAGTTCGCAATGTCGGTACTCCGACACACTACACTAATGACGTCTACACACTGTTGAGATTTATCACTGCGGCGGTGTTTACATTTGCTGATGACTGGATTCCAAGTAGCCGATAATCTATGTCCATCCTCCCGGTTGAAATTGTTATATTTCTTGATTTCTACCGCTCCACGTACTATCCTGGAGTAATAGCGACGATCGGTGGATAAGACTTGTGGTTGATGCAGTTCTATCCAGTGGTTTGGTCCAGACTCCAACAAATGCTCAGCTATCGCCGACTTATTAATATGTCGTTTTTTTACAGCTGCGATATGTTCTTTTACTCTTTCAGCGATTGTACGCTTAGTCTGCCCGATATATGAACTACCATTGAGATACCTGTCGGTGTGTGTCGGTTTCCTATACACAGTGTGTCCAAGAGTACCATTAACTCTCACTGTCACTTTAACGTCGAGAAAGGGTAACGATCCGTCTACCTCCATTTCGAAAGTGAATCGGATGTTCGGATGTATGGAGTTCAATTTGTCTGCAAATTGTTCTACGTCCTGCTTATTGCCCTTCATGATGCAGAAGATATCGTCGGCATACCTTTTCCATAGTTTCACATTTGACGCCTGCATGTCTATGGATTCCTCAAAGTGCTCCATCCAGATGTTGGCCATTACCGGTGCTATAGGGCTACCCATAGCCACTCCATCGATCTGGAGGTAATGTTGTCCACGATATAGGAAGTAGTCATCCAAGCAATTCCTAAGTAGAACGATATATTCGTTAGACAGACCGTTTTCCCTTAATTTTCTCTCTACGACGTAAAGGCAATCTTGAATAGGAACATTGATGAATAGTGACTCGACATCAAAACTCACCATCACCTCGTCTGGTTCCCTTTTCATGCTCTTGATGATTTCAATAAAGTGGCAAGAGTCCTTTACGAAAGAGTGCATCTTGCCTACTAACGGTTGTAGTACCTTGCTTATGTGTTTCGCCAAACCAAATGTAGGTGAATTTATTTGACTCACAATCGGTCGCAAAGGTACGTTAGTCTTATGTACTTTATTTAGGTAATCCATACATCTTAGGCGGCTGCACAATATGAGGTTTATGTAACCGTTCAAATACCTCTTCCGTAAATAACCTTTTATGGTCCCTAATTAAGGCTCGAATGCGTTTTGTCACTCTGGCGGTCGGGTTATATGACACAGCCTTATATTCTAATGTGTCACTTAACAGATTCCTTATCTTACTGTCATAATCACAAGTATTCATTACCACAGTGGCGTTTCCCTTGTCAGCCTTTAGCACTAAAATATTCGTGTTATGACGCAGCGTTTTTAGTTTAAGTTTAAAATCGATTATTACAAACCGCTACGGGCTATGTGATTAAAATTAAACAACTTGAATGTCTTCGGATAAAGCGGGTGTTTTAAATAGAATTAGTTTTTATTATAAGTCAAATCGATTAGATCGATTGAGTAACATTTTGTTTAGTCTATTGAAAATTTCTGACAATGGTCACACTGAACTGTCACTTCCTTCCCGCCTTGAAAAATTAACACGCCGGTCTTGGTCGTCTCGTACGTAAAATATCGCCCTTTGAATTAACGCGAATTGAATTAACTTGTATAATTGAACTAAATTGAGTAAACCGTCTTGAATGCCGCCTGATCTAGTGCTGGCAACGGTAAATTGTGATAAAAGACATTGTGAACTATTGATTGACATTTGCGAAAATTGTGAATCCGGTATCGACGTCCACGTGCCAACGTGTCTTGAAAACGTCGCGTTTGCAGCTTAAAAGCTAAGTATAAGATACTTCATTCATTTATTTTGGCCAATATACTTGTATGAATGTGTCTAATTTAGCTCAAGCCTGACATCAGTAAAGATATCGGGTAAGTGAAATATAATATTGATAGTTGTAATTTGGATTTCAATTCATCACTGTGCAACGCAGTGCATTGTGTCTGGATCATTGTCTATCGTGGTCAGGTAGATGTATTACACCTTCCACTGCAACTCTGTCCTGAAAATCCCTACCTGGCTACGGTAATTCTAGACATAATTTTGATAGCAAGAGCGTAGTTAACTGTGCCTATATTGTAAACTTATATCTGAGCTAAGCATCTCATTTGTTAACAGGTTAACAGTGTTGTAGTGTTCTCAGGTCGGTATTGTCTAAAATACAAAATATTTAATTGTATAAGTTGACCTAGATAATTTGAAACACATTGTCACACATAACCTCAATCGGTAATTGTTTGATTTAAATTGTTGAAATCTAACTTAAATTTGTTGTTGCATTAATAAGTCAGTTTGTTTGGATACATAACAGCTGTATGTATCAATAAATTTAGTAAATTTAGTTTATCTCATAATTATATTAAGTTTGAATCATTACTTATAACAACCAAACTTTTGATAAACCTTTGTTTGTTATAATATATAGATAATATTGCTAGGTAACACATATTCTGTGCTTACTTACTATTGTATATCTCAAATAACCCAGCCAGTCTGTGTGTTGCAAATAATTCATTAATTAATTTGAAGTTCAACTTTTAATTTGTTATAAGTTACAACTTTTGATAACTTTTGTGTTAGTTTCAATATATTGAAACTATTAATTTTGTTGGACAGTAGATACCTGTCACTTGCCTGCACTTGCAGTAAACAGGCTAATACTTTGTTGGTTTCAAAGAATTAAGAAAAATTAAGTTTTGATTGTTAATGCTATTTAACGCTTGTCCGGGCTCTTTTGAATTTTGATTATATCAGCTATCAAGGACTTGCGTGCGGCTGCTGGTGCTATTGCATCAGATTTGCCTCGGCCAGTGCTTTAGTGAACCGGCCTGATCGTCAGCAGGCCTTACTTCAAAGGTACGAGCGGATCGATGATCGCCTGGCAAGTGTGGAACAGCAGTTCCGCACTTTCAGCGCTTGCTGTCTCGAAGTGTCAGTCATTGATTTCACTGCTGACCAGCGAAATAAGGTCAGCGAAGACTATGCCCTGGTCTTATACCTGTATGATGCTGTCTCCAATACTGCGAGACAACTAGTTGCCGATAGGGAAGGGCAACCCGGCCTGAAGCAGGAGCTTCCTAGGTCAGCACCGGGGCTGGTGAGTAGGCTCCCTACTTTGGACCTCCCCTATTTTGATGGCTGCCTAGGAAGCTACCTGGGCTTCATTAATTTGTTCGACAGCCTGGTCAATGATAGGGCTGACCTTCGGCCGGAACAAAAGTTGGCCTATCTAATGTCGGTTCTGGATGGGGAGGCTAAGGGCCTCATCCAGCATCTGCCCGTGTCTGACGAGGCCTACCAGACGGCTCGGGACCTAATTACCCGTAGGTACCATAATAAGCGTGGCCTCGCCGACACGCACATCGAGCAGATTTTGGGTTTGCCGACGCTCACCCGGGTCTCTGGGTTGCGCACCCAACTTTTGAACCCGCTTTTGGTGGCCATCAACGCACTTAAGTGCCTTGACCTGCCCGTGGACCAATGGTCCTATCTATTGGTGCACATTGTGTTAAAGAAGCTGCCTGCCGACCTGAGGTCGCGTTTTGAGCAGCGCTTTGGTGGGGATAGCGCGACCCATCTGCCCCCCTTTGCTGACCTGGAGAGGTTCCTGGAGGATGAGTACCGGGTCTTGGACAACTCCGGTGGTGACACGCCGGCTAAGACGCAGCCGCCCAAGGTCAAGGAGCAGGCTCGCGTTCACACCCGAGCCAATGTTGACCGGCGCCCTCCTCGCTTTGCAGTCACGCGGAGCCCAGTGGAGTGCTCTTACTGCAAGGTCACGGGGAACAGAACGGCCAGTTGTAGGGCATTCTTGGACCTACAGGTCACCTCTCGTAGGCGCATCGCGAATGCCCGCCGCCTTTGCTTCTCTTGCTTGGGGTCCCACTACCAGCGAGACTGCCCAAACTCTCGCCCCTGTCCTCACTGTGGAGTACAGCATTTGGATATTCTCTGCATGAATGCCAGAGAGGTAGGCCGCTTGTCCAACCAGCCGACGCCGCGCACGGGCGGGTGTTTTGAAGGTGGCAGCCGAGGCTCACCGGCGCGTAGCCGAGAGTCGCCTCGCTTAATTGATTGCCGCTCACCCCGCTTGGAGAACCGTAGCGTGCGCACGCCTCCTCTCTCTCGCGCACCTGAATGTGCTGTTCAGCGTCACCAGCACCATGACTGCTGCTCCAGGTATTCCCCTCCTTTGGCGGAGCGTCCCCGCCTTGACTCGCGCCCACCTCGTTTTGGGCGGGTGCGTCACTATGACCCCCACAGATGGCGCGCGGATCGAGTCATCGCGCCTTTGAGGACTTCAAGCCGCACCCCCATTTTGATTTGCCTGGTCCTGGCCAACGGTCGCCGCCCAGGCAACAATAGGTCATTGACCCCTGCCCTATAACGCCAACCTCCCCCATTGAGACCGTTATCCTACCAACGGTTGCTGTTAGGGTCTGGGGACCCACGGGGACCTCTGTTGTAGTCCGTGCTATATTGGACACAGGTTCACAAGGTTGCATTGTTTCCACTTATTTGGTAGGGCAGGTTAAATTAAATATGGGTTCTTTTCCAAATTGTATACGGGGCATAGGGGACGTATCCTCTAATGTTGAAGGGCAGGTTAAGGTTTTGTTTGGCTCTGTTGAATCTTCACACCCGAGGATTAAAACCTCGGCTATTGTATTGAAGAATATTTTGGGTATGCACCCACAGAAACAACTACCCGCTGCTGTGGTGAATTTGACATCGGGATTGGAACTGGCAGACCCCAAATTTGACACACCGGGACAAATCGACTTGTTGATGGGCTCTGATGTCCTAGGTGAAATTTTGATTGGTGGGAAACGGGTCTTGGTGCCAAATGGTTTGACTGCCATTCCGACAATATTTGGATTTGCTTTGATGGGACCTGTACCTAGGGACCCCCCTCCACCTGAACTTGACAATTTGTTGGCTGTAGGCTCCGCTCTCTCTGATGCGGTTCAGAGGTTTTGGGAGGTAGAGGAGCCTCCTCAAGCTGCTCGTTTGAATCCAGAACATGAGGAGTGCGAGCTGTTCTTCCAGAACAACACTGGTCGACTCCGTTCTGGTTGGATCATTACGAGGCTACCCTTCCTGTCTGTTCGGCCTCCGCCTGGTGAGTCACGACCTTTAGCCGAAAAGAGATTGTTGGCTATGGAGCGCCGCATGGGTCGTGATCCGGAGCTCAGACAGAAGTACATTGAGTTCATGAGGGAATATGAACAATTGGGACACATGTCCGTGTCAAATTTGGATTGGCGTTCAGTGGAGCATTACTTTGTCCCGCATCATGCGGTATTGAAGCTATCGACTGGCAAGCTGCGCACAGTGTTTGATGGTTCTGCGCAGACTTCAACGGGCGTATCCTTGAACCTGTGCTTGCATTCTGGTCCCAAGTTGGTCAAGGACCTTTGTGACGTCATCACCAGCTTCCGACGACATCAGGTTGTCTTTGTGGCCGACATAAAAATGATGTTTAGGCACCCTGATGACCGTCGCTTAAAAAAAAACAAAAAAAAAAAATAATAATTCTATTTCAAACATCCACCCGCCCCGGACCGGCCTACCGGTCCGCTAATCGGTTGGTAGACGTGACAATGTTGCAACCGCTCTCCTCAGAATCGAACCGTCCACCAAGACCTCAGCAAATCGGGGAACTCCATCAGCCCCAGTTACCAAACGAAGGATGCGCCCCCTGCGCCATCTGAGTGGCGGAAGGTTAGCCTCCTTGATCAAAACGAGGTCACCAATCTTGGGGGGATCGGTCTTGTCGGTCCACTTAACGCGTTGCTGGAGTATGTGCAAATATTCCAAATTCCAGCGTTTCCAAAAGCTCTGAGTAATCTGCCGTACCAATTCAAAACGCGAAAGACGACCAGGTCTCGTATCAATATAGGGGTACTCAGGCAAGGCGACAAGTCGGCGACCAATCAAAAAATGGCCCGGCGTAAGGGCCTCCAAATCACTCGGATCTGAGGAGATCGGGCACAACGGCCGAGAGTTCAAAACGGCCTCGATCTTATAAAACACAGTTGCGAGTTCCTCAAAGGTAAGGACAGATTCACCGATGGTCCAGCGCAAGTGTGCTTTGGCCGATTTTACGGCGGCCTCAAATATACCACCCCAGTGTGGACAATTTGGTGGGGAAAACAACCAATTTATCCCACGTCGGGCAAGTCTATCACCTATATCAGCCTTGTTGGTTTCAAGGAAATTAACAACGCCATTCAAATAATTATAAGTGCCCTTAAAGTCAGTGCCGCAATCAGAACGGATCAAGGAATGCAGCCCTCTGCGGTATACAAATCTGTCAAATGTGGCTACTAACGCCTGGCCGAAGAATTATTCGGAGTGTAGTCTTTCGCTGCATCCCTTGCTATAAGCTCAAGGCTTCTACCATGCAGCCCTTGATGGGAGACTTACCAGCAGATCGCGTAACTGAGAGCAGGACGTTTGACGGTGTTGGCACGGACTTCGCTGGTCCCTTTTTGGTGAAAACGTCGACACTTCGAAACAGCAAGACTGGTAAGGCCTACTTGTGTGTTTTTGTTTGTCTCTCCACAAAGGCCGTACACTTAGAACTGGTCTCCTCGCTTACGACCGAGGCGTTAGTAGCCACATTTGACAGATTTGTATACCGCAGAGGGCTGCCTTCCTTGATCCGTTCTGATTGCGGCACTGACTTTAAGGGCACTTATAATTATTTGAATGGCGTTGTTAATTTCCTTGAAACCAACAAGGCTGATATAGGTGATAGGCTTGCCCGACGTGGGATAAATTGGTTGTTTTCCCCACCAAATTGTCCACACTGGGGTGGTATATTTGGGGCCGCCGTAAAATCGGCCAAAACACACTTGCGCAGGACAATCAGTGAATCTGTCCTTACCTTTGAGGAACTCGCAACTGTGTTTTGTAAGGTCGAGGCCGTTTTGAACTCTCGGCCGTTGTGCCCGATCTCCTCAGATCCGAATGATTTGGAGGCCCTTACGCCGGGCCATTTTTTGATTGGTCGCCGACTTGTCGCCTTGCCTGAGTACCCCTATATTGATACGAGACCTGGTCGTCTTTCGCGTTTTGAATTGGTACGCCAGATTACTCAGAGCTTTTGGAAACGCTGGAATTTGGAATATTTGCACATACTCCAGCAACGCGTTAAGTGGACCGACAAGACCGATCCACCCAAGATTGGTGACCTCGTTTTGATCAAGGAGGCTAACCTTCCGCCACTCAGATGGCGCAGGAGGCGCATCCTTCGTTTGGTAACTGGGGCTGATGGAGTTCCCCGATTTGCTGAGGTCTTGGTGGACGGTTCGATTCTGAGGAGAGCGGTTGCAACATTGTCACGTCTACCAACCGATTAGCGGACCGGTAGGCCGGTCCGGGGCGGGTGGATGTTTGAAATAGAATTAGTTTTTATTATAAGTCAAATCGATTAGATAGATTGAGTAACATTTTGTTTAGTCTATTGAAAATTTCTGACAATGGTCACACTGAACTGTCACTTCCTTCCCGCCTTAAAAAATTAACACGCCGGTCTTGGTCGTCTCGTACGTAAAATATCGCCCTTTGAATTAACGCGAATTGAATTAACTTGTATAATTGAACTTAATTGAGTAAACCGTCTTGAATGCCGCCTGATCTAGTGCTGGCAACGGTAAATTGTGATAAAAGACATTGTGAACTATTGATTGACATTTGCGAAAATTGTGAATCCGGTATCGACGTCCACGTGCCAACGTGTCTTGAAAACGTCGCGTTTGCAGCTTAAAAGCTAAGTATAAGATACTTCATTCATTTATTTTGGCCAATATACTTGTATGAATGTGTCTAATTTAGCTCAAGCCTGACATCAGTAAAGATATCGGGTAAGTGAAGTATAATATTGATAGTTGTAATTTGGATTTCAATTCATCACTGTGCAACGCAGTGCATTGTGTCTGGATCATTGTCCATCGTGGTCAGGTACATATATTACACCTTCCACTGCAACTCTGTCCTGAAAATCCCTACCTGGCTACGGTCATTCTAGACAGCGGGTATGTTTAGAAACCGCTTAGTTTTTTAACGAAGTGTCGTGACAACCAAGTGATACCCATAGGAGTGCGCATTAAACCGCGCAAGGACATTCCTTATTCCGAAGGCATTCTACACAATGCCAATGTTCGACTTTTAAGACAATTAATAATTTGGACCAAACCACTTGATAGAACTGCATCAACCACAAGTCTTATCCACCGATCGTCACTATTACTCCAGGGTAGTACGTGAAGCGGTAGAAATCAAGAAATATAACAATTTCAACCGGGAGGATGGATATAGATTATCGGCTACTTGGAATCCAGTCATCAGCAAATGTAAACACCGCCGCAGTGATAAATCTCAACAGTGTGTAGACGTCATTAGTGTAGTGTGTCGGAGTACCGACATTGCGAACTTAAATAAAGACCAAGTGAGGGTAGGTGCCGAAACCCGCACTTCCACAAGACGGCGCCGAGCTCTCATCAGTCTCTCCGCGACCAAGCTCGGTGCAAGACGAGCGAAGCGTCGGAAACAAATAGGTATTTATACCTTAAATAAGTTAAGTTAACGCGATTAAGACCCGCTAAATTATTTAGTAGCCATATATAATAATGGGCAGGAATACCGAATGTAACCGAGCGCACAGCTAGTAAATACATAATTAGGATGATGATGATAATATAAAAAATATAGCCCAAAAAATAATTCTTTAAGTTAAGGTGAAATTAAAGAATATATTTTAGGCTAGACAAATAATAAAATTGATATTTTTAGTCCAGAGTTCGGTCGCTTAAAATATAAAGTAATATCTACTAGCAGAAGAACTTTTTTAAAACTTGACTAAAAAAACAAACAGGTTTTAATATTAAAATTGTTCAATTATTTCATTCTATGAAGTTCTGTGTAACTTTTTTAGCTTTTCAATTTCCTACGAACAGCTTTCCTCAGAACTTTACATAACTGTTAATACTTTTTTATCGAAGTCCTTCTGCGAGTTAAAATATTGTTCGTATCTTAAAGTTTTTCTGTTCATACATATTTATTGATAAGTATTCGATGGCCTCATAAATACATTGTAACTCAAAATCTGTGCATTGGTTTTTTGATTTAGCATACATACATAGACTCACGCCTTTGCAACGATCCTGACATACCTCTCTTGCTTCATTCGCTCCCATAAATGCCCCATGCATGCTCTTCTGTTCAGGGCACTTCTAACCTGTCCTGTTTTTACGATGTCTCCAATCTAGTCAGAGAACGTCCGCTTAGGTCTTCCTCTTCGTCCTGTCCCATTCACACTTGCCTTATAGATCTATTTGACATAAATTCTATCTAAATGGGATTTCAAGAATGTCGGTTTTTGGAGTAGTTAGAGCAGCCGCGTTTCTTGCCAATCTGTCGTAAATTTATGGCATGTAAATTCTTAGTGCATCCCTAAGTTCCTCAAAGAACATACATACATGCTAAATTTTGGCTCTTTGCGCCTAGTACTCTCGGCTGTGCCTTGTCTATCTGTTATTTAGTAATGGAAGAATTTTAAATATATTTTTTAAAGACAACTGCTGCATTAGGACTTAATCCTGTGTAGCGGGGAACTTTACAAACATACAACTATCGGACACAATGAACACCCAGACTCGAAACAACAATTTAGCACATACTGCCGATCCCGTGGCAATTTCGGGCAATCACTTCTTAGTGCACTCTCTTAGATCTCCCTGCGCCCAATAGTTTTGGCTTTGACAACGTATAGCAGGCAGTGCCACTTCATTTCATTAGCTGGGTGTCGTAAGAGGTGACTTAAGAAAATACACGAAGCCAAGGGTATCTTGCAGGCGAGAATCGAGTTCTTCGTTTCTTCACCTTCTTTCACCAAACCCCGTGCTAACCCTTCTGGCTAGCAAGTTATAGTAGGCTGCATCCTCCTATAGCCTCACATATCATATCATATTTGTGGTAAAAAATAAATATATATAAAAAATAACCGTTCAAACCTGTAGGTATATACATATAATTACAAAAAAAGGTATACAATTTTTTCCTATGCGATATAAAACGTTGCTTTATGCCAAATTTCAAGATTCTACATCGACTATAGAGTACCTTTTAGTTTTAACTTGAGCATTTGATATGAATTTCAATTTTATATCTCTTTGGGTTCATGAGGAAAGGGATAGTAACTTTAAAATTATTAAAAAGAATTATTACGGTTTTCGCAATTTTTCCTTTGTCTGTGCTATAAGACATTGCTTCATGACAAATTTCAAGATTCTGAGTTCACGGAAGTCCCCTGTGGGCTTTGATTCCTAAAGTAGCTTGCACTGCATCGAAAGTTGCTTAGACCATATGATTCACACATAATTTACAAAAAAAGACCGCAAAGATGGGATCATTTTCATAAAAAAATCTCAACATGATTGAAAATATATGACCACTGTCATCAGCTCAGTCGAGAAACGTCTACTACTTGCTAATAAGCCCCTCCTCCGCCCTAAGAAATGAAAAATAAATAAATATACTACATATTTATAAAAAAATCAATCATTTTATTTAAATTCTTCAATTTGATACTGCCTAGTAACAATCCCGTTAAACGTCTCATTCCAAAACCAGTGCAATAGATTACGGCTCATCCAAGGTCAGATCTAACAATCAGCCCCCTGTCTCCCTTAATCCGTCTAATACATCACCGCCGCAATCCAGGATAGTGATGGATTGCGCATTCACTGCCATCGATTACAACTCGATTACGATATAGATAGCTAAATCATCGTATTACAAAAACGAGTCTGTAGGTACGGCTGGGGTTGCTAAGTAATAGGAACTTGTTTTCTTTCTTTTTAAGGTTATTTATTTCCACAGGCTTTGTCCTAAAATGCAACTACTGCTCTAATTATAAGTCCTCCGAGACAAACATTCAATCTTTTCATATTCATAGAAGGTAGAAGAGTCTTGCTGAATTCAGCACAAATGTGTCGGTTCGACCGTAGACACGTGACAAAGAACTCTCAGACTCGGAACTAAAACTTGTGGATCACACAAAATGTCGGTAAGTGTGAGATCGAACCCACAACATTTATGGTATTGCTAAACGTTGAAAGGAGCGCTAAAACCACAAATTAGTTGGTAGTGCGGTAGACCAGAAAAAACTAAAAGCAATGCAATACCAATATTTTAAAACTTTGTCCACGAACAGCATAGAAATATAACCAAAAAATGTTTGAACCATAGAGGGATGATAATATTTTGGTCTCTGCCGTCCACTTACTAGAGAAACGCTACATTATTTTATTCTATTTTTATATTTCCAAATAGAAGAAATTGTGAAACTCTGTCCTTTACATTATGACTATTAAAATAATATTGATAGCAGCAGTAAGGTAAGGAATTACGTGCAATCTAGACAAAATAAACCTACCGTACAATTTCTAAATCCATCTCACATACCACATTAAACCAAAGTTTTAAAATTACCTATGTACCAACCCTTTTAATCCTAAGCAAACATAAAACTAAATAATTCTATAACAAAATGCTCACCTGGTGAAATAGGACGTCAAATTAATTTGTTTACAAATATAGCTTTGCTTACCCTTTAAAAGGAAAATCAGGATCCAATGATGTATGAATATAACCGTCTCCTGTGTTTTCAAACGTAAATGCGATTCAAATGTCGGAAAAAGGGCTGAAAAACTTCAACGATCTGCAAATAGCGAACCCTTTTAATATAATAAAGCTGGGACTTTGCGTTTAATCAGTAAGCTAAGTAAAAGGAAGGTTTTATATTTGTAAAGGTGAATAAGGCGATGATAGCTACATTTTTACTTGTATATTGAAGATAAAAACCGCTGTACCTATAGAATTACTAAACATAAGTTTATGTAAAGGACACTTAAAATTAAATACAATATAATAATAATTTTGGATTAAAACTTATTATATATTTTATAACAAAATATATTGTCAATATTTGGGTACCTTGGAATATTATGATATGCAATAAGCTTGTACTGACCATATTCCCTAGACAGTAAACATGAAAACTAAGAAAGTGTAACTAGAAACTTAATGAGAGTCGTGATTCGAAGTGGAGTAAACTTGAGAAACCAAAGTAAAGTCAAAAACTCTACTGAATCGAGAACAAATGTCATAAAACATTTTAAACATACACATTTAAACACAATCAGTAGAGACCTACTGGGAAACGTTTTTTTTTTAATTTTCACATTTTTTAAACCGCAATTAAAATCGCGCGCGTACAATTCTCGAAATACCTACTTATCCATGGGGTCATAAGGCATCTAAAGAACATATTGGCGGGGTAAATACATCGATTTTGTACCTAATTAGAAAAACTCCATACTAATTTTGAGCCTCAATATCTCCTGAACCAGTAATTTCCCAGGTATGGTGCCGAAGTAAAAAAATGTTCGTAGTGATTGGTAAACATGGGATTTCAGTTTTCGTTAAGGGTATTTTTACACCCTGTATGTAAATATTATTATCTATGACTTCCAGTCATATCTAGAAAGTTGTAAATTTTAATGAAAATAAACATAATATTGGCTTTCTGTAACAGTGGTCAAATTTTTCTGGAAGAATTTTCATTAATTTGGCGACTTTTTTGTAGTTTTTTAACACGTAAGAAAATTCAAGCCAATAATAGTGTACCATGTATGTCAATGATAATGAGTACAGATAGGATACTCTATTATGGAATTTGATGTTTTTTAATCATAGGCAATAAATAATTTGCTCCTAGCCTAGCTATCCTAAAATATTAAATAATTGTCCACAAATGTAATATATTACAGACAACTAGCTAGTATAACGCATTAACATTTTAAGGCATGGAGATTTTACGCTGTGTTTGAATTAAAACATCAGAATGAACTTAAACAAAATCCATTAAAATGTTACAGTAAATTTCCATTCGGGGTAACCTGCGTCAAAAGACGCAATTTATTTTTACTAGGTGTACAGAATCTTATGCGCGAATAAAAGTTTACCATCTGCAATTTGCACCCGCATTGCCGCAATGTTGGCTGCGGGATGTACGTTGCGATCCTATAAACGTGCATTTAGCTTTACACTTACCTCTTCTTGACATCTGAAAAAATATATTTTTTTCCTAAAATAAATGCAAGCTAAGCCCAAGAATGTAACATTTTAATGAAGTAAAACCAAATGTTGACATTCCAGGTTCCAGTACCACACAATTTTAAAAGATCCTGTTGACAGCGCATAATATCGATATAAACCCGATCCATTGACATATTAGTTTCCAATGACACGTACCTATGTACCGTTGCGCTCATTCGATTTGACATTATCTCTGTTTGACATAACTGTCGCTAAGTCACTTAGTAGAAATTCTTTGTTTACAAAAAGTCAAAATAGCTAATATTATATAACTAAGAAGATATACACTAAAATATTAAAATAAAGAAAGCTGCATGCTTTGTGCAAAGCTACTGAAGTTGTCAAGGAGAAGAATCAACTCAAAGTTAGGGTGTGCCAAGGCGCACCAAGTTGAAACTTAGTACAAAATGGTTAAACTCGCTTAATGTGCTTTGTTGAGTGAAAAGTTGTTGCGATGGAGGAAATAATTGTACCTTGCGGTACGGAACGAATTTGTCACCTAATTTTATGTCTTATGTAACGAAAATCATAAAGTTTTGAGTGGCTTTATACCTTGCTTTACTGAATGATTATATACATTTTAAGTCTACGTGGAAACAAATATTTTACCAGAATAGATTTTGTAGATATTTTGAAGAACAAGATTAATATTTGTAATTGGAGTCTTATATTATTTTGGCAGCTGTTAGTAAATAATAGTGTCTATATTTTTGAAATGGCAACATTTATATTTCAAGCTTTATGAACATATTAAAGTTGATGGCGGACTTAGTCCTAAAGTAGTCTCTGCCTACTGGCAGAAACTGCTTAAGGTTTACTAACCTTAAGCAGTTTTTGTTATAATACATACATATGTACATACATAGACTCACGCCTGTTTCCCGGAAGGGTAGGCAGAGACTACGGAACGCCATGTGCAACGATCCTGACATATCTCTCTCGCTTCATTCACTCCCATCAGATTCCTCATGTATGCTCTTCTGTTCAGAGTACTTCTAACCTGTCCTGTCCTTGTTTTAATACGTGCACAAAAATACCTAGTCTTTACTAAAAAGTTAATGTAAGACAATTTAGGTGTAATTAAAATATTTGTATTGATGGATAATATAATAATTAGAATACTTCATTAAGAATACATTGTTATAACATAACAGATCGGATTATGTGAGATACAAATTGGACTAACAAATAATGAACGGTATAATAAATATGATTTGAACATTTATAGACTATCATTATTATAATAAATATGTGTATTAAACATAATCTATTGGGAATAAATTATGCGGATGGTCGCCTACTTATGTGATGTACTTTTATGATTAAAACAATAATCATACAAATTAGTAGCCGTAATATTGGCTATCAAATATTCTATTAACCTCGTAAGTCCTGGCTCTTTTTAATAGCCGCGTTTATATCTGCCGGATGTACTGAACCAAGTACAAACTAAGATTAGTTTTGCGCCCACACACCGAGACAAAATATTGTCGGTTTTACAAAGTTATCTAGTTCTTTGTATTTTTTACGTTGTGTTTAGAACAAAAATATCTACAAAATGTTAAAGGTTTAATTAATGTACTTATTAAAAAAAGAAAATATTCCCTTTAAAAGTCACATGAGTAAAACAGTAACTATTGAACTGAGTATTTAAGACTTAAGCTTAGTCAACATAATTTGTTGTTTGTTTTGTATAAGTCAACATGTTTGTGTAAATCCGCAAGTAGCGGTGTCAATTTACTTTTTACAATATAAAGTACTAAGAAGATGCTAAAAAAATCTTTCTTACACACAAAGTTAATTAATAAACCTAAGGAAAATTTAATTTCATTACAGTAACTACTGCAGAAAACACACACGTGCAAAAAACGGCAAGTAAACAGGTTGCATGTAAAGATAAACTTATAAACTGTATGTCATTATTATCATTCAGTCCTTATCTTGGTTCTTGGATGTTAATTATTAATAATCCTAGACTAGATCGCTCATCTCATCACTTGCACTACGCTCATAGTACATTCATGCACTTGTACCTCTGCTTATCCGCACCAAAATCGTCGGCTTCGTGCTTTTTAAGCTCGATGAATTGAACCATATCCACGTACTGCCTCTTTTAGATCTTCGTCTTCCGGCTCCGAAGACGAAATGAGATGCTACAAGATAATTCATCGTGTTCAGGTGTGTAGACGTTTTCATTATAATCTGTTTCACCCAAGTCAAAATTTATTGAATGTTTATTAAATTTGATAATGGATGAAAGCTCAATTAAAAAACCATACGCAATAAAGACCGGACTTACTTCCACAAGTTCAAATTTCTATGTAACCAACGCCTAACGTCTCATGACAAGTGCAAATTATTTTGACCGGTCATTAACCTACTTAAATACAAAGGTTTCTTTCAAATATGATTTCGTTTACGATAATTGTAATTATTTTTTACTGATTCATCTAAAAAACACAACACAGCCCAAAATGTAGTTAATATAATCAAATTAACTTACCTCTTGCCGGCCGGCGAACAGACCGTGAAGACATTTTGCTAAAAAGTGTCACTGATACCAAATGTTGGCATGACCCGTCTAATATAACGTAATTGAAAATAAAATGAGATTAGCCGTAGCTGAGTTGCCATTCATAAATATCTACACGGTAAACTAGGAATGAAAAATTTGTGCTTGGGTGAGTACATCAGGCAGATACTCTTGCTATGTATTTTAAATGTCAGGACTGAACTACTAAGCTTGATATGTACTTGTATATGTACATAGGGACTTACAAAGATAAATATTATTATACCGTTTAGTTATACGTTATAACTTTAAAGAAAAATTTTCTGAAGGTAAGTTATAGTTAGAGAGAAGGTAAGTTTTAGTGTTATCGCGGTTGTATGTTACATACAACCGCGACCGCGACCTATATATATATATATATTTTTTTTTAAAAGACAACTCCCGCACTAGGACTAAATCCTGTGTCGCGGGGGACTTTACAAACATACAACTTACGGTCACAAAGAACACCCAGAGTCGAGACAACAATTTATGAATCACACAAAGTGTTGCCTCGTGTGGGGATCGAACCCACAACACTCGGCGCAGTGTCAAGCGGCGAGGCGACCGCTTAAACCACTACGCCAGCCGTGCAGTCAGTGCTATATATATATATATATAATATGGAACTCAGTCCAGAGTGAATGCCGGGGTCACCAGAAACTGCAGATATCGAGTCCAAGTTCGCGCTGGGGTTCAGGCGGTGGTCGTAAGGGTTAGAAGAATCTTCGAAGTCCATTATCAAGCTTGTTCGTAAATAAAATAGCAAAGTCGCAAAAGAAACGATCACGCAAACCGAGTTTATAAACAAGATAGGTTGGTAGTCGACTTGTGTCATGACTCATGACAGTCAAATATGGGGTTGCAAATAAAAAAAGCATAGACCTTTATCGAATCGTTATGATTATTTTGCTTATTATTGGCTTAACTATATAAAATAATACGTTTTCTTTATAATTATTACTTAACTAACATTAAAATCACCACTTTCTTATTTATTTTTCACTTCTTATATTTTTATTTAATTTTAAAATCTCTTGTTTCGTTGAAGTTATTTATAACGTGGCAACACTGGAATTACAACATGACGATTATCTCCGTTAAGATACTTTTTTTATTAAAAATATTTTACTATCTTCTTTCGTTAAATGAATAACATGAAGAATTATTAGAAATTACTACATATTTTTTCGTCATACGCATAATCTTGGGCGGCTGATAGCCAAATATAAACATTTGCCTTTTATCTCATTTGGGATTTGAACCTATAACTTTCAGTGCTTATGTTAAAAGTGTAAAGTGGCAAGTTGGTCGCTTTTGCCTACGCCGCCGCTTACGCACTCAACAATTATAAATACAAAAATACTTTCGTAGTCTATATACACTTATTTTGTACGCAGGTAATATAAAAATATGTATACATTTCTGACAAAAGAAATCAAATAAAATCTCCATCATTTTTATTAGTACAAGATAACTTCTAATATATGATATTCTGTCAAATCTGTTAAGATCAGGTAAGTGAACTTCGATCTTAAAGTCTGGGACACAATGATAATGATGATGAGGGTGATGACGATCTTCTGATAATCACGACGGGACACTTCTGAGCTTAGCTCTCACTCTTCTAAGCTTCTCACTTCTTTTAGAGCTATCACAAGTAACCTAACCTAACATTAAACCCAAAGAAATCCGATAGCGATTTCGAATTTGTACATGTTTTTGCATGATTCGTTTTTTTATTAAATTCCGGATTTGACCTAGTTTGTGGTTTTACATTAATATATACATAGCATAACATCAAAACATTTACATAAAGATGACGAAATCTCAAACAAATATCCCAAAATATCTGTTACGTCCGCTTTTACACGACCGAGGGTGACCCTTCTTACCTTACCTTTCGCGGTCATCATTCCATGGCATAGATACTTATTATAAATCTATTCATTACCACAAACGGATTACTGGTACTTTGGTTACAGAGGCTCAAAATCCTTTAGTATGGAGATTTTGAAGGAGTTTGATGGAGCAAAGGAGATAGATTTATCAGAAGCTGGGTACTGTATACATTATTTGTGGAAGTGGTTTGAATTACGAGCTTTATATATTGTACGGTAGTACGCCTAAACTGCTACAATTAGAGTATTTAGGCTGAAAATAATATTTTATAATTAAGTAAATTGAACCGAATTTTATTTAAATCCATAAATATATACTGCTAGACTTCAACCGACGCAACAGGGGTAGGCCTCCCGCAAGGTGGACCAACGATCTGGTTAAGATCGCGGGAAGCGGTTGGATGCGGGTGGCTCAAAATCGGTCTGTGTGGAGAACCTTGGGGGAGGCCTATGTCCAGCAGTGAACGTCTCTAGGCTGACATGATGATGATGATGATGATGATGATGAGACCTCAACCGCTGCTCCACCCGCAAGAATTATACAGCTTAACCTTCCTCAGGAATCACATTACCTATTGTTGAAAAGTGTAAGAAAATCCTTCTGTAGTTTTTGAGTTTATCACGCTCATACTCAGATAGTAGCCAAGGTGACTACAATTTATAATATACATCACCATCACCATCAGCTCTGTATATATACTGTCGCACTGCTGGGCCCCGTGCCCTCTTCTCACTATGAGAAGGGTAAGGCTATGTCCACCACGGGACTATGTCCACCACGCTGGCCAAGTGCGGGTTGGCAGACTTCACATGTCTTTCAAGAACATTCTCGAGAACTCTCAGACATGCAGGTTTCCTCACGATGTTTTCAATATACATAAATAGATATTATAATTTGATATGGTGATGATGATGAAAGTATGGCAAAGTAATGGTAAGCGGCCGTATAATAAAGCGCAGAGTGCTTTGGATTAGATCTCAGCATGAGGCAGCACTTTCTGTGCGCAAAAAGAATGTTTTGAGCCTGGATAATCTTTGTGTCTTTTTACAAGAAAAAATGAATAAACGGAACGGAAACCAAACAATTAAAAATAGCAAAGAATTGTGTAGCGAATATATCTTTTGATTGCTATTATAAAAAAAAGCTTCAAAACACTGTACTGACTTCTAAATATGAGTATCTGGTATATGTAGTACCAACCCTTCTCTAATATTTATGTAATAGATCTTTATCGCATAACTGATCGAAAATAAAAGTGAAATACCATTGTATTTGAAACAATGTTTTGACATGCAGACCAGCTATAGTCACAAGGTGATTCATCTATAGTGGTCCATAGTCAACCCAACGAATATCACGGATGGTATATCACAGATATTTTTTTCATAATGATGGCATTAAGACATATTGCATAAACATAAGATGTGTAAAAATGGCGGCAGTTTGAAAAGATTAAGCTTGGCATGTGTTAAATCTAGATCAGTGCGTTTACAGGAAATGTATAAGATGTGCATAATTATAAATGTTTAAATATTCAGCAATGTTATTCTAATTAACCGGAAGATTATGTGGTAGAAACGAATTATACGACCCAGCGTTAAGTCGTATAATTAGTATTATCTTGTACATAATATTGACAACATTGTACTCCACTTCGCTCCAATTACTGTATCTCAAGCTCAAACGTAATAGTCACTGACTTTGACTTTTCACTCCATAAAACAGTACCATATACGGCATTAGAAGCATCTTTTGCCACAAGATTTTAGGTCAATGTGTCTAAAACAACAACAATCTCAGCTATAATGTTATTTGTTAAAGACACTTCATGCAAGAAGCTGCGGCTTCTCCCATTATCGTAAACTAACCACCTAAACAGTCCAAACGATAATTTCAATTTAACTCATGTGGATGCCTTAAAAGCTTCCCAAATTGTTTGAGACTCAGAGGGTGGGATAGGGAGAAATGGGGCTAACGCAATTAAACGGCAGCCTCCTCCAGCCAAATTAATTTTGTTGACATATTGTAAATCTCTGTTTATTAATTTGGATTATAAATTTCTATGTATTTTTTTATAATGTTCGAGATAATAATGTTAACAATGATTAAGTTTCTCTTCAGGTTTATTAAGAGGAATTATTCATTACGGTTGCTCAATTATGTTAAGATCATAGTAATAATGATGTTATGAAGACTTATCTGTTATCATTATTTCGGATGCAATCAATTATTGCTTTGGGAAGCAAATCCTGGTACTATCAAAAACAGTTCTTCTGTTAAGGCGTATCTTTGTGGCTCATATGATACAATTTATTTTTCTTAAAATTGCTACATACGCTGCCTACAATTCATTATTCTAAATAAAATAAACGTGATGAATCTACATTTTCAGTTAATATTTATATTAAAAGAGAAGAAGATACATATACATATTTCTTTCAAGTGTTATAAAAGCATACATATTTTATCTATACACACAAATTACATAGCTGCCTGTGCTCGACTTGTCTAATATCTGGCGAGCGACGGAAGCTGTGTCCCGCCAAGTACAATCTTCTTACCAAGCCAGTGATGTTTATTAAATAATAGTTTCCATTATAGTTCAGTGTTGCGTCGCTAAGCTTCTTAATTTTCATTAAATAACATAGATCTTCCATTATCTAAAATTAGATAAATGCAGGTTTCGAAATTAGTAAGTGTATCTTAAATAAATGCTGAATCATAATAAGCACTTCATTGCGAGCAGGTGTGCTGAAAAATATAGATTTTAAAACTAGTAACAGAAAGAAACAGTCACAAAATTTGTACTTAATTGTTTTAATTTCTACTTCAACATCCATTTAGTCATTTATATTTCCTACATTTATAGTATTGTGAAATCAGATACACGATTAATTTAAACAAACAGTAATACTTTTATTATTTATTAACGACCACAAAATTTAATTAATTTTAACATAAAACAATTATAACTACTTATATACTACTTACTACTAAAATTAAATTAATATATTAAAATATAGGTGCAATACAAAAAAAAGAAAAAAAAAATCAAAGGGCGTCGTGAAAGTCCTCCACATCGCCGTCTATTGGAAACGTGCCCAGAAGACTGGCAGCATTGCCACGCTGTATGGCAATGCTAATTTTTTGAGCTTCATACATACCAGCCTTCTGGTCACGCGAGGCGTCGACAAGTCTCTTCGTAAGTTCTCTATATAGAGATCTAGCACTTGGGCCCCATGAACCCAACGTTTCAACTCCAAACGGCTCAAATACGTAATCCCCTACGAGATTTACGTATTTGCGCCGTTTTATAGTCTCCGCTGTGGCAGCAGCAGCGCCCGCACAACCCGCTGTGCTAGGAAGATGAGATGGCGCAAGGGTATCGACACACGTTGCGTCCCACACAAAGGCCTACCCAACTTCCAAGGCAGTAGAGACATTCTCTGGTCTTTTACCATCGCTGCGTGCCAAACCCTGAGGTTCAAGTTGGGCTAGAACGCCAGCGGTGACAAGAGCCCGACGGAGAATGTCATTAAGGTTGCTGTGTCGTGAAATACGACCTGCACTCCTGCTGCATAATAGGCCATGGCGACCAAGGCTGTCGACAGCCTCCCTACAGTGACAACGATGTGGAGCGACACATGGCGCACCTAACCGGAGGTAAGAAGCGATGCGAAAGGTCGTGTCGTCCAACATGATACCTATGTTGGACGATGGCAGTGCTTGAAGCCAGAGCCTCGACTCCCACTCTCCCACAGCCAGCAAACGAGCACGCTCTGCAGCATTGTACGATGTACGGAGGAGATTTTCTCGTACTGCGCTGCAAAGCGGCCCGTCCCACTGCCTGCGTCCCACGGCACCTCAGAATCGACCAGTGTGGGTGCTAAGATTTTCCTGGTTAACTCTGCAGTGCTGTGGACCGATGACAGAAATGCTGGTAAGCTCACGTCGGAAATTTTGCGTACGCCAAGCCCACCCAGGCGAACAGGTAATGTCGCCTGTAGCCATGCTCGGTCGTTCAGAGCCACATTTAAAATGTTGCTTAGGGTGGTTTGTAAAAATTTTGTCAATATTGTCTAGTGGGCTTGGGTTTTTCCAAACTTAGGCACAAAAACACAGTATCGAATAATAGTGAAAGCCGAATGTATATTAATTTTGAGCAGGCGGTCCAAAATTTCACTAAAATTTTGAATTTAAATAATCCGAAATGTACTCTGTTGTATTATAATAGACAGAAACTAATATTTCCCATAACATATTGTATCATTATCTTGAGTTGATCACTGCCACAAATTTTCTAATTTCATTTAAATGTCATGATTATTCGTGTAGGGCAGACTTTGCCGAACAATGGGACAGTACAGGTTAAAAAAAAGATTATCCACAAATAGTTGTGGGTATTTCTGTGCCCGTAGCTTGCATGTTTGTTAAATAGTTGTTCTTAAAAAAGGTACTAAGGAATCGGTTTTTGTTGTCTCTATGAGATTCAAAGATTTTGATGTCAGATAATTTAAATGTCATAATTTTTTTAGTAACTATTAAAATATACATGGAAACCTGATTATGATACCCACTTTTCGCCAGATATACTTTAGTCCCACGTAATAAGGGGCGAGCTTATTGCCGTACCGGGCACATTTCCAGACTCCGTGCTGCTACTGAGAATTTCGTGACAGAAAAACCCAATAACACTGCCCAACCCAGGAATCGAGCCCGGGACCTCCCGATCCCACGTGCACATTTATGCCGCGAGACCAACGAGGCAGTCGTATAGGGTTTGATGTCGAGTTTTCCGTCTCTACGCAAAGATGGTATTTGCATCGTGTTATCCCTTAGTCGCCTCCTACGACACCCACGGGAAGATAGGGGGTGGTGACACTTGTATTCTATGCCGTCAGCCACACGGCAATATATATATATATATATTAATGACAAATCCCACTCTAGCAATAAATCTTGTATAACTCTACAATTATCCAACCAGCAGTCACATTTATCACCCAGACTCGAAACAACAATTTATGGATCACAAAAAAAAACTTACTTTCATAATAATCTCAGCTACCATTTCTTTTTTAATCTCCACGGGTGGTGAAATAATAAACACATTTACCCTTCTATTTATTTCACAAAATGTCTGTTTTACCAAACAAGTCATAAGAATCAACTGTTGCAACACAAAATCTGGTGCGGCTATCAATCCGTTCGTATACAGGAAAACAGCTCATAATCCCTTACGTTGATATTTGTTATCAAAACTAATGAACCATGTTCGAGAGGCCCTTTTTCTGCGTCAATAAAAACAGTCTATTTATGACCCCGTAGGAAGGTATATTCTCCTGTTTTCCTAAACTCCAGAAGTTTCCTGAAGCAGGTTACTTTTCGTTCATTAAATCCGCTTTTTGGGTCATTCGTTCCACGTGCTTTAGGTATGTTTATACTGGTTGAAAGTGCTTTTAGTTCATACATCTTGATAATGGCATGGGATTTTAATGCAACCATAACTAGCAGTTTTAATGGAAGACAGTTAAATCAACATTAGAAATCCCTTGAGTACGGTTGGGGTAACCGATATCTAGTAGTAGTAGTAGTTTAGAAAATAGTGGTATTGTTTTACACATTGTGCGGTATTGTATTTTACACAATCAAAATAGAATTATGTGTGATGTGTGATTGATGAAGAAAAAGTGATTTAATTTACTTAGTACTTGATTTACGTGTGTTTAAACTTTTTGATGCTTTTAGTCTTATCGGTAAGTAATCTGTTTCAATGTAGATATTTAACAATAAGTTAAAATTTACTACATTGTCTTCAGTATTAGGTGTTTATAAAATTTATCTGAGAAATCATGTAGTGCTTTTATCTATGTAAGAGTTAACAACGGTTAGCCATTTTAATTTGTTTGGAATATAGAAATACATCTCTGAATGTACAATATACCAAAATGTATATACTTGATGAAGATTAAGCATATACATTAAAATATTAAAATAATGTAAGAGTGAAGACTCTTACATAATTTTAATAATATACCAACGTTTTCGAGACATTAAACCAGTGAGGCATGAATGTACAAGTAACAACTATCATATCATCTACATAGGTTGTGGTCTAGACATCACAGCTAAGGGATTAATCCTGTACCATCCAATTACAGATCCAAGTAATTGAACCCGTGATATTAACAATTCTGCCCATGCCTACACCCCTAATGGCACTTGGGAAACTTGAAACTTATATACATAATTATATGAATTATGGCTATTTATTTAACTTGGCTTCATCCGAGCATATACACGAATTGACGAAAAGTTTCTTCACGTATGTGGACGATTGGGTTTCTATCTGTATCGACGTGAAGGTAAACGAATGGCAGAGTTTTTAACTTCTAGAAGTGATACTAGATCATTGTTTTTGGTTTGCTGTAGTAAACATTTCTAAAGCTAAAACTCACATAGTTGTGTGTAATTCTATAAAAAAATATTCACTTAAATATATTTATACGTCGGTATAATAATATCCTTGTGTTCGTGTGTAAATACTTCACAAAACTGATAAGGCTGCAGTGATTTTAATAAAAAAATAGCTATTTACTAATAAAACAGTTGACGGTAGTGAAAATACAGAATAATGTGGTACAGTTATTAACCCATATTATATTAATCGTTTGAAAACTCGCCTACGGGCATATAATATCTATACAATTAAAATGTGACAGTATAAATCAAGCTTTGTCGTATGTAAAATATAATGTACATATTATATGAGTACACGTTTCAATATACAATTCAACGCACAAATTGCACTCGTATAAGCTATGTGTAGGCTTTGACGCTGACATTTATCCTCTAAAGGAGACACAATAGCTCTAATCACCACACTTAGAGAGATGTCGCTCGCGTCATCAACTGCAAAGAAAAACGCTAAATTGTCACTCAAAGCTACTCAAGGCACATCTTGCGGAATAATGTCCGTTATTTTTAGTATTCAGAACAAAGAATCAGGTTTCCATGTATATTTTAATAGTTACTAAAAAAATTATGACATTTAAATTATCTGACATCAAAATCTTTGAATCTCATAGAGACAACAAAAACCGATTCCTTAGTACCTTTTTTAAGAACAACTATTTAACAAACATGCAAGCTACGGGCACAGAAATACCCACAACTATTTGTGGATAATCTTTTTTTTAACCTGTACTGTCCCATTGTTCGGCAAAGTCTGCCCTACACGAATAATCATGACATTTAAATGAAATTAGAAAATTTGTGGCAGTGATCAACTCAAGATAATGATACAATATGTTATGGGAAATATTAGTTTCTGTCTATTATAATACAACAGAGTACATTTCGGATTATTTAAATTCAAAATTTTAGTGAAATTTTGGACCGCCTGCTCAAAATTAATATACATTCGGCTTTCACTATTATTCGATACTGTGTTTTTGTGCCTAAGTTTGGAAAAACCCAAGCCCACTAGACAATATTGACAAAATTTTTACAAACCACCCTAAGCAACATTTTAAATGTGGCTCTGAACGACCGAGCATGGCTACAGGCGACATTACCTGTTCGCCTGGGTGGGCTTGGCGTACGCAAAATTTCCGACGTGAGCTTACCAGCATTTCTGTCATCGGTCCACAGCACTGCAGAGTTAACCAGGAAAGTCTTAGCACCCACACTGGTCGATTCTGAGGTGCCGTGGGACGCAGGCAGTGGGACGGGCCGCTTTGCAGCGCAGTACGAGAAAATCTCCTCCGTACATCGTACAATGCTGCAGAGCGTGCTCGTTTGCTGGCTGTGGGAGAGTGGGAGTCGAGGCTCTGGCTTCAAGCACTGCCATCGTCCAACATAGGTATCATGTTGGACGACACGACCTTTCGCATCGCTTCTTACCTCCGGTTAGGTGCGCCATGTGTCGCTCCACATCGTTGTCACTGTAGGGAGGCTGTCGACAGCCTTGGTCGCCATGGCCTATTATGCAGCAGGAGTGCAGGTCGTATTTCACGACACAGCAACCTTAATGACATTCTCCGTCGGGCTCTTGTCACCGCTGGCGTTCTAGCCCAACTTGAACCTCAGGGTTTGGCACGCAGCGATGGTAAAAGACCAGAGAATGTCTCTACTGCCTTGGAAGTTGGGTAGGCCTTTGTGTGGGACGCAACGTGTGTCGATACCCTTGCGCCATCTCATCTTCCTAGCACAGCGGGTTGTGCGGGCGCTGCTGCTGCCACAGCGGAGACTATAAAACGGCGCAAATACGTAAATCTCGTAGGGGATTACGTATTTGAGCCGTTTGGAGTTGAAACGTTGGGTTCATGGGGCCCAAGTGCTAGATCTCTATATAGAGAACTTACGAAGAGACTTGTCGACGCCTCGCGTGACCAGAAGGCTGGTATGTATGTAGCTCAAAAAATTAGCATTGCCATACAGCGTGGCAATGCTGCCAGTCTTCTGGGCACGTTTCCAATAGACGGCGATGTGGAGGACTTTCACGACGCCCTTTGATTTTTTTTTTTCTTTTTTTTGTATTGCACCTATATTTTAATATATTAATTTAATTTTAGTAGTAAGTAGTATATAAGTAGTTATAATTGTTTTATGTTAAAATTAATTAAATTTTGTGGTCGTTAATAAATAATAAAAGTATTACTGTTTGTTTAAATTAATCGTGTATCTGATTTCACAATACTATAAATGTAGGAAATATAAATGACTAAATGGATGTTGAAGTAGAAATCAAAACAATTAAGTACAAATTTTGTGACTGTTTCTTTCTGTTACTAGTTTTAAAATCTATATTTTTCAGCACACCTGCTCGCAATGAAGTGCTTATTATGATTCAGCATTTATTTAAGATACACTTACTAATTTCGAAACCTGCATTTATCTAATTTTAGATAATGGAAGATCTATGTTATTTAATGAAAATTAAGAAGCTTAGCGACGCAATACTGAACTATAATGGAAACTTTTATTTAATAAACATCACTGGCTTGGTAAGAAGATTGTACTTGGCGGGACACAGCTTCCGTCGCTCGCCAGATATTAGACAAGTCGAGCACAGGCAGCTATGTAATTTGTGTGTATAGATAAAATATGTATGCTTTTATAACACTTGAAAGAAATATGTATATGTATCTTCTTCTCTTTTAATATAAATATTAACTGAAAATGTAGATTCATCACGTTTATTTTATTTAGAATAATGAATTGTAGGCAGCGTATGTAGCAATTTTAAGAAAAATAAATTGTATCATATGAGCCACAAAGATACGCCTTAACAGAAGAACTGTTTTTGATAGTACCAGGATTCGCTTCCCAAAGCAATAATTGATTGCATCCGAAATAATGATAACAGATAAGTCTTCATAACATCATTATTACTACGATCTTAACATAATTGAGCAACCGTAATGAATAATTCCTCTTAATAAACCTGAAGAGAAACTTAATCATTGTTAACATTATTATCTCGAACATTATAAAAAAATACATAGAAATTTATAATCCAAATTAATAAACAGAGATTTACAATATGTCAACAAAATTAATTTGGCTGGAGGAGGCTGCCGTTTAATTGCGTTAGCCCCATTTCTCCCTATCCCACCCTCTGAGTCTCAAACAATTTGGGAAGCTTTTAAGGCATCCACATGAGTTAAATTGAAATTATCGTTTGGACTGTTTAGGTGGTTAGTTTACGATAATGGGAGAAGCCGCAGCTTCTTGCATGAAGTGTCTTTAACAAATAACATTATAGCTGAGATTGTTGTTGTTTTAGACACATTGACCTAAAATCTTGTGGCAAAAGATGCTTCTAATGCCGTATATGGTACTGTTTTATGGAGTGAAAAGTCAAAGTCAGTGACTATTACGTTTGAGCTTGAGATACAGTAATTGGAGCGAAGTGGAGTACAATGTTGTCAATATTATGTACAAGATAATACTAATTATACGACTTAACGCTGGGTCGTATAATTCGTTTCTACCACATAATCTTCCGGTTAATTAGAATAACATTGCTGAATATTTAAACATTTATAATTATGCACATCTTATACATTTCCTGTAAACGCACTGATCTAGATTTAACACATGCCAAGCTTAATCTTTTCAAACTGCCGCCATTTTTACACATCTTATGTTTATGCAATATGTCTTAATGCCATCATTATGAAAAAAATATCTGTGATATACCATCCGTGATATTCGTTGGGTTGACTATGGACCACTATAGATGATACAAAATAAATTAGCGGGTCTTAATCGCGTACAATTAATTTATTTAAGGTATAAATACCTATTTGTTTCCGACGTTTCGCTCGTCTTGCACCGAGCGTGGTCGCGGAGAGACTGATGAGAGCTCAGCGCCGTCTTGTAGAAGTGCGGGTTTCGGCACCTACCCTCACTTGGTCTTTATTTAAGTTCGCACTGTCGGTACTCCGACACACTACACTAATGACGTCTACACACTGTTGAGATTTATCACTGCGGCGGTGTTTACATTTGCTGATGACTGGATTCCAAGTAGCCGATAATCTATATCCATCCTCCCGGTTGAAATTGTTATATTTCTTGATTTCTACCGCTTCACGTACTATCCTGGAGTAATAGTGACGATCGGTGGATAAGACTTGTGGTTGATGCAGTTCTATCCAGTGGTTTGGTCCAGACTCCAACAAATGCTCAGCTATAGCCGACTTATTAATATGTCGGTTTTTCACAGCTGCGATATGTTCCTTTACTCTTTCAGCGATTGTACGCTTAGTCTGCCCGATATATGAACTACCGCAGCTGCAATCGACTTTGTAGACGCCAGGTGTTTGGAGAGGAATGACATCCTTTGGGGTACGCAGATTATGTGCTATCTTAGAGAACGGACTGTATACAGTCTTGATGGAGTATTTCTTGAGTACTGTTCCAACCTTGTCCGTTACTCCCTTTAGATACGGCATGTAAGCCGGCACTCTGCTCACTTCAGGTCTACGATCTTTCCTCTTCAGACGGAGTATCTTCTTCTTGTATCCGTTGCGCCTAAGTACCTCCTGAACATGTGACAGTTCACTATTTAATTGTTCAGGGTCACACAGGTCATACGCTCTGTTCACTAACGATGACACAACGGAATCCAAATGCCGCGGATGGTGGTGCGAGTTCGCGTTAAGATACCTATCTGTGTGTGTCGGTTTCCTATATACAGTGTGTCCAAGGGTACCATTATCTCTCACTGTCACTTTAACGTCGAGAAAGGGTAACGATCCGTCTACCTCCATTTCGTATGTGAATCGGATGTTCGGATGTATGGAGTTCAATTTGTCTGCGAATTGTTCCACGTCTTGCTGGTTCCCCTTCATGATGCAAAAGATATCATCGACATACCTCTTCCATAGCTTCACATTTGATGCCTGCATGTCTATGGATTCCTCGAAGTGCTCCATCCAGATGTTGGCCATTACCGGTGCTATAGGACTACCCATAGCCACTCCATCGATCTGGAGGTAGTGTTGTCCACGATATAAGAAGTAGTTTCCATCCAAGCAATTCTTAAGCAGAACAGTGTATTCGTCAGACAGACCGTTTTCCCTTAATTTCCTCTGTATGACCTCAAGGCAATCTTGAACAGGAACATTGGTGAATAGTGACTCCACATCAAAACTCACCATCACCTCGTCTGGTTCCTTTTTCGTGCTCTTGATAATTTCTACAAAGTGACGAGAGTCCTTCACGAAAGAGTGCGTCTTGCCTATTAACGGTTTGTAGTACCTTGCTTATGTGTTTTG